>ML682046.1:2702034-2882046 GCA_007922195.1 Podocnemis expansa
CATTCCTTGCCCCCCTTCCCTGCCCCCCACATCGCCTCTGGCCTCCCGCCGGCGCCCCATTGGCTACCCCATTCCTTGCCCCCCTTCCCTGTCCCCCATGTTGCCCTGACGCCTCCCCAGCGCCCCATTCCCAGCCCCCGTGGCCTGTCCCCTGCCCTACCCACCCCCCTGCTCCGTAGCTGGCGCCGTCCCTGCCGGTGTGGCCTCGGGCGGCGGGTCCGTCCGTCTGCTGCTTTTCTGGGGTTTGGCTTCGGTTCCTCTCCCGGGTCCCCCTCCCCTCCTCTCTCCAGACATGGGGGGGGCGGCAGCTCCTCACGGCCACGCCACAGGCTGGGACGGACGGGGGGGGTGAATGCTGCTCCTCTGCTGCCCGGCTGCCTGTCTCCCTCCAGCTCATCCCTGTGCACGGCGGAGGCGTCTAAGCAGCGTTTGGGGGGGATAGAGAAGAGGGGAGGGACGCTGTATCTCTCCATTGTCTGCTCTCTGGGAGCGAGTGCAGACGCAGAGCACTTGGTAGCCGGGGTTCCCGGGTTCGAGGCTGCTGGCTCAGCTGTGTGAGCGCCCCGTGCCTCAGTTTCCATACCTGTACAATGGGCAGGCTGACCTCAACCACACTAGGTACAGTTAAAGGGGTGAACCCATTAATGATTGCTCATTAACAGCTGCTTAGATGCTCTAGAAGTGCAAAATTGTATAGGTGTGTAAGGATCTTCTGCCTCTCAATGCCCCCTGCCATTCCCCCACCTGCTCGTGGTTGTCTGTGGTGGGCAGAGCGTCAGTGATGTCACCAGTTCTGTGTCCCAGCCCACAAAGTGCTGCCATCTGGCCACTGTGTTGAACAGTGGGGGGAAGCAGACCCGCCTTTCTCCAGTGAGCCACTGGTGCCCGGTCTCTGCACCCCCCCTTGCCTGCAGCCTGCAGCTTTCTCGGTGCTGGGAGAATGCCATCTTTGGCCACAGAGAAGCGCTCAGGGTCCCCCTGTCTTGGTCACATTCATGTCACGGGTGTGAGGACTGAGATCCTTCCTCTGCTTGTATGGAAGAGCGATGTAGAGCTCCGAAACCAATCTAAAGTGAACCCACTGGGCTTGGCTGACCTCCATCTCAGAGTCTCACTGGCATCTGTGCGTTGAAAATCTCCAGCAGCGGCTCATCAGCATCACCTCCAAGGGATAGATGGGGAAACTGAGGCACAGAGCCATTCAATATCAGAGACAGGGATAGAAACAAATTTCAGAGGCTTGTTTGGCTGCTTTGCCAGCTGTTGACATTAGACAAGCCCTGAGTGATTAGTTTTCCAAATCTCTGCAGATATTTGAGAATAAAGGGGCCATGATGGGCTGCTCCAACCCTCACCCTCACTGCCAGGTAAGGGGGCCAGCTGCTTGTGCTCTGGGGCCAATGCTGTGAGTGAAGGGGCCTGTTATGGGGAAGGGGGTTGCCTGCAGGATCTGGTGTGCGGAGGGGAGGGCACGAGACCTCCCAGCACCTTCTTGCTTCTCTGAAAAGAAACTCCTCTGAAATCTGTTAGCTCAGCCCCCAGCTTTGCAATGTTCTGGTCACTCCCACAGCAGATCGTTCAAGTCAGTGTTTAAAATGTCCTCTCGACATCCAAACCAGCCAGGCAGCAACACAGGCCTAGCTATGGAGCCTGAATCCTAACCTCCATCGTCCTCCTTCTGCCCTTTGCAGCCCATTTCCTTGTGTCTGTTCTGTTCTCGTTTGCAGTCAAGTCCAGCACCTAGGGGCCCTGATCCAGGTTGTCACGGGGTGGCCACCCCATATCTCATTGCAGCTTCTCCAGCCAGGGACTGCCTCCTCCTTGGGCTGATCATCGAGTCAGGTGGTGCTGTTTTCACAGTCACTTTCCAGATTTAAGGTTTGTCCCCCCCCCCCCCATCCAGAGGTGACAGGATGGAGCTGCGTCAGCCCAGCAGGGAGGTGAACTGACTGGATGCCCGGTGGAACTGACCAGCGTAGTCTTGTCAGACTGGCCAAACCCAGTGCAGCCAATAAGGAAAGAGCCAGCGTCACCAGCGCAGCATGAAGAGACCTTGGGATATCCTCAGCTGCTGTCAACAGCCCTGCAATTGCAAAACCCAGGAAGTGCACCCAATCACTGAGTGCGGTGCCCTTTCTGGAAGGCAAATGAAGGGGAGCCCAGAGACTTTGTAAAATTTCACCATTGGGTGGCAGTATAAACCTGCAAATGGCTGCTGGCCTGTCCAGCGCTGCTTTCTCAGAGCGAGCTTCCCAGTCTGTCCCTGTTCTTCTCCCCCATCCCTTGGTGCTTTCGAGTTGGGGGTAATCGCACTTTCTGCCTCTTAGTTTCTAAGTGGCCACCACCTTCAGGTGATTCTGCATGGGGCTCCTGGAGAGGGCCGGGGCCTCCGATCTTGGAGCAGAGCTGTAGTGAAAGGCCTGTTTGCTTCCGAAGTTGTCGCCCTGAATAGCTCATGTGGGTCCTCAGCACAGTCCTGCCAGGCTATTGCAGGCACAGGATGGGCTTCTCTGCCCTTCCAGGCTCCAAGGGGGGCTATACTTCACCCTGGAGGGCCTACTGTGCCCTCCCTGTAGTGCTGTTTCCCTGCTGTGTGCAGGGGACAGCTGTGGACCCAGTCCTGGGACAGCTGTGTGAGGAGAGATTTCTGGAACACCACCCTAGTGACTCTCCAGGGGTGGAGGCTGGGCTGTTTACTCCTGCCCCGGGAGCTGGTGGAGTCTCCCCAGGAGGAGTGCTGATGTCGGGATTTGGACAGCTTTTCTTCTTCCACTGGAGGGGGCTCCACCACAGAGGCACAGGAGCAGGCTGAGTAAAGAGTGAGATCGCTGTGTGTGAAGGGCTGGATGAGCAGTGCCAGAATGAGGCACCTTCTGTGAGATACTGTTGTGACATGGTCCTGCAAGTTGTGATCAGCAGTAAATAGTTCTGGCACCATCACTAGGCTTCAAAGCCAACAGACTTCTGAAGTCGTTAGGGGCAAGGCTGCACTCCAGGAATTCTGGTTCCCATGGTGGCTCACAGCAGCCGGGAGTCAGCCCTGAGGTAGGCACCCAGGCTGAGGGGTTAGACCATGCAAACTCTGGCTTGGAAGGCGACCTCTGCAGGGAAGGCCCTTGCTGGCTGGGTGGGTACCGGCATCTGGACAGGGAATAAGATTTTCCCTGCCCAGCTGTGAGCCATGGAGGAGTTTTTGGGCTTTACCTCCATCAGCATCACCCTCTGTCCACGTCAAGACTCCTCCTGTTATGCTTACTTATATGCTTGGAGAGACGATCCTCTGGGAAAGGCTGGCTGACTGCCTTCCATCCTTGTGTTGCAGGTCTGGCTTCAATCATGAAAAGGCTCCTCACCAAGTACGATCTCTTTGAGATCTCCTTTCCCTACTCCATGGGCTGGCATGGTACGTGGGAGGATATGGGGGCTGCTTCGGGGGCTTTCCTGGGGCTGCCTTGCCCCATCTGTAGCTTAGGTCCATTACCAACCTCCTGCTCTGGTTAAGTTCTTCAACCCCACATGGTTTTGGGAGGTGGGGGGGAATGTAGTGGGTCAAATGGGGGCAACAGGATAACAACAATGTGACCCAGGCCTCTTGGGATAACTTCCTGAATGTGCAAAAATCAGGGCAAGCTGCAAAACCAGGGGGCAAACGCCTAAAAGCACTGATGGGTGGTACTTAAACCAGTCCCCCCAAAAGTAATACATCATGCTTCTGATTGCCCAAACCAATCATCACGAATAACAAAATAGAAACAGCCCTCTTTATTGCTTATCAGCTCCTCCAGTCCCCACCTAGCCACTGCGTCTCTTAAAGAAATAGGCTCTCCTGACCTCAAAGTACCAGCCACATCACCCAGAACCATATATGCTTGGATCTTACCCAAAATACCATGCTGCCAGCCAATCACTTAGTAACTACAACCAAAGGTTTAATATAAAAAGAAAAACAAATTGAGAGATGTTGAAGAGTCAAATGATTTAGAGTCCATAGAAAGCAAGTCCTTGAAGAATTTGGAGTTTGCAGGTTAGTCCAGTTCCTCTGATAGGCGCCCAGCACCTGGGTGGGCCTCAGTCCTTTGTTCAGTTTTAGGAGAATAGTTCCAGGGACGGGTTCTGGTTGCAGACTTTCGACTGAAGACAAAATGGAGTTGACTGCTGCCTTTTATCTCCTCTGACCTTCCCTATGCAGTGCAGTCTTTTCAATCAAAATGGAGTTGAGTCGCATGGGCAAATCCTAGTTGCTCAACAGTTTCTCCCTGGGCCCATGATAGTTCAATGCACTGGTTGCAGGCATCCAGTCTGGGAGCGTCCCAGAACCAAATAACTTGGAACACAAAGAGAACAAACCTGTCCCTAACTTCTAATAAAGATAAGACACTTAATGCTTAAACCATAGGATCATTCCTAGCAGATTACACACTTTCTCTTGGTACCAAACGTGCCATATCACACATGGGTTATTGCAAATATGAAATATTAATGTGAAAGATAATCAAAAAAATCCCTTAATCCCAGACAGCGTCTGCCCCATGGGACTGTTTTTCTAAGCTAGGTGTAACCTCAAAACTTCCTGGGACTGCCAGAGGGAGAAACTCACCTGGTGGCTTGTTCCTGCTGAGCCAAAGCCCACCTCTTTGTGCCAGTCTGCCCTCACATGATGTTGGGCTCTGAGCTCTGTTTCCCTGGGAGCCACGCAGTAGATCCTGTCCCCAGGAGCATGGAGGCTGTGTCCTGTCAGGGTGGGTGGTTCTGTGACTGGTCCCTGTCGGGAGCTGGTCTCGTTCCTGCACTTGTGACTGGCAGCTGCCCCCATGGGGCCTCACTTGGAGCAGACTGCGGGCACTGGCAGCTTCACACCCACTACTACCCACCTCTCCTTCACTCGGCCACTATCCACAAGTTCCTGGTGGGCTACGAGCTGCTGGTGCAGGCCCAGCAGGACTTGACTCCGGAGCAGGAGAGCACACAAGCTCCAGATCTGCACTGGGGCCATGTTCATGGGTGGGGCTGGGAGCTGACACTCCCAGGAACACTGGGCTGGGGAGTGGGATTGGGTGCCCTTGATGGCCATGCTGGTGAATTGCAGGAACCAGTTGTCATACTCCACCCCGACTTCTCTGCCCAACATTTCACTCATGTGCTCTCCTTCCCTGAAGGATGCCAAACGCTTGAGGAATCTGTCTGAGGAGCGCTACAGGGTGTGGCCCCAGGAGGTGGCGTGATGAGCTACATCTCCCAAGGAGGTCAGCCAGGAGGGTGCTGTCAGCCTTGTCCTAGGACTCTTGGTCACTTTGCTTTTCTGATCAATGGGGAACAAGCTGAAGGGACTTTGTAGCTGGAGGTGTTGGTGAGCAGGGCACACTAAGGGGCAGGCCATTTGGGGGACAGTGGTAATTGGCACTCAGGGCTGGTCTAAGACCTGCATAGTTACAGCACTTGTGCGCCAGCTGGAAAGTCTTGTGGATCTCAGAAGGAAGCGGCTGAGTGGCAGTGACCCTGTCTCTAGCCTGGGTAGTCCCCTTCGGGCTGCTGGTGGCATGAGTTCTCTGGGGAGCCTCATCTGGCCTTTCTGCAAGCTGATGGGCTTTGGCCCCTTGTCCTGCCCTGAATGATCATGACAAGATTTGGGGGGGATCCAAGTCGGTCAAGGCTGTTTCCCACCTCTGAGTGCAGAAGGTGGAGGCCTGGAACAGGCCTTAAAATCCACTGGCCCTGAAATCTTGTCTTAAAACTCTCCAAGGCTCCTAATTTCCTGGCCTTGAAGTGGTATTGCTACCACCAGCCAAATGTAAAAGCCTCTTGAAACCCAGGAAGGCGCACTTGGGAATTCTTTCCTATGAGGTATCTTCAGTCACTTTTAATCCTCCCTCAGGAGAGTGACTGAACCCCAGCTGGGATATCAGCTGGAACTGAGACAGAATCCCCTTTAGTAGCTGGCTGTGCTGTCTGAGGCACATGCACACAACCCTCTTGCCTTTCAGGACAAAGGGTAAAATCTTTAATTAAAAAGAACAGAAAAGAACACAGACTTGCTTCTCTGGGATTTAACTTAGGTAGTTCGAGTAGTGGGAGTGGGTACAGGTGCTCAGTACAGAGAAATCCAAAAACAAAGAAATACCCTGACCGTGTCTAAGTAAACATTCCCTGTTCTACTCACGCCTGGTCAGCAACAAACTTAGTTTATCTCTGGTAAGGATGTCGCTGGATCCTTCTTCACGCCTTTTTACCCGGCCTCCTCCTGATCCTCCCACGAGCTCTGCTGCATCCAAATAGGAACAGGCCCAGCTGCTGCTCCAATTCAAAAAGCTAGGCTTTGTTCCTCTTAGCTCCCCTGGGACTTACTGACCAGTGTGTTAACCCTTTCCTCCCCATGGTTACTACAGAGCCCCCAGAAAATCTGGGGCCAGTCTTGTTGGGGTTACAGGGACCCTGTCATGCAGAAGAGTTGGAGGGGAGCTCTTGAAGTCAGGCAGACCTCTGGGTAAAGGAAGTGGGAGCAAGGACTCGGATCCTGTTGCTACCCACCTTCACCAGGGTGACGCATGAGCCATGGAAAATTCCCCACAATGGGTCCATTGCCCCACTTGCACTGAGAACCCTGACGGTGGCCACTGGAGGGTGAGTTCTGCAGTGCCCAGCTCCATGGGGCCAGGATCTCTATGAGGGGTGATACCCAAGCAGCCCCCAGGCTCCTGGCAAAGATTGGACTGCTAGACTGGGCCCTGCCCCATCAGTCCCAAGCCGCACTCACCTTCATGCTGCCAGCTAAGCCTCGGCCCAACAGACCCACAGCCCCAGCCTGACTCATCCGCGTGCTGCTGGGCTGAGTCCCCATCCCACAGACCCAGCTGGACCCCCAATGTGCTGCTGGGCTGGCTCCCTGCCCCATAGGCCCCGTAGATTCCTGGCCCCACAGCCCCAGCTGCACTCACCTGCATGCTGCTGGGCCAGCTTGGCGATCTCCCAGGGCTTGAACTGGAAGGGTGGGAGCCGAGCCAGGCCCGCGGCCCCTGGGCCAGCAGCACCAGCCTCACCTGCGGCTTGGCCACAGTCTGGGGAGTCACAGCCAGATGCCAGCGGCAGCCAGGGGTGGGCAGGTACCACCTGCTCCACGGCAGCCAGTGGGAATGGTCAACCAGAGTGCTGGCCAATCACAGCCTAGAGCGCCAGTCCAAAGCCAGGGGGTGGGGCTGTCACAGCCACTCTTGTGAGGAAGGGCTGGAGGTGGGGCCTAAAGTCAGCCTTGGCACCGCCCCCTTTAACTTCTGGATCACATGACAGTGGGGAGGGGAAGTCACATGACACCCAATCAGGTTCGGGACCAGGTGACATGGGGCTGGGTCCTTCCAATGCAGCCATGGGGAAGGGGGCCTCACTCAGACCACCCTGCCTATGCCTGGCTCCAGCCCCACTGCTCCCCACCTCCCCATCTCTGGCATCCCACCACCCCCCATAATCCCTGAGGCCTAGCCTGTGCCTCCACCCTGCATTCACCCACTGATCAGGAACCCTGCCAGGGACATGGAGACACCTGCTGTGCCCTGCAGCTACGCCAGCCAACATGGAGATAATGCAGTTGGAGGTAGGGAAGCAGAGCCAGGCTCCTGGCTCCCTCACAACAAGCAAACACAAATTAATAGAGCCATCATTAAGAGCCCATATCGCAGAGGACGCAGAGGCGGTGGCTGCCCAACAGGCATTGCAGTCTTGAATATTAAAAAAATAGCCTAGCTTTATCTATGACCCCACCTCAGAGCCATAACGCTCTTTGAGCGCCCCTTGGAAAAACCCCATTTGCCCTGCCGTAGTTATGGCTCTGCCCCACATAGCCTAAATATAAATAAATAAGTGCGACAGGACTCCCTGTTTTCCTGAACTAGATTAACACGGCTGCCCTTTTGGAACTTGCCCATGTAGCCTTTTTCTCCCTCTGAGCACTCACTGGCCTAGCTTAGTGGCTGCAGGCAAAGGGAGGGACTTTTCCAAGGTCATGCTGAACATCTGAGGCAGAGCCAGGAAGAGAGCCCAGCAGTCCTGCCTCCCAGCCCCTCCGCCCACTAGATTTTATTCCCCTCTGAGACTCAGGCTCAGGGACACAACCCAGGAGTCCTGGCTCCAAGCCAGATCCTGGCTCTGACCAGACCCAATTTCCTCCCCTCCAGGGGTCAGTTGGCTGCAGAGCCAAGGATCTCTCTCAGGTGCAGAGCCTAGCGTTGCCTGTTGCAGACACACAGAGACACAGACACAAGGGCAGCTCAACAGTCACTGAAGTCTATTGACAGAAATATAGAAAAACTTTTGGCTATTAAAAAAATAGTGGCCTAGGTTTCTCTATTACCCCGTTATAGCCTCGGTCTCCCCCGACTGAGTACCTGCTGTGGTGTGGATGAGGCGGCTAATGGTCAGCGCACCTGGCACAGACGCATGGGAACCCACTGCCTTTCTGGTGCAGTCTGAGGGAGGTGGCAGGGATGGGAAAGGGTCACCCTTCCCTTGAGGTCATAGTGGTGGGGAGGGGGAAGATGGTCTCACTGGGGTCTCAGTGGACCAGGTGGCTGAAGTAGGCACAGGCTTCCAGGAACAGAGCCTTGGCATAAACCCGGAAGGTGTAGAAGACAGTGAGGAAATCCTGAGTGCTGAAGATAGTGTCAGCCAAGGCGAACATCAGCGTGGAGGGGATGAAGCCACGACCGTACTCCACCATCCAGGTGCCAGCACTCCACTGGACAGCCGTGGCCTCACCAGACTGGTGCGTGATGGTGTCCCCTACAGGTGGAAACACACAAACACACCGGCTGTTACTCTGAACGCCAGAACACCAGTCCCAGAGCATCGCTCACGGTGCGTCTCCAGGGACAGCACAGAGCTCCCTGTGCGTCTGATCCAGCAGAGGGCTGAGCTCCTTTCACTCCCAACCCTGACCAACAGACATGACGGGTACTGAACACAATGCTGGAGAACTGCCTGATGAGATGGGGGAACGGCTAGTGCAGACGAGTGCCCTTGCCAGCGCTCGGTACCCTGGCTTCAAAGGAATGCAAGGACCCCCCCAATAGCAGAATCATAGAACAGCATCCCACAGGAGTGGCCTTCCGACATGCTGGCTGGCTGCTACTCTGAACCAGGATACTTTCTACCCCAGCCTCCTTTCTTTAAATCTTACCTAATGTGAGTTAAGATGTCCTTGTTACCTGTCAGGGCATCTGCTTTGAGTCCTGCTAAACCTAGCTTCCATGAGATCTAGAGTCATTGCATTTTGCAGGCTCATACGTTGCCCCCAGGGCTGTCTGTTTCCTGGATCCCCTGTGAGGATTACGCTGGGGGAAACTCTAGTTCTACCTGTCCAGAACGCTACATGAAAAGCTCACGATGATGAGTGCTGCCAAGGCACAGAGATGGAGGAGCACAAGGGGGTGGGGTTAGTGCCACACCCACCTGGGTAATAGATTTCACTTCTGGTCATTCCCTCCTTCCACTGCCTGAAGGTCCCAGAGATGACGGTATCGGAAATGTCAGCCCAGTAGCGACCTGTGAGGGGGGCAGACAGCATGAAATCTGAGCAGCAGAGCAAGGCAGCCCACTGCTAGCACCCAAGAGCAGAGACGAGAGGGCGCCACAGGCCTCTATAAAAGCCTCACAGGGACCAGGCCCATGGAGGGAGCAGGGTTATCAGGCACAGGACTGGACACAGGTCTCAGAGGAACATAATGAAGTCACCTGCATTAAAATCAGACCGGGGGGGAGGGGTGGAAGTGGGGGACACTAACAGCAGGGAGAAATCTCCCTGTCGGCTCAGAGCATGGAGCCATCTCTGGGATCGCTCTGGCCACATAGGCTGCAGGGCAAAGGCGTGTTTGAGTGACACAGTTAAAGAAATTGCTAGGGTTGGTTTATCATAAAAGCAGTTGAAGGGGAGCGAAACATGGCCACAGACAAGTCCCTTTCCACCACCACAACCAGGGTTGCACCAAAGCCGAGACCCCCAGTGGCTCCCTAAGTGTTCTGCCCTTTAGAGACTGTGCAGGGTGTTTGGCCCCAAAACACATGCAGGGCAGTTCCTTCTACCCCGTCCAGGCAGGTGGCTTCCATGCCTGTGAGCATTTGCGTGTAAGTCAGGGACACTTTCTCAGACAGATTGTACAACAACGTATGCAGCACCTGAATGCAGGGAGCAACAAAGTCCCTGATCCACGGCCAAATTTCTGGGGGCAGGAAGCACATGTGATCTGCACATGTTGCAAAAGTGACTCAGTCTCTGCCCTGGAGAACAAAGGACACGAAGGGCCAATCCTCTCCTTCACCCTGCCCCCTTGCTTGCAAGGTGGGTGAGATTTTCCAGTGCAATTCTGGTCCTCAGTGTTTAAGAAGGATGAATTTAAACTGGTACAGGTACAGAGAAGGGCTACAAGAATGATCTGCGGAGTGGAAAATCTGACATGAGAGAAAATGCAAAAAGTTTGCCTTGTTTAGCCTAAAGAAGGCTGAAGGGGATATGACTGCTCTCTAGCAGTACATCAGAGGGAAAAGCACCAGGAGGGAGAGGAATTATTTAAGTTCATTGCTAATGTGGACACAGGAAGAAATGGATATACACTGGTCACTCAAAAGTTTAGACTTGAAATCAGATGTAGATTTCTAACCAACAGAGGAGTGAAATTCTGGAATAGCCTTCCAAGGCGAGTAGTGTGGACAAAAAAACCTATCTGGTTTCAAACCTGAGCTAGATAAATTTGTGGAGGGGATGGTGTGATGGGACAACCTAATCTGGCAATTATTGGGTGATTGATCTTTGACTATTAGTGGTAAATATGCCACTGGCTTGAGATGGGCTGTTGGATAGGTGGGTTTGAGTTGGAGCAGAGAATTTTTTTTTAGGTGTCTGGCTGGTGAGCCTTGCCCACAGGTGCAAAGATTAGTTGACTACCATATTTGGTGTCAGCAGGGGATTTTCCCCCTGGGCAGATTGGCAGGGGCCCTGGTGTTTTCCTCCATTCACCTGCAGTGTGGGGCCTGGGTCACTTGCTGGTGGTTTCTCTGTACCTGGAAATCTTTAAACCATGATTTGGGGGGCTTCAATAACTCAACTACAGGTTAGGTGTCCATTACAGGAGTGGATGGGACATTCTGTGGCTTGCATTGTGCAGGAGGTCAGACCAGATAATCATATTGGTCCCTTCTGGCCTTAAAATTCATGAGCCCTGACCCCGTTCTCTCACAGGCTGAGCCCTGCGAGAAAGGTTCGCCTGCCTCCACGCTTAACAAGCTGTGCACCCAAACCCCCAGAGACGTAGATCTAGCCCATGGCACTCAGGGCGTGGTGCAACACACCAGATTGGAGATCAAACTGAGTGCCAAGTTCAGGATTATTCAGCAGCAGCCCCCCAACCCAAGCCTGGCTGCTGGAACATAGCTGCCCCAGCCCAGCTTACCCGAGTGCCCCCCCGGTATCGACGGCCGTCCCGAAGAGCAGCACGTACTCGGTGAGGGAGGCGTGGAGCAGGCACATGGAGCCCATCCACCCGCCCGCGTTGACAAACACCCACTGCAGGTCCTCGTCTGGCAGGATGTGGCCTGGGTGCTTCTTCCGCAGCTCCACGATGATCTTGGAGAAGGCCAGCTCGTGGTCCAAGCCTGCAGCACCAACAAACCCCAGCAAAGTCAGTGTGACCCTTAACTGCCACCTTCCCAGTTCACCCAGTATGAGCCAACGAGGCTTTATTCAGGGAATTTCCAAAGCAGCAGCCATGTTAGTCTAGCCCAGAAAAAAAAAAAACAAGGAGCTGTGTGGCACTTGAAGACCAACAGATTAATATTTCACCACTTTTGAGTTTGCGTGGGAGAAAATCCCAGTACATCAGATGCTTCGAAGATGGGGGAATTTACAGAATGGAATGAAAATAAATGCAAGGGGGTGTGAAACATAGGATCAGGTCATCCAGTAACAGCAAATCAGAGCAGTTGTTAGGTTCAAACCTTGGGAAGGCTGAAGTCAAATTACCTGTTGTAATGGGAAAAGCACCCATAGTCTGGATTTCATCCTTCTATCACACAATCTAATTTGCATATTAATTCCAGTTCAGGTGTTTCGCTTTGAAGTCTTGACGTCCCACTGAGGTCTCTGAGTACGGTCGTTAACAACTCATTTATGGAGTGATTAGAAAGATGGAAGTGCTCGCCAACCAGTTTTTTGTTTTGTTTTGTGATTTCTGATGTTCATTTATTCTTTTGTGCAGGGATCATCCGGTTCGTCCAATGTATAAGGTGTTGAGGTGTTTCTGGTACATGATGGCATAGATCACATTAGTAGATGAACAGGTAAATGAGCCTTTGATGGAGTGGCAGGCTTGATTAGGTCCTATGATGGTGTCTTTTGTGCAGATATGTGGGCAGACCTGGCAGCCTGGTTTGTTGCAGGGGTATAAATTATCCTCAAATCTGAAATGGTTGTGGGTGAGCACAAAGTCACAAAATTCAGTCACAAGCTGTGCTGTGGCATCATAATTATACCTCCAAGTTGCTGGCACTGCTATGGGCACCTGCATGGCCCCACAATATGCCAACATCTTTATGTGTGACTAAGAACAATATTTCCTCAAGTTCCATCCCAGAACACCTCTCCTTTACCTATGCTACATTGATGAAATCTTCATCATCTGGACCCATGGCAGGGATGCTCTTGAAGATTTCCAGAGAGATTTCAACAATTTCTACTCCACTATTAAAGTTAGCCTGGAATGCTGCACACAGACGATCCATTTTCTCCGCACTACCGTACAAGTCGGGTATAAATGCATCACTACCACCTTGTACTGAAAACCCACTGATTGGTATAGTTACCTATATCCTTTGAGCTTCTATCCAAAACATGCCACAGGATCCATTGTCTACAGCCAAGCCCTAAGATATAACCGCATTTGCTCTGATCCCTCAGACAGACAAACATCTTCAGGATCTCTATCAAGCTTTCTTAAAACTATGGTACCCACCTGGAGAAGTAAGAAAACAAACTGACAGAGCTAGACAGGTACCCCGCAGTCAACTACTGCAGGAGAGGTCCAAGAAAGAAAACAACAGAACGCCACTGGTCACCACATACAACCCTCCAGTGAGACCTCTGCAACAGATCCTTAAGGACCTACAGCCTATTCTAAAAGATGACCCCCCCACTCTCTCAAGCCTCCGGCGACAGACCCTCCTTGCCTACAGACAGCCACCCAACCTTAAACAGATACTTGCCAGCAACTACAGATCTAACAACAGAAACATTAAAGCAGGCACACGCCCCCGCAACAAACCACGCTGCCAAGTCTGCTCACATATTTGTGCAAGAGACGCCATCATAGGTCCTAATTAAGCCAGCTACTCCATCGAAGTCTCATTTACCAGCTCATCTACTAATGTGATCTATGCCACCTTATACACCAGACAAACAGGACGATCCCTGTGCAAAAGAATAAATGAACATCAGACATCACAAAACAAAAAAACCAGTTGTTGAGCACTTCCATCTTTCTAATCACTCGATAAATGAGTTGTTAACGACTGCACTCAGAGACCTCAGTGGGACATCAAGACTTCAAAGCAAAACAGCTAATCTGAAATTAATATGCAAATTCGACTGTGTGACAGCAGGATTAAATCCAGACTATGGGTGCTTTTCCCATTACAACAGGTGAGTTGACTTCAGCCTTCCCTGGGTTTAAACCTAACAACTGCTCTGATTTGCTGTTACTGTCTGACCTGAACCTGTTTTACACCCCCTTGCATTTATTTTCCTCCCATTCTGTAAGTTCCCCCATCTAACAAGCATCTGATGGTGGGATTTTCTCCCACGCGAAAAATAAATGTTAGTCTTTAAATGCCACACGACTCCTTGCTTTTTTAATCAGGGAATCAGACACTAGGGACAGGATCTAAGGGCTCCCCGTGCCCGGCCCAGCAGAGGCCCCCGCCCCGAGCCTCGGGAGCTCCGGGCCTTTACCCCGCTTGTCTCTCCAGGAGTTTGGGGGTCCCAGCCTGGCCCCGCCGGCGGAGTGGGGAAAAGGGTCCCGTCCCCCGGGCCCCCAGGACCGTGCCCCGGACCCACCCGCGTGCTGCCGGCCCAGCTCGGCGATCTCCCGGGGCTCGAACTGGAAGCGGCGGGAGCCGAGCCAGGCCCGCAGCCCCTGGGCCAGCAGCGCCAGGAGCAGCACCGCCAGGCCGGCCCGCAGCGCCCGCGGCCCCGGCACCCACCGCCCCATCGCCGCCCGCCCGCAGCCCCCAGCCCCCAGCCCCGCGCCAGCCGCAGCCAGGGAAGGGGCCGGGCCCGCCGCTCGGCGCCAGCCAATGGGACGGTGGGAACGCCGCACCCCCACCAATCGCGGCCCGCGGAGCGGCGCAGGGGCGGGGCGTCGGAGTCACAGGCGTGGTGGGCGGGTCTTAGCGAAGGGGCGGGGCCGTGTCGGAAGGTGAGGGCGGGACGAGGCGGCTCCGGCTGCCCTATCCGAGGGCGAGGGCGCCTGTCCCCGCCCCACTGGGTGCGGCCGTCACGTGACAGAGGCGCCGGCGGGTGATTCACGTGACGCGAGCCAGACGCCGGCGGATGGAACGTTCGGAGCGCGGGGGTTCGGGGCCGGCGGCCGCCTCCTTCCGGCCCGGCGGTAGGGGGAGCCCGCCCCGCCCCCACCCCCCAACCTCCATTGCCTGCCCCCTGCCCTGCCCCCCACATCGCCTCTGGCCTCCCGCCAGCGCCCCATTGGCTACCCCATTCCTTGCCCCCCTTCCCTGCCCCCCATGTTGCCCTGACGCCCCCCCAGCGCCCCATTCCCAGCCCCCGTGGCCTGTCCCCTGCCCTACCCCCCACATGGCTCCCTCCCCCCAGTCCGCCTTTGGCTGCTCCTCTTCCTTGTCCCGCGCGTCGCCCCTGCCACCCCCCCCAGCCCCCTATTCCCAGCCTGCTGCCCCCCACACTGCCCCCTTGTGCCTGGTGTCGTCCCCCCCCACCATGCTTCCCCGACACTCTGCTCCCTCGTGCTGACACCCCCTAGTGACCCCAGATTCCCCTCGCAGTCCCTGGCCCCCAGTATCCGTCTGGTATTTCCTACATTGCTCCTCCTCACACAGCACCAGCAGGAGGGATTTTATTTTCCCTCAAAGCATGAGGTACCTTGGGGGCTGCAGGACTAGTAGGTGTGAGGACCCTCCAAAGGGGGAGACGGCTTCAGGGCTGCCAAGAGACCCCCCACCTCATTCCTTCTCTCTGCTTGGCCTCAGCTGGGACAAGCCGTCTCCTTCCAGCACCTCAGAGATTCCTGCAGCAGGGTGAAATTAGCCCAGTTATGGGCGTTGCTGTTGCAGTTGCTCCATCAATCAAAATCCCCAAGATTGTGAGATCGTAACACAAATAAGTTGTAGGTTCTTTCAGGATTTTGAGCTGTGTGATGTGTGTCACAGAGCAAGATTTCCCCCCCCATCTGGGAGGACTAGAACCTTCCTTGGTGTTTCATTCAAAGACAGCTGAAGGTCTCACTTTCCCACCTGACTGCAAGAGTTGGGGCTCTTAGAACTGAACAGAGCCAGGCTCAGAAGGAAATTAATGAGAAGAACTAGGTATCATCAAATGAAGTGAGTGGACAGCAGGTTTAAAACGAACCGAGGGAAATGTGGCTCCACACAACTTACAGTCAACTTGTGGAACTCCTTGCCAGAGGATGTTGTGAAGACCAAGACTATAATGGGATTATAAAAAGAGCTAGATAAAATTCATGGAGGATGAGTCTGTCAGCAACTGTGAGGCAGGCTAGGCAGGGATTACTATTTGCCTGAGGCTGGGAATGCCCGATGGGATGGATCTCTTGATGCCATGGCTGGGATTTAGTTGGGCTGGGTCCTGCTTTGAGCAGGGAGGTGAAGTAGATGCTTCCTGAGCTCCCTACAAACCCTCTTCTACAGTGCTGTGATTCCTCCTTCTGTTCGTTCCCTCTGAAGCACCTGGCGTTGGCCCTTGTGGCAGACAGGATGCTGGGCTCAGTGGGTTATTGACCTGACCCAGCATGGCCGTTCGTAAATTGCTGGCAATAAGTGGGCCACGGTTGGAGCGAGTGCTTAGTGGCTGTGGTGGAAACCAGTCTGTGAGCACCCAGCTTCGAGCCCTGCTTGGTTTGCAGCAGAATGGGAGCAGGGAAGTGGTGGCTAGGCTTTGGATTGATGGGAGGCTGTGAAAGCTGGTGCCCCCACGCAGGGCCTAGGGTCAGGAATCCCAGTATGCTGATTAAGCCCCAAAGCTGGAGGTAACGGGTCCCTTGGCCTTTGCATCAGGTGTTACTGTAGAGCCCCCTCTTCCTGGTTCTGGGTGGTAAGGTCAGTCCTCCGTCTAAAAAATTTGTGTCTGGCCCTGGGTTACTTGGTGGAGACGTGGCAGAGGAGGAGAAGCTGTGTGTCCCGGGGCCATGCCCAGAGCTGTCCCTTGCTTGGCAGTGGGGTGTGTCAGTCAGCGCATCCGGGTTTCCTCTGGCGTCTGAGCTGCAGCGATGTCTGGCACAGCTGATGGATAAAGATCAGCTATTTTAGCAACAGGGGTTTCTGAGTGCAGGCAATGGCCCCTTAGAAGAACATTTCCCAGCCCTGGCAGGGTCTGCCGCAGTCACATCTCTATTCCCTTCCTCCCCCAGAACACCAGCACATCCGGTATAACCCCCTGCGGGATGACTGGGTGCTGGTGTCTGCCCACCGGATGAGGCGCCCCTGGCAGGGGCAGGTGGAAAAACCCCCGCCGGAGGACATCCCACGCTGTGACCTGTCCAACCCGCTGTGCCCTGGAGCAACGCGAGCCAACGGGGAGGTACAGCACCTGGGGGGGCAGCGCGTGGCCTTGGGGTACCTGACGGTGAACAGAGCCATGGCTGTGTGCCGAGAAGGGTGTTGATAACCCTGCTAACTGCTGGGGGCAGAGAATGGGAGTTACTTGGCCTAGGTCACACAAAATCTGGGGCATAGCTGGGAACAGACCCTAGCAATCCTGTGGACGCGTCTCTTGGGACAGTCAGTGCTGATTTCTGGAGACCCTGAGCTTCCAGGAAAAGCCAGTTGCCGATTTCTCCAGGGGACTGGCTGGCCAGGCCTGCTGCTGGGCTCAGTGGCTTTGCTCCTGGGTTCATGGGAGTGAGAATCAAACAGGTCCGGCATTCAGGCGGGGTGCAGTCCCTTCCCCCAGCTTTTCTGCCTCTGTTCCCCCTCGCCTGTCACTGGTGCACCTCTCAGGACTGTGAACCACCCCTCTGGAAGGGCTGCTCCTTGCCACACCATTCTGGGAGGTTTTCTCTTCCCCACCTCACCCCACATTGCTCTCATGGATGGTTGGCCCTGGCAGGACAGCTCCATGCCCGTGGGCTCGTGGCACGCCAAGCTTGTGGGTTAGGATACTCGCAGCTCGTGGGGTGCAGACCTGGGGGCTCCTGCCTGCCTTTTCTCATGGCCCCTGGAGTCCGTGCCTATTAACTTGCCTCTTGTTCTCTTGGTGAAGGTGAATCCGCAATACGAGAGCACGTTTGTCTTCGAGAATGACTTCCCAGCACTGCAGCCGGATTCCCCGGAACCTGGTAAAGCTCGTTGTGATGCTCGTTTGCCCCAAGACCCCAGCCCGCCGTGGCCAGCTCTGGAACCTGGCGACGTGCCGTAAGCCACTCACCTGCCCTGAGACCCCAGCCCCGGCAGAGGAGCAGAGGATGGCTTGGTCTCCTGATGAGCCGTGTCAAGGAAACGTCACTGGAGTGACTGGGCTGGTTCTGCTCAGACAGGGCCCAGAGCTGGAACTGCGGGTCAGGACCCGTGGATGATGGTGGAGCTGGTGATGTTGGTGCTGCGTTAGGCCCTAGGTGGTGTGGCTGATTCCTGAGCTGCACTGTTCCCATTCACCATCCATCTGTTGCTCATTCCTGTCTCTCGCCTTCCCAGATGCCTGTGATCACCCCTTGTTCCGAGCCGCGTCCGCCCGAGGAGTTTGGTAAGTAAAGCATCCCCTTCAAAGGCTTTGGCTGAGGCCACGACCCCTTTGGTGGCCTGACGCTGGAGGTGACATCTGAGCCGTGTTATCCTTGAGGCCCTGTGGTTCTGTAGGGTTTCTAGCTAACGACTTCCCTGGTCCCCTTCTGCAGATGTGGCCTTGGGATGCTTGTGAAGGGATGTTCTGTCTGTCTGCTTTTCTGGGTTTTGGTTTCGGTGCCCCCTGGGGCCATCTCCTGGCCGCTTTCCCCTCAGGGTGGGTCCTGGTAGGAGACTCGACTGGCAGCTCCATCCTGGGGGGAGTGAACGCTGCATGGAGTTTGGAAGTGATTTCTTCTTCCCATGCAGCCACTCGCTGTTTCCCAGGCTTTAGCCCAGTTTCCAGGTTTGCAACACCCCCCCCCCCCCATTCCCCGGCCAGTGACCCTGGGCAGGTCATTTCCTCCCTGTGGGTCCTGTGGAATAGGGGCAGTGCTGTGGGATGTGGGCTTGCCAGGCTGAGCTCATTCAGGCTTGCTGTGGGGGAGGGCTGATGAAAACCCTAGCCAATCTCCATCTCTCTGGTCCTAGGGGAGCTGTGAAAAGGGTGGGAGATCTCTCCGTATGCTGGGCATAGACGTGGCCATCCCAGGGGCTGGGGAGCTCGGTCGCCAAGGTCTGTTCAGTGGAGACGCCATGGACTGAGCCTGCCAGTAATGGGAGGGACTTGTGTGCCTGCTTGTTGTGGGAGTGGGTCACTGGCTCTGCCAGGGCTGGCACTCACGGCCGCATCTCTCCCTCCTGCCCCACAGCAAGGTCATGTGTTTCCATCCTTGGTCTGACCTGACCCTGCCGCTCATGTCGCTGGCTGAGATCCGGGCAGTGATCGACCAGTGGGCAGAACTCATGGTGGAGCTGGGCCCGTCCTATCCCTGGGTACAGGTTAGTGCCTCCCCCACTCTTCAAGCACCTGATCTGTGCTGTGGTGGGCCTAGGCCCTGCTGGAGTGCAGCACGGACAGTGGTGGGGCAGGACCCCACCCCCCCCATAGGGGCATTGCAGCCTCTGGGGTGGGGTGAAAGGAAGGCAGCTCCCTGGCCACCGTCCACTCCCTTTTCCAGGCAGAAGTGTACAGGCATGGGGGGAATCAGAGGGCCGGCAGTTCCTCACAGCCATACCAGAGAGTGTGACGGGCCAAGGAGGGCGCTCTGAGTGGTGTTCACTGCTGTCTTTCTGCTGCCCAGCTTGCCTGTCTCCATGCCTTCCCTCCAGCTTATCCATGCATGTGGCGAAGGTGTCTAAGCAGCTTTCGTGGGGTAGAGAAGAGGGGAGGGAATCTGTCTTCATTGTGTGCTTTCTAGTACTGAGTGCAGAGCACTTGGTCGCCAGGGTCCTGGGTTCTGAGTCTGCTGGCTCAGCTGTATGACCACTCTGTGCCTCAGTTTACATACCCGTAAAATTGGCAGGCTGACCTCAACCACACTGGGCATGGTTATGGGGTTGAACCGATTAATGTTTGTTCATTAACAGCTGTTTAGATGCTTTAGAAGTGCAAAATTGTATAGCTGTGTACTGATCTACTCCTGCCTTGCATGCCTCCTGCGATTTCTAACCTGCCTCTGGTGGTCTGTGGTGGGCAGAGCATCAACGACGTCATCAGCGTTGTGTCCCAGCCTGCACAGTGCTGCCATCTGGCCATTATGCCAGACAGTCTGGAGAAGCAGACCCGCCTTCCTCCAGTGAGCCACAGGTGCCTGGTCCCTGCACCTCCTTGCAGGCAACCTGATGCTTTCCTGGTGCTGCAAGAATGCCGTTTTTGGCTGCAGAGAAGCACTCAGCCCCTTCCTCCTCCCCAGTCACGTGCATGTGATGGGTGTGAGGACTGACAACCTTCCTCTGCTTGTATGGAAGAGTGATGTAGAGCTACCAAACGACTCGAAAGTACGCCCACTGGGCTTGGCTGGCCTCCATCCCTGTCCTCCTAGAGTCTCACTGGTCTCTGTGCATTGAAAATCTACACCCAGAAGACGGTTGGGATCACCCCCAAGGGGCTGATGGGGAAACTGAAGGATGGAGGCTCAGTTGGGTGCTCCAGCCACTAGGCTATGCTGCTTTGCTGGCAGCTGACATTAGATTAGCCCCGAGTGATTTATTTCCCATCTCTCTGCAGATATTTGAAAACAAAGGGGCCATGATGGGCTGCTCTAACCCTCACCCTCACTGCCAGGTAAGGGGGCCATCTGCTTGTGCCCTGGGGACAGTGCCATGAGCGAGAGGGGCTGTTATGGGGAGCGTGATGCCTGCAGGATCTGGTGTGCGGAGGGGAGGGCATGAGGCATCCCAGCGCCTACTTGCTTCTCTGAAAAGCAACTCCTCTGAAATCTGTTAGCTGAGCCCCAGGTTTGCAATGTTCTGGTCGCTCCCACAGCAACTCCTTCAACAAGTGAGTGTTTAAAATGCCCTCTAGATATCCAATCCAGCCAGGCAGCAAAGCAAGCCTAGCTATGGAGTCTGAATCCTAACCACCCATCGTCCTTCCGCTCTCTGCAGCCCATTTCCTTGTGCCTGTTCTGTTCTCGTTTGCTGTCAAGTCCAGCACCTAGGGGCCCTGATCCAGTTTGTCACAGGGTGACCACCCGATATCTCATTGCAGCCTCTCGAGCCAGGGACCTACCTCCTCCTTGGGCTGATGGGCTGATCACAGAGTCAAGTGGTGCTGTTTTCACAGTCACTTTCCAGATTTAAGTTTTGCTTCCCACCCCCACCCTCCTTTCCCCAGACCCAGAGGTGACAGGATGGAGCTGTGTCAGGGCAGCGGGGAGGTAAACTGACTAGATGCCATGTTGAACTGACCCACATAGTCTGGTCAGACCATCCAAACCCAGTGCAGGCAGTAAAGAAAGAGCCAGCATCACTAGGACAGAGTGAACTGGACTTGGGATTCCCTCAACCGCTATAAAGGGTCCTTCAGTCACAAAACCCAGGAACTGCACCCGATCAGAGTGCGATGCCCTTTCTGGAAGGCAAATGAAGGGGAGGCCAGAGACCTTGTAATATTTCACCATTGGGTGGCAGCATAAACCTGCAAATTGCTGCTGGCTGGTCCAGTGCTGCTTTCTCAGAGCAAGGTCCCCCATCTCTCTGTTCTTCTCCTCCTCTCCCTTGGTGCTTTAGAGTTGGGGGTAATCGCACTTTCTGCCTGTTTGTTTCTAAGTGGCCATCACTTCAGGTCATTCTGTATGGAGCTCCTAGAGAGGGCTAGGGCCTCTGATCTTGGAGCAGAGCTGTTGTGAAAGGCCCGTTTGCTTCCAAAGTTGTCTCCCTGAATAGCTCGTGTGGGTCCTCAGTGCAGTCCTGCCAGGCTATTGCAGGGGCAGGATGGGCTTCTCTGCCCTTCCAGGCTCCGAGGGGGCTTCATTCTGGAGGCCCCACTGTGCCTTCCCTGTAGAGCAGTTACCATGCTGTGTCCTGGGGACAGCTGTGGACTCAGTCCTGGGACAGCTGTGTGAGGAGAAATTTCTGGAACACCACCCTAGCGACTCTCCAGGGGTGGAGGTTGGGCTGTCTACTCCTGCCGCGGGAGCTGGTGGAGTCTCCCAGGAGGAGTGCTGAGAAGGTGGGGGGTGCCCAGTGAAACCCCTTAATTGCTATAGGGTCTGCCGTAATCTGCTCCTAGGTGTCCTACGTCCCCTGTGTCACAGGCTGGCAAATGGCATCTAAAGATCCCATCTAGAGCCCTGTTGTGTGCATGAAAATCTCTCCAGGCCCTCCTCAAAGCAGGGATCAAGCCGGGCTGCTGCCGTGCTCCCTCCATGGCTGGCACCAGTGACTGGCTACAGTTCAGCACACGTGGGTGCTGCACCCCTTGATAGATCTGGGTGTGGGCACCGAGTAAGGGATGTGGACAGCTTTTCTACTTCCACTGGAGTGGGATCCACCTTTTCCCAAGAGCCTGGGCCTGGCCAAGTACTTGGCATCTTCTGATGGGCCCAGTGAGTCAGGAGGGTAACACAGGGAGGAGTGGCCCTCTGTGGGAAGGGACTGGGCCTGTGAAGTTTGCAAGATTGTGAGGAGCCATTGATCAAGGAGGGAGACAGCTGAGCAAACCTGCCAGGCTTGGCCGTGTGATAGTTGGGAGAGTGGCTGTCATGTGAACATCCAGGAAGGGCTGGGTCTTGGGCTCCTTGTAGTGCAACGGTGATGGCAAGAGACCTGCAGAGCTCAGCCTGACCAAAGGGAAGGTGCAGGGCTGACTGGCTTGTGATTTCTTACAGCCGAGCGCTCTTATCCGTGTGTCAGAGACAGAACGAGTTGAGACCAAGTGTGCAAACTGCCTTCTCATCTCTTACAGGGGGATTAGCCCCTGGGCTGGTGCCCTTCCAAACAGAAGTGTCTCTAAAAACTCCCTACAGGTTCAGTCATGTGCTGTGGGGATGTCTGGGTGTGTTCACTAGCCCTGTTTGTGTTGGAGGGCTGAATGCACAGTCCTAGTCATTGTGGTGGTGTTGACCTCTAATCCTAGTTTCTGGGGCTTCGGTGGGGACCACACAGAGAGGGACCGGCTGAGATTCATCATGAGATCCTTGCAGCGAGCTGGACAAGGCTGAGGGGGACCCTGGGCTGCTGGCTGGGTGCTGATGTTGTCTCTTGGGCCCCCTAAACTAGAGCGGATTCAAGCCCTGGGGAAGGGGGTGTTCTGAGGCCTCACTCAACAGTTCCCGCACCCAAGCTGTGTGCCATGAGGACACCGTCCTGCCTGACAGCTGGGCCAGTGGGTCTCTGCTCCTTGTGTCCACCCTGCATAGCCCACCTTCAGGCTCTGAGCTGGCTGGTCCCTTTGGTGGCTATGAGGCCAAGGTGGGGCCAGGCCCTGGAGATGGGGCTGCGGGAGAGTTGGGTTCAGCGCCCTGCTGAGACCCATGGGAGCCAGAGTGAGCCCAGGATCAGGAAGGGGCTCTGTCATAGCAGGGTTGTGTGTGCAGGGAAGGGCAGGGCACTAGCTGTTCATGGCACCCTGGTACTGCAGCTGCGGTCCTGTGCTGTGTGCTGAGGAGGGTGCAGCTGTACCCATTACTTCATGGTCCTGGGGGGGTGTCTCACGGCCACTTCCCTTCAGCAGTTGCACCTCTTCCCCCAGGTCTGGGCCAGTAACTTCCTCCCCAACGAAGCCCAGCTGGAGGATCGGACTCAGCAGCTGCACCTCAAGGAGCATGGCGTGCCCATGCTGTTGGAGTACGCCCAGCTGGAGGCCCAGAGGAAGGTAACGTCTTGTGGGCAGAGGGTGGAGGTGACTCACCAGAGAGGCGCTGGGGAGACGGCTTTGCTGAGGCAGGGTCTGGGCCCCTTTTAAGCAATGCCCCTTCCCCCTGAGATTAGCTTCCCCCAGCGGTGGGGCACAGAGGGCCCTGTGTTTGAGTGAGAGCCCCTCAGCTCTTGCACTTGGGCCCACAGAGTGCCAGGTGCCTGTCTCTGCTGCCTAACAGGGGCAGAGACCTGTGGCCTAAGTGCACCCCAGATCTGGCACCTGGCTTTGCTGCATCTGGGCAAGGCTGGCTCCTTGCACAGAACGTGGGGCTTTGTGGCCCCTCAGTGCAGTACGCTGTCCCCCACAGGAGCGGCTCGTGGTTGAGAACGCGGACTGGCTGGTGGTGGTGCCCTACTGGGCCGTGTGGCCTTTCCAGACCCTGCTCCTGCCCCGGCGTCATGTCTGCCGCTTTCAGGAGCTGAGCGATGGCGAGAGAGACAGTAAGTGGCTGCTGCTTTCCTGGCACCTGGGCGGAGATGCCTCTGCCCATCCCGACTGCAGGTTCTGCTTTGGAGCTGGCTGCTCCCTGGCTGAGCGGGGGGGAGCCCAGGGTGGTGGTAGATGTCCTCTGGCCCCTTCCCGTAAGTCCCAGTGGAGGGTAAAGCAACTTGTCCAAGCTGCTTCCACTCCCTCCTGCCAAGCTGAGTGTTCAGCTGGTTCAGGAGACAAAGCTTGGACCTTAAACCATACCCGTTCATTGGCCCACTGGCCTGTCCTTCATGAAAATCTTTGCTCACTGGCCAAGAAGCAGCCTGAGCCATTTGTTCTATGCGGCTAGCAGCAGAACGAGGGATCAGAGAACAGTAAGGTGCCTAATTAGGACAGAGCACTGGGTGCCAGGATGCTGGGCTCTTTTCCAGATTCTTGCACCAGGACAGGAATGATAGTGCATTCTGCCTCAGTTTCCCCATCTGTAGAACAGGGGTAATGATGCTGTCCCTCCCTGGCAGGCAGCTGTGTGGTGTCAGGGTTTATAAAAGGCTTTGAGCCCCTCAAGTGCAGAAGTTGGGAAGAAGCTGTTACACTGAAGCTCTGCCCACTTTTGCTACCTGAATGAGTGTGTTTATGTAGAGCTGCACAATGCAGTCCTCTCTTTTCTTGCCTGCTCTGCTCAACAGCAAAATAGTTAACCCCATTAATATGCAATTGTCCATCATTCTCCTTCAGAATAAACACCCCTGAGGTGAGCGGTGCAGCTTGCGCATCTCAGAGCTGCTGTTTCAGGCCATCTGCAGACTCAGGCAGATGTGCCTGCAGTGAGTTGTGTGTTACATTTATCAGGGGACTGGAGCCTTCCTGTGCTCTCTGGAGTCTCAACGGCAGGCGCTAGGGGAGTTGGGTTTGGTCCTGTCCCATCATTACTGGGAGGCAGCTGGAATGTTGGGTTCCTGGGGAAACGCTGGATTTGCAATGCAGGGAGCACGTCTGTCTCTCACAGCAGCTGTGCTGGTTGCTGCTTCCGTTGGCCACCCACCACTTTGCTTGGTGACGGAGTGTGGGTTCCCTGCGCCCTGTTCTCGTTCCCTTCTCTGGCAAGGCAAGGAATTGGAAGTGGGCATTCTGGAGCGTGGTGGAGCTGCCGCAAGGGATTGGGGCAGCCTTTTGTTATGGAGTTTCTCAGGTGCTCTGTGCCGAGTTGGGCCCATGATGTGGAGTTACTGGAAGGCTGAGCCCATCCGGATACTTGTCCTTGTGGGGTTGCTGTGTCACCCATGTTAAGCCTCCTTAGTCTGGCTTTGCTGGTGCCCAGTGTGTGTCCTAACTCCCTGACAGTCAGGGATGGAACCCAGGCATCCTGCCTGCCCTCCCCATGGTCAGTCCACTAAACTCGGACGTGGAGGAGTCTGAAACTGTGCTGAGGGCAGTTGGCCTAAGGCTGCGAGACTTGCACTCTGCCCAGTATCTCCCAGTATCTGTGAAGGTTGCAGATGATGCAAAAATGGGGGATGGTTAAATAACACAGAGGATGGGTCACAGGCGCAGTACGATCTGGATCACCTGACAAATTGGACACAAGCAAACAACTTGGGTTTTAATGGAGGTCTGACTAGATGATCACATTGGTCTCTTCTGAGCTTAAAATCTGTGGATATGGCTAAGTTTAATTGTACATCTAAAAACAGGAGCTGGGAGTCAGTCCCGAGGTAGGCACACAGGCTGAGGGGACAGACTGCGAACTCTGGCTGGGAAGGTGACCTCTGCAGGGAAAACCCTTTGTGGCTGGGTGGGTGCTGCCTCCTAGGTGGGGAAAAAGATTCTCTCCTGTTCAGCTGTGAGCCAGGGAAGGCTTTTGGGGTTTTACTGCTCATCAGCATCACCCCCCTGTCCATGTCAAGGCCCTTCCTGTTACCTGCACTTCCAAGCGGACTGAGGGCCGGAGGGTGGGTTGGAGAGAAGATCCTCTGGGAAAGGCTGGCTGACCGCCCTCCATCCTTGTGTTGCAGGTCTGGCTTCAATCATGAAAAGGCTCCTCACCAAGTACGACAACCTCTTTGAGGTCTCCTTCCCCTACTCCATGGGCTGGCATGGTACGTGGGGAAATGTGGGGGCTAGTTCATGGGGGCTGCTTTGGGGGCTTGTCCTTGGGCTGCCTGCCCCATCTGTAGCGTAGGTCCATTACCAGCCTCCCTCTCTGGTTAAGTTCTTCAGTCCCACATGGTTTTGGGAGGTGGGGGGGGGGAATATAGTGCATCAGACGGGGACAACAGGTTAATGATGGCGTGAACTAGGCCTCCTGGGATAACCTCCTAGAAGCGCAAAAATCAGAGCAAGCTGCAAAACCAGGGGCCAGATCCTCCACTGATGGGTGGTACTTAATCCAGTCCCCCAAAAAGTAATACGTCATGCATCTGATTCCCCGCGCTGCTCATCACAAAGCATAACAAAACGGAAACTGTCCCCTTTATTGCACATCAGCTCCTCCGGTTCCTACCTAGCCACTAGGCCTCTTAAAGAAATAGGGCAAGAGACATCATCCAGAACCATATGTGCTTGGATCTTACCCAAAATACCACGCTGCCAGCCAGTCCTTTAGTAACTACAACTAAAGGTTTAATATAAAAAGGAATGAAAAAAAATACAAGAGATGTTAAAGCTGCGAAGTGAATCACATACATAAAAATGATTTAGAGTCCATAGAAAGCAAGTCCTTGAAGAATTTGGAGTTTGCAGGTTAGTCCAGTTTGGCTGGTAGGCGCCCAGCACCTGGGTGAGTCTCAGTCCTTTGTCCAGTTCCAGGGGAATAGTTCCAAAGATGGGTGGTGTTTACAGACTGAAGACAAAATGGAATTGGGGCTGCTGCCTTTTATCACCTCTGGCCTTCCCCATGCTGTGTGTAGGTTTTGCAAATTGAAATGGAATTGAGTCACATGGGCAAGTCCTAGTGGCTCAACAGGTTTCTTCCTGGACCCATGGTGGGGAGGAGCTTCCCTAATGGGCCATTAAGGAAACAATGGAATGGTTGCAGGCGTCCATTCTGAGAGTGTCCCAGAATCAAGTAACTTGAAACACAAACAGAGCAAACCTGTTCCTAGCTTCTAATACAGACATGACACCTACACATGAACCACAGAATCATTCCTAGTAGATTACACCCTTTCTACTGGTACCAAAGATGGCATATCGTAGATGGATTCTTGCAGGTATGAAACATTAAAATGAAAGATAATCATAAACAATCTCCTAAACTGAGACAATGTCACGGAAGGTGGCTGCTCCCATGGGACTGTTCTACAAAATCAGGTATAAACTCAAACTTGCTGGGACTGCAGGCGGCAGAAACTCGCTTGTGGTTTTTCCCTGCTGAGACAAAGCCCAGCTCTTTGTGCCAGTCAGCCCCGGCATGGTGTTGGGCTCTGTGCTCTGTTTGCCTGGGAGCTGCCTGGCAGATCCTGTCCCCAAGGGCATGGCGGCCGTGTCCTGCCAGGGCGGGTGGTTCTGTGACTGGTCCCTGTTGGGAGCTGGTCTCATTCCTGCACTTGTGACTGGCAGGTGCCCCCACGGGACCTCACTTGGAAGCAGACTGCGGGCACTGGCAGCTTCACGCCCACTACTACCCACCTCTCCTTCGCTCGGCCACTATCCGCAAGTTCCTGGTGGGGTACGAGCTGCTGGCGCAGGCCCAGCGGGACCTGACTCCGGAGCAGGTGAGCACATGAGCCCCAGACCTGGGCTGGGGACATGGTGTTCACGGGTGTGGGGCTGGGAGCTGACACTCCCAGGAGCACTGGGCTGAGGAGTGGGATTGGGTGCCCTTGATGGCCATGCTGGTGAATTGCAGGAACCAGTTGTTGTCCCCCTGTTCCCATTTCTCTGCCCATCCAGTCCTGGAGCAGCCGTTTTGATTCTGGTTCTCCTGGCCCTGGCTCTCTGCCTGAGATTTCACCCATGCGCTCTCTATCCCTGCAGGCTGCCGAACGCCTGAGGAATCTGTCTGAGGAGCACTACAAGGTGCAGCCCCAGGAGGTGGCGTGACGAGCTATGTCTCCCAGGAGCTTGGTGCCAGTCTTGTGCTGGGACTCTTGGTTACTTGGGTTTCCTGATCACTGGGGAAGAGGCTGAAGGGACCTTACGTGCAGCTGGGGAGGGGGTCTGGTGAGCAGGGTGTTGTGGAGACCAAGGGGCAGGCCGCTTTGAGGCAGTGGGAGTTGACACTTAAGGCTGGGCTGAGACTTGCAAAGTTATGGCATTTGTGAGCCAGTTGGAAAGTCTTGTGGGTCTCGGAAGGAAACTGAGGAAAGGGGTGATGGGGAGTGACCACAGTCTCTAGCCTGGCTAGTCGCTTTGCGGCAGCTGCTGGGATGAGTTCTCTGGAGAGCTTCATCCAGCGTTTCCTCAGGCTGATGGGCTTTGGCCCCTTGCTCCCACCCGTTGCCCTCTCTGCCCACCCCATGTCATGACCAACGACTACGCGCCAACTGCTGCTCCCACCTGCTGCTGTCTGTGTCGCCACCTCTCAGCACCTGGCTTTCCTTGTGGTTCAATAAAAGCTAGAAGTGAAGCATGGTGGCTTCTGCTGACTAGGAGCCGCGGGGGCCAGACCTCAGCCTCTGTAATTCCTCAGTGCTCCCAGGATTTGCATGGGTCAGGTCGGGTCTGTGGGGCAAGGGCTGTATGGGAGGGAGGGAGGGAAGGCAGCCAGTCTCTGACGCTGCTCACCTGCCGGTGCCACGGCTCAGCCCTGCTGGCGCCTTGTGGGAGGTTCAATGAGGGAATCCCGCAGGACCTGGCTGGCGGAGCCGTCATGTCCTGCCACTGACGTGGCCACAGGCTGGGAGTTTTTGGCTGCTGCTACATGGGTATTTTCCCCACCGTATGGGGGGGGGCCTCACCCTTGACTGCTGGCCCCCAGCTTTGCTGCTGCCAGCCCCCTCTGCCTCACTGCTGCCCCCCCCCCCGTTTGCTGGCAGTGTAGCTTTGTTGCTGACCCTTGCTGCCTCCTACTGCGACCTCCCCCTATCCCTTGGCTGCCGCCTCACGAGGCCCCCCTGGTTTGCTGCCTCTTCCTGGGTTTGCGGCCTCCCCTCCTGCATCCCCCCTGTGTTGCTGCCCATGTGGCTGCATTGCTGGCCCCCTGCTGCCTCCCCCCAGGTCCTTACTGGGGCCCTCCTGCCCCACACACTTCACCAACCTCCTCCCTCTGGCCCCAGCCCCCACCTCACCTGGCTGGTCAGAGCTGCAGGCAGTGTGGTTCCTGGCCTGTGTCGCATGTGGACCATGCGGTGGCTGGAGGATTTAAAACATCCAGCCAGCTGCTGGAATCCACCCTGCCCCAGTGCAGGGACCCTCCCCCAGTGTGTGGCCTGGGTGCTTGCCTGCTTTGCCCCATCCTTAAAACCACCTGTGGACTCCCCTTGTCTTGGGGTGAGGGAGAGGAAACCCACGTCTCATTCCATGAGGTCTGCGCTCAGGGTGTTGTCTCAGCCTCTGTCCCCTCGCTGCACTGTCACAGGGCTGGGGGTTCCCCCTGGGGGCGCTGAGACTGCCCCGACCATGGTAAGGAGCACTGCCTTCTGTCTGCCGAAGGAGAGGGTAACTTTTTCGTGCCAGCACCTTGCCCACACTTCCACTCTGCTAAGCTAGCTCTGCTGTGCTCCAGCTCCCCTGCTGTTTTGCCCTGGGCATGATTTTCTTCCGTGTCTGCCCAGAGCAGCATCTCCAGCTGCCATGCATCGGGCCAGCACATTTGTATGCTGTTAACAGGGCGGTTAGCACCTATCTGGTTCCAAATGGGCACCTCCCTTTTTCTCTCCCCCTTTGTGCAACTAAATTGTTCGATTTAGCTTTCAGGGCCCATGCAGAATTCATCTGTGTGCTGCCAGTGCATGTGAGATCCCCTGCTAGGCTGATGCCCGCTGCTTGTGATGGGAGCAGGTGCTGTGGGATGAAATACTCCAGGGAGAAAGATGGGGCTGAGCCCCTTCCTTGATTCTGTGTCCTGCTCTGCTGGTGACTTCCCATGGGACAGTGGAAATTTCCCGTGTTTTGCTGAGGGCAGCCTGGCACTCAAGGTGGCAAAGACATGGGGTTGTGCCGGTAGTGGGTGGAGAATCAAACAGAAAAGCTGTCATTCCAGCCATCAGCGGGGCAGCCTCCTGAGCTCTTCTGGGCACCTTTGCTGCCTGGGCAGGCAATGAAGGGGCTGCAGAGGCTTCGCTGTGAATTGACTTAGGGGGCTGGAGGAGAATTGCTCTTGTGGGGTCTGAGCCAGCTGGTGCTGGTTGCCATCAGAGACGGGAGCCCTGCTGGCTCTGGCATTTGGAACGCCAGGTGTGTGATGGTGATAATGCCATGAACCCAGCTCATTCACACCTGCTGTCCGTGCCCAGAAGATGCTGGGTCAGGGGCAGCTGATTCTTGCTGCAGTTCTGGCTTTTTCTTCCAAGCTCTTTAATTATCACCAGAGAAACTTCCCGCAACTCTATAATGAGACTTGGATTCTTGTAAAGTGACTAATTGGTCTCCATGGTGCTGGATGCAGCCTCCGAGTGGGCAAATGGTCTTGTAGTCAGGCACAATTTGCTACCTGCTAAAAGTGGGAAGTGTTTGTTCCCTGTGAAGGTCCTCAGGTCCAGGTGTCAGGGCTGTAACGTGCAGAGAAAGCCCAGTGAACGATCAGTCCTGGTGCATCTGGTGTGGTTAAGCTTGTCCGCTGTGTCTGCCATGAGACGTAGCCAGCAGAGGTCTCGGGCACATGCTCTGTGGGAAAAGAAGGTGCTTCCTGCCTTTCTCCTGATGCCCCCCACGCTTTCCCTGAGCTGGTGCCCCCCCCAGTGCAGTGCTTGGTGGGGTGGAAGCTGTGTCCAAATGCTCTTCAAGAGGCTAGGACCAAGGGCGAGTTTGACTGGTTCCATAGCATGGGTCTGAGCCAGGCCTGGGACATCTTTGCCCAGGCAGCTCTGCTAGAGCGTCTCAGGTCTGCCCTGCAGCTGCTGTATTACCCCAGCCCTGGGCTTCCCTCCCGGCTCAGCTGGTGGCCCTCAGCCTGACTCACCGATCTGGGCTGTATGAGTCCTTGGTTTCTCTGTAGCTCTGCCTCTGCCTTTCCATTCACTCTCTGGCTGTTCCAGCCCTGTGTTCCCCCATGCAGCTGTGCCCAGATCCTTCAGCTCTTTTCTCATCTGCCCCAGGCTGTTGACTTGCAGCTCTCCCCTCTCCCCTGGCTGTCCTGGCCCCGTGTCTCTCTCAAGCCATGGCTGTGAAGGCAACAGCAATGTTAGCCCCACCAAAGCTCATGCAATAAGTAAATTTGTTAGTCTTTAAGTGCCACAGGACTGCTTGTTTGTTTGTTTTGCTGACCAAGACTAACACGGCTCCCCTCTGGAACTTGTCAGCAGTGCCAAGGGCTGTGGTTTGTGCTGTACTTTCCCAGCCACCAGGGGCAGGGAAATGCTGCTGTTCGACGTGGGCCCCACGGATGAGACACACACTTGTGAATTGGCGCATGCCCAGGGCATCTTCTTGCAGGCTGCATCCTCTTCCTGCCCAGCCAGGGCTTCCTAAGAGGATTGGCCCATCAGCCGCTTGGGCTTCGTGCGCTGCCCATGTTTGTCAATGCCTGGTTTGTGTGCCCGGCTCTGGGGCCGGCTGCAAAGCAGGGCACCCTGCCATAGTCTGGCACCACTTTCAGCTGACTGGCCAGAACTCCCTCTGCAAAAGGCCTGACCATGCTGCTCCTTGGCCTGCCCATGTACAGAGCCATGCCAGCTGGCCCGGATGCTCCTACCAGGGCAGCCTGGGTCTTCTCCGCAGATGGGGCTTGATCCTCTTCTGGCAGCAACAGCACTGAGGGCCTGTAAAGATCTGCAGTCTGTACAGCCCCTGTGAGAGGTGCTAGTGTCAGGGGATCCCGCTGTATCACTCGTGCCCTGCAGGCTAGGTTTTTGGGTTCCTGGCACTGAAGAGCATGGCATGGTGTAGCTGGTGGTCAGCTAGTGGTGGGGACAGGCTGTCCCCATGCCTATTTCCCTGGTCCCAGCCTAGAAGTGACTATGGCCAGGGCATCTCTCCTCCCTTGGCCACGCCACCAGTGACTGTCCCTCATGCCCGAGGGCGGCTCTGTGTTGGCACAGCTGCGGTGAGGCCAAGCTTCCCTCCAGCCAGCTGCTGGTGGGCCCTTCCTCTCGGGCCAGCTACTGCCATCCATATCTCTGCCAGCTGCATCCCTGGCTTCCTTCTCAGGGAGAGCTCCTGCAAAAGCAGCTGTAATGTCTCCACCTGGCCCCAGGGCCATGGCCCGGGGCTGCTGACCTGCCTGCTGATGTCCTGGTGGGCTGGAAGGGATGACTATGGCAAAAGCCACGCATGGGATGGTCAAGGAAGTTGCTGGTACGTCACCTCTACCTTTCCTCTAACCTGGGGGTCTCAAACTCAAATCACCATGAGGGCCACATGAGGACTGGTAGAGGGCTGCATGAGGATTAGTATGGTAGCCTGAGGGCCACACAACTGAAACCTTTCAATACATTAATATTGCAAGCATTGGTGATGATCGTGTCATTGCAGGCTGCAGGAAATAGCTTTGGGGGCCGCATGCGGCCTGCAGTCTGCGTGTTTTGAGACCCCTGCTCTAAGCTACCCTGGCCTGGTCTCCTTTACACCCACTTGCCACAGCTCACCCAGCCTGTCCAAGTGTGACTGTGGGAATGCTGGGGCACTTCCATCACACTGGTGTAACGAGCATGGCTTCCGTCCTGTTCTCAGGCGCTTCTGCAGCCTTCAGTAGTGCAGTCGCTGAGCACCAGGGGCTGAAATCACGCCCGTAGGCCTCTTGGTCCCTGCTTTGTCACAGTCACCGTCACCGTGAGTGCCCTGTTGGCCCGTGAGTTCATCAGCCTTACGGGCTCTTCCGTGCCTTGAGCCACAATGAGGCCCAGCCCTGCTCAGCACATGAGGCCGGGCAGCTGGTTGTGCTCTAGACATGGGGGCTGGCAGGATAAATGACTCACCAACAGGCTCCCCAGCCGCCTATTCACTACCAGTGTTCAGGGATCTGGGACGGTGTCCTGTGGCCGGGATGCAGGTGTTCTTTGCTGAGAGACGAGAAAGGGGTGAAGTGTTGACATGGGGCCATTGGGCCACAGGATTGAGGAAACTCTGCTGATGTGAAGCAAGTAGTTTTGATGCAGGATTTACTAATAAAGAGGGAAGAGCTAACAGCCTCAGCACTGAAAGAATCCCCAAGGTCCCCGTTGTGGCCGATCTGAGAATGCTCCAAGTCCTGCTCTTTGTTGCAAGAGCTGTTGGCGTCAAAGGACTTTGCACATCTCAGGGATCCATGCAGCTCAGCTGTTGGCCTCCATGTTCAGAACAGCAGCAGGATCACCTGCTAGAGTAAGGCTCTATAACTGTTTTCTTTCTCAGTCCCCTTCCACTCACTTGTAGCTAGAGCCAGTTGGCACTTGTCCATGCGGAATTTTGTTACTACAAAAATGGTCTTATTTTTTAAACCAAGTTTTTTTTCACAAAACCATGTCAACAAATATAAAACATATTTTTTCACTAAAAAGATAGTTGCTTTGTAAACTTTAGAAAAAAAATAGTTATTGAAATGTTTCATTTACTGGAAACTGGATTTCGGGTAACAGCAAAACACCCATGCCCCTTCCCAGAATGCTTTTAATTAATCCAAAGCATTTTAAAAAATAAAACAATGATAAAATGAAAACCAACTTGTTTGGACACTTGAAAACAAGCAATCAACCCCAAACCAGAACAACAAAAATCACTGCAGAACTTTGAAATTAATTTCGAAATGAAAATAATTGTGGGTTGGGTTGGGTTTGGTTTTGTTAACCAGTTCTGTTTCTAGATCTGCCGAAACCTTCATCTTTTAGGCTGAAATTTTCCAGCCTGATTGTCTTTCTCAAGGGTACTTACAAAATGCTCTAGGTTTATCTGGAAGTGTTTGAGGAAATCAGCGTACAGCATTCGAGCAATAGCATGTCACAGGAGATCAAGGGCTCAGAAGAGAACTAGATAAGGTCCTGGAGGATGGTCCATCAATGGCTATTAGCTAAGCTGGTTAGCGATGCAAGTCCACGAGTGTCCCTAGCCTGTTTTCTAGAAGCTGGGCATGATCGGTAGGGGATGCACCACTCTAGTTGCCCTGTTCTGTTCATTCCCTCTGAAGTGCCTGGTGCTGGCCACTGTCAGCAAACAGGACACTGGGCTGGATTGGACATTGGTCTGACCCCGTATGACCGTTCTTATCATTTCATAATGCGGGTGCCCAGTGGGGCATAGTTAAGGTTTCAGTTATTTCCCTGTCTCTGGTATTTCCTGATGTTTTCACACTTAGCAGGGCACAGAAGGGCCCTGGTGATTGTCAGGCCTGGCCTCCTACGTTGCTGCGGCCACAGAGCCCCTCACCAGTGATCCCTGTTAGAAGAGTTTAGAAAAACATCCATACTTGATTTAGAAACAGCCACTGAGGGCGTATCCACCATGGCTCTAGGGAAGCCTCCCCCAGCTTATTCAGTGGCATGGTACTTGGGCCAAGCACTGACATCCTAACCCATTTTTGTTTGTCTCACCTTCAGGTTTTAGATTGGGATTATTCACTTCCAGCAGTTGGTATAATGATCAATGCTGCATCGACACACTTGTTCCAGTGGGGGTCACCTGGTGGAGCTGTTGCACAGTCTTACAAGTTCTTTTTCCTGGCTAGAGGAAATGCTGCATTGTTGCTTTGGGATGCGGTTTCCTATGTGGGGGGAGTTGTTGGAAACAGCAGAGGAGTTGACTTGACTTTAATGGTTGTCTCACCTTAGGGCAGAGTTGTCTGGGAACCAGACATGAATGTTTGGGCTGAAAATCCTGGACTGGGGGGCTGTCTGTGTACTGTTGGTGCCCACCCCTGTTCTAGGACTGGTAGAAGCAGTGCACGTAAATCAGTTAGACCCAGACTCCCTGTCACTTTTTTCTCCTCCCTGGGGAAACTAACCTACAAGGCTCTCAATAGCTGCTACTGCTAAGGGATGACAGTATTGACTTTGTATCACACACTGCCTACGTGCTCAGTCAGGGTCAGTGGCCTGTTCTGCAGATATGGAAGCAGGAGTGGTCCCTGCCCTGAAGAGCTGCCAAATGGGAGCGCCAAACCCTGCAGTAATCTTTGTGTTGCTGGACCCTAGTGGACTCCGAGGGGGTTGTCTGCACGGAGCTCAGTGCTGGTGAGCAAGCTGCAGAGGGCTGGGGAGAGGCAAACAATCCAGTGACTTCCCAGCAGCTCTGCAGCCTTGCCTTTCCCTCAGGCTGCTCCTGTTGGTGTCTTGGCAGAGGTGCTTCTGAGAAGGAATCGGACAGAAGACAAGGCGGTGGCCCCTGGATTGCACTCATAGGGTCAGCCGTAGCTTCTAGACCAAACACTGGCCTGGAATTACGGCCTCAGAGCTATACCCAGAAATTTCGAGCCGGATGGGACCTGAATAGGTCAGCTACTCCAGCCCCTTGCTCTGAGGCAGGACTTGGTGTTCTGGCCCATCCCTGAAATGTTTGTCTCACTTGTTCTTATCCTCTTTCAATGACAGACGTTCCACAACATCCTCAGCAATTTGTTCCAATGCTGACAATCAGGACAATTTACCTAATCTCTAATCTAAATCTCCCTTGCTGCGATTTAAGCCCATTGCTCCTTGTTCCATCTTGTGAAGGAAAACAGTTTATCGTCCTTGTTGCAGTAACCTTCTATGTCCTTGTGTTCTCACATCCCCCCCCCCGTCTTCTTTTCTCCACATTAAACAAACCCATTTTTGTTGATCTTTCTTCATAGACCATGTTTTCTACTTTTTAAGCTATTTTGTCACTCTCCTCTGGACATGGTGCACTGTGTCCACATCTTTCCCCTGGCGTGGTCCCCAGTACAGGACACAGTACTCTGGCTGAGGCCTTAGCAGGATGGACTAGAACAGAAGGATTATGTCTTGCGTCAACACTTGGGCTAATAGAGCCCAGGATGATATTTGTTTCTTCTGCAGCCATATTACTTTGTTGACTGAGATTTAGTTTGTGGTCTGCTATGTGTAAGGGATTTATGCTTGATATTAACTGAGTAGCTGGCCACTGGATTTATTAGAAATCAAACCTGTTACTGAAGCTGTGTTGTAAGCTGTAAACAGCTTTGCTGGAAAGCTCCAACATACAGCTAACAAAGGAAAGTTGAATGAAATCCATTCAAAGTTGAGCGAAAACAGTTTACTGTGGCAGCCTGGCTACAAAACCATTAACCTTACTGTGGTAAACAGGCTGATGGGGGCCAGGAGTCCGAGATGCCAAAGGAGCTTTGAACATTTCATTGGCCAGAACTGTATTTGGTGCCCAGATGCTTCCTAAACAACAAACATGGGCAGGCTAATTATTTGCTTGAGCTTTTGTGGGAGAAAAATCCCACTTTGTATATTAAGTATGATCTAATCATCTAACCTGCATATTAAGGCTAGTGGAACCATGTAGGGATTTAGGCATGATGTACCCTGTTGTATTACGGATGCATCTGTTGCATTACATATGTTGTATTTAGCATGTTAGAAAGTATATATGTCTTGTGAACCCTGGATTCTGGGCTGACTTACATGGGTCCAGGCTGGGATGTGTCTACTCCCCGCTAGGTTGGATATATAAGGGGAACAAATATTGTGACTAAAGGCACCATCTACCTGTTCTGCTCCTGTATGGACCTGACCCTTCTTTTCTTCTAACACTGTGACCCCCAGATCCTTCCTGTCTTACTCCATCCCAGGCAGTCCTTGCCCATATTGTATTTGTGCAGTAGATTGTTAGTTTCTTTGTAAATGTGGAACTTTGCATTTGTCCTTATTGAATCATACAATCAGAGGAGATGAGGGTTGCAAGGGAGCTCAGGCGGTATCTAGGACAACCCCCAACTAAATTGTCCCAGCCATGGCTTTATTAAGCTGTGCCTTAAAAACCACTAAGGATATAGATTCCACCACTTTGCCAGGTAACCCATTCGAGTGCTTCGGAGTCCTCCTCAGGAAGACACTTTTCTAATATCCAACCTAGTATCACCCCCTACTTCAACTTGAGACTGTTGCTCCTTGTTCTGTCATCTACTACTGCAGAGACCAGCCTAACTCCATCCTCCCTGGAACCCATCTTTCAGTTAAAGGCTGCTATCAGATCCCCCTTCATTCTTCACTTCTGCAGACTAAACAAGCTCAGTTGCCTCAGCCTCTCCCCATAAGTCATGTGCTCCAGCCCCTTCATGATTTTGTTGCCCTTTATGGAACTCACTCCACTTTAACCACATCCCTCCTGTAGTGGGGGCCCAAAACTTGGACTCAGATACTCCAAACGAGGCCTCACCAGTGGTGAACAGAGGGGAATAATCACATCCCTTGGCCTCCTGTCCATGCTCCTACTAGTGCAGCCGAATATGCCATTTGCCATAGAATTTCAACCTATTTATTTCAGATTATTTCTCCGGTTTGTCAAAATCAGTTTGGGTTCCAGTCCTGTTCTCCAAAGCATTTACAACCCCTCTGAGCTTGGTGTTCTCCACAGCCTCTACCATTATCTAAATCAGTGGTTCCCAACCACTGTGCCGCAGCACACAAGTGTGCACAGCAACCTCTTTGAAGTGCCACCAACAGTAGCAGGACGTGGCCGCAGCCATGGTCTGCGGGCTGCCAGTGGTGGCGGGATCCAGCCCTGGCTGGGGCTGCCCACAGCGGCAGAGTCCGGGAGCTGGGAGTGACCATGCAGCACAGTGTGCCGTGGCAGAAAAAAAGGTTGGCAACCACTGATCTAAATTATTGGTGAAGCTATTGAGGAGACCCAAACTCTGTGAGACCCCACTCAATACGCCCTTCTATCCATCTGAACTGTTGATAACTACTTTCTGCAGATGATTTTCCAGCCTATTGTGCACCCGTCTTACAGTGGCTGTGTTTAGGTTCCATTTCTCTAGTTTGTTCTGAGCAGATCATGTGAGACAGTGTCAAAAGGTTTACTGCAGTCAGGATACACCACATCTACCATTTCCCCATCCACAAGGCTTGTTAGTCTGTCGAAGAAGGGTATTAGGCTGGCTTACATGATTTGGGTTTGACAAATCCATGTTGACTGTTACTTATCACCGTATTTTCTTCTAGCTGCTTCCAAATTGATGGTTTGATTATTTGTTTCATTATCTTTCCAGGTACCCAGGTTAAGCTGACTCGTCTATAATTCCGAGTTGTCCTTATCCCCTTTTTTATACTGAGGTGCTACATTTCCCTTTTCCAGTCCACTAGGATCTCTCCTATTCTCCAGGAGTTCTCAAAGATAGCTCAGAGATCTCTACCCCCAGTTCATTCAGTATCTTAGGGCATATTTTTGCAGGCTCCCCACTTGTCTAAGTAATTCTTATCCTTTTCTTTCCCTATTCTAGCCTCAGACCCTGCCCCAGTTACAGTGACATTCACTGTGGTGGTGGTCGGCCAAGCACTGCTATCTTTTTTTGGTGAAAACAGAAGGCCAACTTTGCCCCTCTCCACTGGCTGGATCAGGGCCCCATTGTCCTTTAAATGAGACCTTGAATAGAGCTGCCTTCTTATCTCTCTGGGGCCTTTGCTACTGGGAGGTAATCCCAGGACGGGTTATGGAGAACAGGCAGAGTGGCTAATGCACCATCTCTCCAAGTGCTTGAGTACCACACCTGACCCGAGAATCCCAACAGAGTTGGCTGCGGAGCAGTTACTTTATTTCCCTGTGTGCTGTCAGCTGTCCACAGCAGGTTGCTGTGTCCTGGCTCTGGTTCTGTAGCGAGAGCTCATCAAGGGTTGTTTGACAAGGGTCAGGCTCAGCTGACGTTCCTTGACATTCCCATAGTCTTCCTTCTTCCCGAAGGCCTCTGCTGTGTGATCTGCCTATCCTATGTGTACTGGCTTGATCCAGGGAGCTAGTCACTGGCAGTCTACAAGCCCTTCTTGTTTCTGGCAGTGCCTTTAAGAAGGCCTTAGGCGAGCTGGACAACACGTTAAGCCTTGCTGCTGTTTCCTTTTGACATAGATCTAATCAACGTCCTCTCTCTGCTGCTTTGTTTTATAGCTCTCAGGATAAGAGCCCTACTTCCAGTGTCAGTGAGGAGAGCTCTCCCTTAGCTCTTGCACCAGGGGCATGTAATTTTGGAGTGTAGAGAACCAGGATACAGCTCCTGCTCCCCAGTTGAGCATGTGAATGGAGTTGCAATTCTGTCTGTTGTTTGCAACGCATGCCTTTATTACCAGCCAGCCCTGAAGTCTCTCTCTGTCCTGCATGCGCAGAGCCTGGAGAAGCGATGACGGGTTTGCGTGAATGTGTAAATCCAGATCAGAATAATTGTCTGGATGTAACGAAGCTAGTCATCTCTTTCTGCATGCCTACTTAGTTTTGATTTAATAGGCCACCGGCTCTGTGCCCAGCCTGGATTGCATTAGCCCAGAGCTGTAAATGAAATCTGCAATAAGTCAAGCAGTATTAAACTTTACAGTCACTGTGTTTAAAAATGAGACACTTTCCCTAATAAATCAGGGCAACCAGGATGTAAATATCCAGGCAGGATCCATATTGCTTAATTAAACAGGGCCTAATGAACATCATGTTTGTTGCATTGTGATTTAGGATGAGCTCTGAGGCGACAGTTGGTGCCTGTTGAGTTAGAGGCCGGAGGCTGGGAGAGTGTGGCAGAAAGAGTCTCTGGTCCATGGCACCAAGACTGGAAAAGCTGAGAGGCTGCGCAGCCATCAAGCCATTTGTGGCTTAGCTTGAGCAGCCCTCGTGGAGTCTCACAACTGGGGAGCAGATGTGGCCCTGCGATTAGCTGGGCAGGGCTGTCCATGGCGAGTGGCTCCCATGAGCTGGCCCCCCCAGATGGCATCAAAGCCAGGAGCATCTCAGCATCTGTGGCCTTGGTGGCATTGGCTGGGGAGAAAGATAAGACTTCTGCTCTCCTTTAAACAAGAGGGGAATCCTGGGCATCTCCAGCTGTAGTTCTCCTGTCTAGCAGAGGAAAGGCTGGGCTGGCCATCACCCGTGCGGCTGGAGCACCAAGCACCGAGACCTGAGTCTGTTGGACTCTGTGGCCACCACATAAATGGGATTTCCTGCCCAGCTGGTTCAGGAGAGGAAGGCTGACTGAGGAATTAGCATGCTGACTTGAAAGACTGATGTTTGAGGCTTTGCTCTCTCCTGATGCTCCATGTAAGTTTGGCCAAGTCAGACTCTCAGATGTCCCCTCTACCCTGAGGTTAACGGCCCTGCCTTGCTGGCCCAAATGCATTAATGATGGTGTGGTGGACAGGTGCCAGGGCCAGATGAGTACCTGAGCCAGAGACGGTGGGTGAAATTAAGGAGCTAGTCACAATCAAATCAGAGATAACTCTTGCTCTCAGCTTAGGTCGCTGTCCCAGTCTGGATTCATCTTACTGCACAGGCTGCCTACATGTCTTGCAGCCAGACTGCCCCCTCCCTGGAGGCAGGTGCTCAGTCTTTGGTGTGGCTTAGAAGAGGGATTCCAGGGGAGAGCCCCAGACAGACACTTCAGCTTTTAACAAATTCCCTTGACCATCCCTGGGGTCAGGGACCTGCCATGTCAGCAATGGATGTGATTCCTTGTACTTGTGCCCATGTGTTCACAGGCGCTCAGGCCAGTCCACTGTCCCCATACACGTGTGAGTGGGTGTGGAAATGGCTCTGTGTTTGTGTCTGTTCAAGCCATGTGAGCACATCTGGGGACATGACATGGCAGAGAAGACTCATGTGTACATATGTGACATTGCAGGGAGCATGTTACCGTGCCAGTAATGTTCAGTGTGTCGTGAGCACCCCAGAAACACCGGACACAACATACTTTGTATCAGACCATACACAGTTATACTGTCAGGGTGAACAGGTCTGATACGCAGGTCACACCACAAGGATGTGTGTAGGTTGCAACATATCCCAGTCATTGGAAACCCACCTGCACAGAGCCCTAGAGATTAAGCTGCTGGTGACCAGCCTGCTTGGCGTGTATGGGAACCGCCTGGGCAGGGCCTGCTGCCCTGGATCCATCTCTGACATCTATGGATCATCTTCAGAAAGCAGGGACCAGTGGCAAACAGCAACCTGGGGGCATGGTGGCCTCTTGGGTGATGCCAAATATGTTGGGCTAACGGCTCTTTGGCACAGTTGGGGGTCAGCAGAGCACCGGGAGCTAGAAGAGGAGACTGGACAGGGTGTGGGAGTTCCCATGTAGCCAGCGTCCTGCCTTGGACAGTGCCCAGCGGCAGACGCTCCCAAGGGATATTCAAACTTCTCTTTGTGCATGGCTGGACTGTTGATCATGGCATGAAGCATGAAGGGCTGTGGTTAACCTATTGCTGCAGGAGCTCTCCTTGGGGCCAGAAATGTTTTTGCCTTCCAGTTCTTTGCCCCAGTAGCTTCTGGGGGCCGCCAGGCCCACAGCTTAGCTGTTCATCGATTTCTCTTTAAAAAAAAGTGCAGTCTTTGAATTTTGCCAGGTGTTTCCTTGTTCTTATGCTGGGTTTGAGGGGCCTGGGAGATCTGACTGCTCAGCTCCCATTACTTTGTGGTGGGGATTGTGTTTCCAAGATCCTTAAATCAGATTGGGAAATCTCAGCTGAAGGCTTTTGCTTCCTCACTCGTAGGCCCAGGGGCCAGGCAGGCATCAGCACCAGGGCTGGGCAGTTTGGCATCCAGAACAACATGGCGGGCTCTGCTCCCATCCTCTGTTGGAGCATGATCTTGCTGGTGCTGGACAGTAGCTGGCAGATCCTGGCCAAAGCGCAGCCTGCAGCTCCCCATCGTTCGGTTATGTTGTTCATTGGTCACAGTATTGTAGCACCTGGCAGCTCCAGAGACAGACCAGCCCCCACTGTGCTAGGGACTGTATAAACACCAAACAAAATGCCTGTCCCTGCCCCAAGAGCTTCCATTCTTGGTGTGAGATAAAAGAGGCTGGAGGTGCTGACGGATAGGGAGTGCAAGGAAACAGCGAGACAGTACCGCTCAGCGTGATGGGAAATGATTAAGGATCTGGACAAGGCCCCTCACATGGGACCTTCTGACATCCAAAGACTCCATCCCCTAGAGAGTCCCTGCCAACAAGTCCACGGGTCCAGGCTCTGGACAATGCCTGTGTGGCTGAGCTCTGCACGCCCACTCCTGAGCCAGGGGACTTGTCACCAGCTGGTCTGAAATTTTTCATCCAAAGGGTTTTCTTCAGTGGGAAAGGCTGTTTTTGAAGAAATGGAAAAGTGTAGGAAAATGGGTCACTTCTGACAAAAGTGTTAAAAAAAGGGGAACAAAGCAGCACCGTAATGATTCATTTATGAAGGGGCGGGGTGACCGGTGCTTGCACAAAATGAACACGGTGACCTAGGAGAGCCTCATTGTTTATGTCAAATGGCCTGAGGTTTTGACATTTTCAGACCGGCAGGGGTTGGTTATTCGTTTCGAGGTGACCGTTTGAAACAAAACATTTTGAGATTTTCTTTCTTATGTCTATCAAGAGCATTTAAGGAAAAGGTGAAAAAGGCTGAAACTGGACCAAACTGATTGATTTTGTAGAACCACTTGAAAGGAACTTTTTCACAATATTGTTGTGACAAAGTGGGGATAGAGCTGGGATTTTTCTCCGAGTGCTGTGTGTGTGCTTCAGTTTCCCCATATGCTGCTCATGTATTTTGGTGATGGGACCCGGGTGTGTGATCTGTGCGGAGACCCCTAGAGGGTGGATGGGCTTCCCCCAGTTGTAGGTAGTGAGTTGTATGGGCTGGACAGGTGATGATCTGGGGAGTGGCCATTTAGCCCTGGAAGGAGACAAAGGACTGGCAGGGGCGAGAGCTCTGGTCTCTGGTCTGGGGGCGGCTGGGGAGAAGAGATCAGTCTAGGAGGGGCACGATGGGGAGGACACCCTGAGACAGGATGTCACAGCTGTCACTGCTAATCAGTCGGCTGGACCAGCCTTCCACATTGTGGCCGAGAACTAATCAACCCCTCCGACTGCCCCACTGGCTGGAAATCGCTCTCATTGTGGAGGTGTGTGCATGGCCCATTGGGGCACGGAGGGATTTCCCAGGACCCCACAAGAAGGCTCCCACGGGGTGCCTCTGATGGAGCAGGAGTGCTAAACCCTTCGGGGTCAGATGAAGGAGGCGACTTCATGGGTGTGGGGAGAGTCCAAGGGTGGCAACCTCCCCGCAATGGTGCTTTTGTAACCCATATGCCTGATTAAAGGAGCCATCTCTTTTAGGGATCTTTTGAGGCTGGGTTATGTTGAGGGGCAGATTTGTCTGACCAGGTCCAGAAGCTTCTGGAAATTAAGTGGGTGATTGCACTGAGCTTGCTCCATGGGCTTTCCTATTGCTGCTGCGGTCAGATGCCGAGCGAGCAGCAGCCGTACAGAGCTGCAACGAGACTGGGAGAAGCTGAGCCAGGAGTGCACAGCAAGAGGTTTTCTCCCTGCTGGGGAGCACTTTGCAGCAGTTTTCTCCTATGTGACTGATTGCTGGTCAACCAGTAAACTGACTGGATGTTGCTGGTTCCAGAAGAAAGAGAAAAGCCTGCATGGATTCCTACCTAAGTTCCCTGCAACTGAGATATGGGAGACTCCATCTAAACTTTGGGACTCTTGGGTTTCTATCTCACCATGTTTCAGTGGGGACTGTTCTGTTTAAATTAATTTTGTTTTCTTATGATAAGATTTATTAAGTTAGGAGTTAATAAAGTTCATTATGTTTGTTCCTGGTAGTACCTTAATGTGGGGAAAGGAACTGAACAATCTTTGCTGTGAGTCCCTTATAGGCTGAATCCTGGGTCTCCAGCTGCTTCACTATAGGAGTCAGGGTTGGTTTTTTTTATCACTGGAGAAGAGCAATTAAATGAATTCTAGCCCACCCAAAGGTTACACTGTTGTCCTATCTGGCTGTGCTGAGAAGGGGGTAGGAGCATGGAGACCCAAGAAGACTAGGGCAAACTCCACCAGGGCAGGAGCCTGACCCACAAAGAAAAGAGAGGACCAGAGCATGATTCCCGTGATGCTCCATCACAGTCGTTTCTTGGGAAGTTGCCAAAACCAAAACAAAATAAGACCAAAAAAAAAGAGGTCCACATCCTGGAATTCCCCCCCCCCCCCCAGATGAAAATCCTACAACTCTCCTCACAGCTGAGTCTTGGGGCTGTGCTGCTGAGATTTCCAGTGCCCAAGAGGGAACAGAGACACTGACCTACTCCCCTTATCTCTTTAACCCCACTGCCAAGAAGATTATGAGCAGTTTTGGTCAGGGACTGGCCCCTTCATTAACGGCTTGTGCAGTGCCTGGCCCTGTGACCCAGGTCTCCTGGGATAACAATTTGAATATGCAAAGATCAGAGCAAGCTGTGAAAATGCCAAACTCTCTAAACATTGAGGGGTGGCAGTGAAGCCAGACTCCCAATCGGCAACAAACCCTGCTGCTGATTCCCCACACCAGTTATCAAGACGCAACAACAGAATAAAACAGCCCCCTTGGCTGCATTTCAGCCACTGGTTCCCAGACAGCCACTGGGGCTGGTAAACAGAGGAGTTGCTTAAAACTCTAAGTTCTTCTTCAAGCGCTGCTTGGATGCATTCAGCAATAGGCGTCTCCGTGCTGGAGTGCTGGATTGGTCAGAAAAAACTTGTCCTAGCCTGTCAGGAGAGGGGAGGTGGCCACTGCCCCTTGGGCCACCCACGGCTATATATACGGCCGCCTCGCAACCCCTCCTCAGTTTCACTTCTTCTGCAAGAATGGTCCCCCAGGGAACTCCCTCTCCTCCACGGTGGGCTCGCAGTGCCATGCTGTCCCCAGCACCGGGGTCTTTTATTGGGAACCTTTTGGCGCATTTTGACTTATTGTGCTGGGCTACGGCCCACTTAGGCATGGAGGTGGAGCCTTGAGTCTCCCCCCCCCCCCCGATACCCTCTTCAGGCCGGCCTTTGCCTCGATGGCACCCTTAGCAGTCCTGCCCTACCCAAGCATATGGGACCTCGCACGCTTCCGGTGGCAGAACCCAACTTCCGTTGCCCCGGTTTTGGATACGGCAAGCGTGAAGCATTGGGTATCCGAGTTGGGCTACTCCTCCCTTGTTGGCCACCCAGTTCCCCGGGGAACGTGGTCTAGATGGCAATGGGGGGCCGGGGAACCCCCCAGGGACCCCCTCCCGGGAAACCAGGGAGCTGGATCTGCTAGGCCGTAAGGTTTATTCCTCATTGACCTTCCAATTACGAGTGGTAAACAGCCAGGCTATAACCAGCAGATACTTGCTGGATGGCTGGGAGTCACTCGAAAAATTGAGAAATCTGCTCCCACCTGAGGCCAGGGAAGAGTATGATGCCTTCCTGGAGGAAGGCAACATAATCTCACAAGATCTCCTCCTTTCGGCATGCGATACGGTGGACGCCGCTGCTCGCACCATGGCCTCGGCGGTTACCGTCCGCAGGGTGGCATGGCTTAAGGAGGCTAGAGCACCTCCTAACACACAGCAGGCAGTGCTCGACCTGCCCTTTGAGGGGGATGTCTTGTTTCCCCCTGAAACCCTCTCCATGGTGGGCACAGCCCGGGATCCTCGAGGAGAGGCCAAATACTTTGGTCTCCTCCCTCCCAGACCCATCCCCCTCCGACTTAGCTCCCACTTTCTCTAGCAGGGCAGTTTCTTTCCTTCCCGCTTTATCCATGGTGGGAAGTGAGTCTTTGCCCTCCCTTTTCATAGAGAAGGGCCTCTCTGCTCACCGCAACCCCTCTTTGACCTTTGGGTGCAGGGGCGTTAGGGTGTCACTGCCACACACGGTCACTACCTTCACCCCTCCCCCTTCTCTAGGGGAGGGAGGTTCGGTGGGAATCACCCCAACCCTTTTTTGTTTCTTCCCCTTCTCTACTATTGTGAGAACAGACCCTAGATCGGGATGCCAGGGCCAGACAATACAACAGTGCCTGCCTACAGTGATGGTACCCCAATATCGTGGTTTACCTTCCCCTCGCCCCTTAAGCAGTGACTTCCCCGAAGATGAAAACCACCCCTCTTTTTCCTCCTCGCAACCCTTCCTTCCTGGATATTTCCCCCACCGCATTCCCCACCCCAACATCTCACTGGGGAATGGAGGTGCGTCTCATTCTAGCCTCAGCCTCTGCGGGGGCTCTGTGATGTGCACATCCGAAGCCTACCTGCAACAGAACTGTGCCTGTGGCCATGATGCATTTCCCAGGTAGGCCCTCTCATGTTCGGGTCAGGGGAAGGGGAGGGGATACCCCTGGTCGCACCATTGGTTTGGCACTGTGACCCCAACCACAATTCAACAGGAATATCTCCTGCTTACTGAAGGGGACACATCTGCATAGCCAGAGCAGATCTTTACCTCTGTACGAGGCCAAGGTAATGGCTCACTCCTCCCTTTTCCCTCCCTTATGGGAACTACAGTTCCATGCTCTCCACTTTCTGGTGATCTAGTGGGAACCAGGGCCCCACCTTAGGAACCCTCACCTTTGTCTGCCTCCCTTTGAGATAGCCAGTTCTCTCCTGCCCTCACCTAAGCACAGGCCGGGTGCACCCCTTCAAACCCCAAGAGGGAATACCTAGTTACAGCTCTACGTTGGGAAACTGCGAAGGGTCCATCCTTTCGAGTGTTCTCCCACCCATACTTCCCGCCTTGTTATTTACTGCATTCAGGACAGCTGTCCATGTCAGACAGAAGGTCTCCTTACTCCCAGGGCACTTGCACTACTTCTCTTGCTCTACAGTCCTATCCCCTGGCAGGACACAAGCCCCCCCACCCATTTTTTCCATGGGACTGTCTCACTATGCCACGCGTAGTCCTTTAGTGCTACCGTGGGTTCTTCCTATGCGTGTTGGTGGTGCCTGGTAGTTCTGCAGTCCCCTTTTTTAGTTTTGAGGACCCATTCACACCCACTGCCCCTCCACTGGCGTGATAGACAGAGAGCCTATTTCTCTACAACATCCAGCAGTTTGGGGTTGTACTCCCCTTTTGTTCACCCTCTGCCCCCTCTGGGGAGAAAACGTCATTGGGTTAGAATCATAGAATCATAGGGTTGGAAGGGACCCCACAAGGTCATCTAGTCCAACCCCCTGCCAAAAAAAGCAGGACCACTCCCATTAGATCATCCCAGTCAGGGTTTTGTCCAGCTGGGACTTGAACACCTCCAGAGATGGAGATTCCACCACCTCCCTAGGCAACTTATTCCACTGCTTCACCACTCGCCTAGTAAGGAAGTTTTTCCTAATATCCAGCCTGGACCGCCCCAGCTGTAACTTGAAACCATTGCTTCTCGTTCTGCCCTCTGTTACTACCGAGAACAGTCGAGCTCCCTCCTCCTTGGAGCAACCCTTCAAGTAGTTGAAGGTTGCTATCAAATCCCCCCTCAGTCTTCTCTTCTGCAGGCTAAATAAGCCTAGTTCCTTCAGTCTTTCTTCATAGGGCTTGTGCTCCAGCCCTTTGATCATTTTGGTTGCCCTCCTCTGGACTCTCTCTAATTTGTCCATGTCCTTTTTGTAGTGGGGAGCCCAAAACTGGACACAGTATTCCAGATGTGGCCTAACTAGTGCAGAATAGAGGGGAATGATCACATCCCTCGATCTGCTGGTAACACTTCTTTTGATGCAGCCCAGTATGCCATTGGCCTTTTTGGCAGCAAGAGCACACTGCTGACTCATATCCAGCTTCCCATCCACCATGACTCCCAGGTCCTTTTCTCCAGTGCTGCTATTTAGCTGATCACTCCCCAGCCTGTAGCAGTACATGGGGTTTTTTCGTCCCAAGTGCAGGATTTTACACTTATCCTTGTTGAACCTCATGAGATTCCTCTTGGCCCACTGCTCCAGTTTGTCTAGGTCACCCTGAATCCTGTCTCTGCCCTCTAGGGTGTCTACCGTTCCCCCCAGTTTGGTATCATCTGCAAACTTACTAAGTGTGCAATCTATCCCATCATCCAGATCATTAATGAAAACATTGAACAGAACTGGCCCCAGGACCGACCCCTGGGGCACACCACTTGTTACTGCCTGCCAACTTGACATGGAGCCATTGATTCCTACACACTGAAACCGTTGTTCTAGCCAGTTTTCTATCCACTTTACAGTCCATGCATCTAACCCATACTTCCTTAATTTGCCAATGAGAATGCTGTGGGAAACCGTATCAAAAGCCTTGCTAAAGTCAAGGTATATCACATCAACGGCTCTTCCCGCATCCACAAATCCAGTCATCTCATCATAGAAGGCGATGAGGTTGGTCAGGCATGATTTACCCTTGGTAAATCCATGCTGACTATTCCTGATTACTCTATTTTCCTCCAAGTGTTTCAGGATGGATTCTTTGAGAAGCTGCTCCATGATTTTTCCAGGGATTGAGGTGAGGCTGACAGGTCTGTAATTCCCTGGATCGTCCTTTTTGCCTTTCTTGAAGATAGGTACTATATTCTCTGATCCCGAAGTGTCCTTGAGATGCAGCAGCTGCCACCCTGTAATGGTTTCACTCCCTATCTTAGGAAGGAACCTCCCTTGGCAGTGGAGTTCTTCGAATATCCATGTACTGAAGAGTTTTTCCTTGGCAGCCCTGGCATGGCAGAGTGGTAGCGTTATCCCTCCGGCAAGTACTGTAGGTACTGAGATAGCGGCCTTACACAGCTCTCCTTTGAATCTTTCGGTCATTGAGGGGGTGTGTCACGGAGAACCCAGAAAAGCCTCTTGGATCCCCTCTGTTCACAGCCCACCAGGACTCTGCTACGGTGGAGCTTTCTCCCATTCACCAGGGTCTCCACGCTACCTGTAGCCAGCTTCCAAATCCAGGCCCAGAGGGTCCGATCCTTGGTCTGTCTGGTCTCCCTTTGAGGGGGGGGTTCCTCCCTCCACGAGGGTCCCAGCCGTCCCAATCAGCAGTGACACTCAGCCAGTGTAGCAGTCAGAGGGTTTATTAGCAATCCACTTAGCACAGCAGCTAGGACAGTTGGCTCTCAGATCAACCAGGAGGGCAGATAGTAAACCCCCAGGATGAGCCCCGGAGATCCTGCCCCTCTGACCTCCATCTTCCTTCTTCCCCTCTCTCCCCTTTGTTCTCCTCTCTATCCAGCTGCCCTGCCCCTGGTCTAAACCGGCCACAACCTGTCACCCCCAGGGGGTCCAGGTAAGGTCACACTAAAGCCTCTTCCCCCCCTAGTGGTACCTATAGTTATCACACCCCTGTGTCCCATCACCAGAATACCATCACCCAAGAACAGGAAAAGAAAAGAAGAACCACCGTAGCCCAAGAGGTTTTCTTACTTCATCACAGGGTGACCGGATGGTGGTAGGATTTTTCTCCCTCCCTTTTCTCCCCCCTTCCTCACGCTTTAGTGAGAGCTCTGCGATGCAAACCCTGCAAGTTTAGGCCCAGTGGGGTCCTCCTCTGCATTCCAGTGCCCTGCGAGCCCTACTAGGACCATCTCATCAGCACAGCCTCAGGCCATCTTGCTGTTGGTGACCCTCACTGGAACCTCTTTCCTGCGAAAACCTGGTCCTGGTGCCTGCTTGGCTGAAAATGTGCGCTTCCGTGTTACCAGGTTTTTAGCTAGCATACCATAGGCCTCTGTCCTGCTTGGCTGGACCTGTATGCTGCTGTTTAGTGTCTTGTGGTCCTCTCAGTCGTCCTCGAGCCCATCTTACAACCTTGTATCCTCATTCTCTCTTGTTTTAACCAGACGGCGATGCTTGGTCACATCCTAGATAAGGGGTATAGTCATTCCCTTACTACTTCCTATGTACCCAATAGTCGCCAGATCAGTCCATAACCGCTTGGCTCCTGCTAAGCCTTCAGGTGATCAATCCCTACACTTTCTTCATTCTCATGCGAGACACACCCAATGTGGCTAGCCTCACTTGCTAGCATTTAGTGTTCTCCTTCGAGTCCACGTGACGAGATCTATACCAGACACTGTAGTCTGCTGGTTATACTCCACGTTTTCCACCTATGTGGAACACCTACACAACTCGTTATGTTTAGGTTCCGTTCTCTACTCCAGTTACGGTGACCTTGTCCGACCTGCTTATGCATTATGCCTCGGTGGGTTCGGTCCCACCCCTGTCCTGGGTTGGCCCTCAGCTCTTGATTCTTCTGGGCCTGTCAAGGCCTGCTTGCCTCTTGACTCCAGCAAGCATCTTGATGTGGGGCCTCTACTTTACGGGGCTTGTTGCTATGCTGAAGACGGAAGAACCAACTCCACCGCCATCCATCAGCCTGGCTAGTAGTCACCTATTACTGAATGCATCCAAACAGCGCTCGAAGAAGAATGGTGGGTTACCTACTAGTAACCGTCTTTCTTCGAGATGGGCTGCTCGGATCCATTCAGGTCCCTCCCCTCCGTCCCTGCATCTGGAGTTGGCGACTCTAAGGAACTGAGGAGGGGGTGGGGAGGTGGCCGCCTATATAGCTGCGGGTGGTGTGAGGGGCAGTGGCCGCCTCCCCTCTCCTCACAGGCTAGGACAATTTTTTTCTGACCAATCCAGTGCTCTGGCACGGAGACACCTATTACTGAATGGATCCGAGCAGCCCATCTCAAAGAAGGATGGTTACCAGTGAGTAACCCACTGTTCTTTACTTAAAAAGGTTTCTCCTGACCTCAGAGGGTCAGCCACATTACACAGAACAATGTAGATTTGGATCTTACCCAAAATACCATGCTTCCAGCCAATCCTTCTGTAACTAAAACTAGAGGCTTATTATAAAAAAGGAAAGCAACAAAATATGAGAGATGTTAAAGGATTAATGTGAATCACACACAAACAAATGATTTAGAATCCATGCAAATCAAGTCCTGGGAAGAATTTGGAGTTTGCAGGCTTGCATAGATCTCTGGTAGACACCCAGCAGCTGGGTGGGCCTCAGTCCTTTTTTCAGTTTCAGATGAATAGATCCAGAGGTTGGTGTTGGCTGGAGACAAAGTCTACTTGATGCTGCCACCTTTTATCACCTGTGGCCTTCCCCATGCTATCTGGAGTTTTTTAGAACCAAAATAGAGTTGTCACGTGGTCAGTCCGGGTGACTCATAGAGTAGGTTTCTCCCTTGGCCCATTATACCTGTGTACCAGATATAAGAAACATATTCTTAACTTCTAATGCAGATATGACATCTACACATAAACCATAGACTCATTCCTATCAAATTATAACCTTTCTATTGGTACCTAACATAGCAAAGCTCCTATGGATTATTATTCATTAACTATGAAATATTCATGCAAAATAGTATCAAAAGTGGTCCCCTGAACCAAGACCACATCACAGGCCCCATACCTGGGGAACTACTGCAGATGAAAAGTAATAATGAACCTGGCTGAAGTAGTAGGTCAAAGGGACACTTGGAAGGGTGCTGCAGAGTCTGGAAATCGGAGGGGGGAGTCTCTCCAGGGAGGTTTCTCTGGGAGTAGCTCCCTATGCTCGTCAGATGTGCACTGGTCACAGTGGAGCCTCCTCCTTACTTAGAAGGCCCCGGGCAAGGCAGTGTGGCAATGTGACTGACACATCGGGCCACTGGCAGCGTTAGTCAGGGGGCTGCCCTGTTTGGATCATGTCATTGTAGCCAACACAAGAGTGGGGTGTGCTGGGTGGGTGAGCTTCCCACCATCACTAATCACAAACACAGCTCAGTTACACCGCCAGGTGCTGGCATCTCGCTGGAAACAGAGATACACCGGAGTGAGAAGGGCCTCTTGAGGTTGTCTAGTCCAGTCCTCTTTACTCAAGGCAGGATGAAGTATTATATGGATCTAGACCATCCCAAACAGGTGGTGATCCAGCCTGCTCTTGAACGTCTCCAATGACAGAGATTCCACAGTGTCCGCAGGCAACTTGTTCCAGTGCTTAACCACTTTGGCAGGGAGTTTTTCCTAATGTTCAGCTTAAACCACCCATGCTTCAGTTTCAGCCTATTGTTTCTTATCCTGTCCTCAGAGGTAACCTGAACAATTTTTTCTCCCTGCTCCTTGCAAAAACCTTTTGAAAACTATTATCATGTCCCTTCTCAGTCTCCTCTTTTCCAGACTAAACGAACCCAGCTCTTTGAATTTTTCCTCATAAGTCAAGTGTTTCAGACCTTTGATCATTCTTGTTGCTCTTCTCTGGACTTTCTCCAATTTGTCCACGTTTTTCTTGAAATGAGGTGTCCAGAACTGGACACAATACTCCAGTTGAGGTCTAATCAGCATGGAGTAGAGCAGAAGAATCACTTTTCATGTCTTGCTTACAACGCTCCTGCTACTACATCCCAGAATGGTGTTTGCTTCTTCCTAGAATCATAGGGTTGGAAGGGACCTCATGAGGTCATCTAATCCAACCTCCTGCTAAAAGCAGGACCACTCCCACTAAATCATCCCAGCCAACGTTTTGTCTGTTTGGGCCTTAAATGTTTCCAAAGATGGAGATTCCACCACCTCCATAGGTAACCCATTCCAGTGCTTCACCAAGTTTTTCTTAATATCCAACCTCAACTGCTTCAGCTGCAACTTGAAACCTTTGCTCCTTGTTCTGTCCTCTGTTACTACTGAGAACAACCGAGCTCCCTCTTCTTTGGAGCCCTACTTCAAGTAGTTGAAGGTTGTTATCAAATTCCCCCCAGCTTTGTCTTCTGCAGACTAGATAAGCCAAGTTTCTTCCCTCCTCGTAAGTCATGTGCCCCAGGCCACCAATCGTTTTTGTTGCCCTCCACTGGACTCTTTCTAATTTATCCACATCCTTTCTGTAGTGGGGGCCCAAAACTGGGCACAGTGTTCCAGATGTGTCTTCCCCAGTGCCGAATAGAGGGGAATAATCGCATCCCTCGATCAGCTGGCAGTGCTTCTACTGATGCAGCAAAATATGCCATTGGCCTTTTTGTCAACAAGGGGACACTGTTGACTCCTATCCAGCTTCCCGTCCACCATAACCTACAGGTCATTTTCTACAGAGCTGCTACTTAGTCGGTCAGTCTCCAGCCTGTAGCAGTATATGGGGTTTTTCCGTCCTAAGTGCAGGACTTTGCACTTGTCCTTTTTGAACTTCATGAGATTTCTTTTGGCCCAATGCTCTGATTTGTCTAGGTCTCCTTAAATCCTAGCCCTATCCTCCAGTGCATTTACCATTCCCCCCAGCTTGGTGTCTTCCACAAATTTACTGAGCATGCCATCTATCCCATCATCCAGATCATTAATGAAGATGTTGAACAGAGCCGGCCCCAAGACCAACCCCAGGGGCACTCCAGTAGTTCCTGGTTGTCAATTAGACATGGAGCCATTGATCCCTAGCCAATGGGCTTGATGATCTAGCCAACTTCCCATCCACCTTACGGTCCATTCAGCCAAACCATACTTCCTTCACTTGCTGACGAGAATGCTGTAGGAAACTGTATCAAAAGCTTTGCTAAAGCTGGAGGTATATTACATCAACGGCTATTCCCACATCCACATATCCAGTCATCTCATAAAAGGCAATCAGGTTGGTCAGGCACGATTTGCCCTTGGTGAATCCATGGTGACTGTTCCTGATCACTTTATTTTTGTCCCAGGTTTCTTTTGCAACAATATTACTCTGCTGATTTGTGTTTACTTTGTGATCCACTGTGACGCCAGATCCTTTTCCACAGTAGTCCTTCCTAGGCAGTCATTGCCCATTTTAAATGTGTGCAATGGATTGGTCTTTCCTAAGTGGAGTACTTTGCTTTGAATTTCATCCTTTTCACTTCAGGCCAGTTCTCCAGTTTGTCTAGGTCATGGGAAACCATAATCCTGTCCTCCAGAGCACTCCCTTTCCTGGCTGGGCATCATCCACAAACTTTACCAGTTTTATTCTAGGCTTACCACCAGGCTTTATTCTAGGCTATTATCTGTATCACTGATGAAAACATAGAACAGAGCAGGACCCAGACCTGATCCCTGCAGGACCCCACTCAATAGGCCTGGCAGCTTGACTGAACCATTGATAACCCCTCTTTAGCGTCAGTTTTCCAGCTGGGTCTGCGCCCACCTTGCTGCGTACACATCTGGGCTCTTGGACCCTGCATACTGTACAGGGGTAGGGTCCAAGAGCCTAGGCACCAGCCTGAGCCCAACAGCCACACCGCCATTTCCTGGCCTGGCGTTCTGTGTGTTATTGTGGTGTGGACACACCCTTACCAGCTCAGCATGGCTGGCTGAGAGCTGAGCTTGGCTAAGGATTGGAGAGGATGGAAATCTGGCACGACAGTACAGGGTTCCTGGGAGAGAGGCAGCTAGCTAGTGATGGCCTCGGATCAGGTCTGACACATTGGGCTGGAAAGCTTGTAAGAAGAAGTAGGGTAGCGGCACTGTGGGTCAGGACTGAGGGACATTAGCAGAGCTGACTGCATATGGGGAGCCCAGGGCTGGATTTGATGAGGAACCAGGATGGCTGTATTGAGTCCCTGGCTCTGCCAGTGACCTGCAGGGTGATGGTGGGTAAGTCTCGTTGCCTCTCTGTGCCTCAGTTTCCCCATGTGTAAAGAGCAGGAGGTGAAGCATTCCTCATCATGGCACTTCTGGGTGGGAACTGCCCTCTCCTTTGTCCCTTTGCTCCCCTGGCTGTCTCTTCCCTACGAGCAGTTGCCATCTCCCCCCCAAAGGTCTCCTGGTAGCCACATTCCCTCCCTGTCAATGAAGAGATTTCTCCTTAGCTGCTGGATTCTGGCTCCTCCGTGGGATCCCAGCAGAGGGGCCCTGGTTCTCTCCATTGGAGGTGCCCCATAGACAGACATCTGGCAAATGGAGTAAAGACGACCCCCTCCCAGAGAAGAGGGCCCGCTGGCTATTTGAAGAGGAAAATCAAACCAGATGGGCACGACTGAGACCCGCAGCCATCTGCCAGTGAGGCCAGAGGAAGAGGCAGCTGGGGGCAGGGGACTGGGGTGGGGTTGGCACTGCAGTGGGGCTGCTCTCTGCCCAGGGGGAAGGGGAGGGGAGTCAGTTACAGTCGAGGAGGTGGGAGTGGGGACCCCCATGACCAGCCCTTCAGAAAATCATTCCCAGTGCCCACATTGATGCGGCCTTTCTTCCCTGTGCTGTTAGCGTGCCTCTTCCACCTGGAGCTGGCTGTAAATGGAAAGACTCCTAGGATCTGGGGTGTATGAGACAGAATTTGATGGCTGAGGCACACAGGCTTACACCGAGCCCAACTCTGGCACATGTTTGGCCATCAAAGAGGGGTGCTGGCCAGCCAGCATCTGCTGATCCAGTGCACGAATGGGTGGGAAAGGGAGCCTGACCCACCTTGGGAACGTTAGCTGACATCAAAAAACAACTACACACCATGGTGCAATCAGCAGCCTCTGCTCCTGGCTGGGGCTGTGGTCGAGAGTGAGGGGCACTGGCAGAGCCATGTGGGGGAGCCAAGGGCTGGGGTGCCAGGGGACTGTGGGCCAAGAGTGAGGGGCACTGGCATAGCTGGGTGTGAGCGGGAAACTGTTTTCCTGGTGCCCATGCCCCTCTCCAGCATGGGGGTCGGCTCATGCATTGAACTCCCAAGCCTGAAATCCACTCAATTCACATTGTCACAAGCATCACGGCTCCAGCATCTCTGGCACTTTCCGGGGCCTGGAGAAACCCCATCAGCGGGGTGGTTTCTGTTTCAAGGGGTGCTGGGGCAGGACAGTGCAGAACACCAGGCTGGGGGAAGGGATGTCCCAGAGCAGAAAAGCAGGTGGAGGCCAAACACTGCTGGCCCTGATCCTGCCCCAGGATGAGTGAAACCACCCTGTGGCTCCCCCTGCCTGGCTCCCTCTTCGCAGAAAGAAAAGCCTTTGCACCGAGCAACCTGAACAACAAGTGCCTCAGGTGCCTGTGGGAGGCTCAACACTCTGATAAGTGTAAAATCCACAAGTCCTTCAAACCCAGGACAAAGAAGGACCATGACATCAGGCTAGAGGCTCTACTATTGGAGACAGCCCTAAGATCAGCATCTGAGCTGCTTCGCTCAGCCTCTGCTCTGAGTCCTTCTATGAAGAGCTCACAGATCCTGCCTAAAAAGCCTGACTGCAACTGAAGTGACTCTCTGGTATCAGCTGCACTAGCGGTACAGGGCAAAGATCGCTCGCCCTGGGATACAGCTCTCAAGGAGTCACCCATGGGCTTGAGGAGCATCCAGGCTGGTTCGTTGCCATTGATGCCAGTGGCATATGAGTTGGAAAGAGCTTTGCTAGCCTTGCCTACGCCTCTGCCTCCCTCCAGCCAGGACCTCAAGTCTTTCCCCCGCCACCCCCGGTCAAGGGGAAAACCACCAGTGAACTCCCTGGTTTGGCACCAATGAACCACCATTTAGCCACAGAGCATCCTGCACCAATTTTGGCAGAGCCACTTCAACATCACCCCTTGCCAGCACCGACTGGGCCTCTGCAATCTCGGTTGCCATCTTCAGCATCGAATGCAGCCACTTGGCGCTGAGCCCATTCACCTCTGGTTTTGAGTTCATCGTTAGTGTCTGGGAAGCACCGAGCCTCCTCATTACCTTGGCAACATCACAAAAGACTACAGAAGTCCTCAATGCCTAGAAGGAGCAGGCGTTCCAGCTCCTCAGGGTCATCACTGGCACTGCAGCACCGCTGGTGGTACCGTTCTTCTTCCCCAGATTCTCCAATGGGGCACCCATCTAAGAGGTCCAGACAGAGAGTGGGGAATCACAGGTCATGCCCCACGTCCCCCTCCTCCTCAAGCAGCCCTTGTTGACCTCTCAGGGGAGATCCCTCCAAGTGCAGGCCTGAGCGGACTGACACAGGCATGCTAATGCCAACTTTCCAGCCCCCACAAGGTTGGCCTTCCAACTGGCCATATTGGGCCCCATGGTTTTACCCTTCAGGGGTAGCCCATCCTTCTAAGGCATCAGTTCCTCAGGCTGCTTGCAAAACTATCTTGGCCCAGATTTCAGACTCAGAGGAAACCTCGGACCCGGGGGAGGGCCCTTCTATGGGACCACCACTGCAACCAGGCTCATCCCTTTCACTCAACGACGCAGCAGTCCAGAACATTTCATCTCCCACGGCTGACTTCAAAGTGCACCAGGACTTCCTTAAAAGAATGGCCTCCTAGAAGCCGAGGAGATGACAGAGACCTCTGACTCCCTCTTTGATGTCCTGGCTGCCTCAGGCCCCTCAAGACTCACACTCCTAGCTCACAAAGGCATCATAAAAATTAAGTTTCTAGGGCAGTCACCCTCTTCAGTGCCTCCAATTTTGAAGGCAGCAGAAAAGGAGTATTACATCCCTTCAAAAGATTTCCAGCACCTATACACACATCTGAACCCCTTTTCTTTGGCAGTGGACATGGTCAACCAAAAAGAAGACCAGGGCCAGCCCACTCCCACCCCAAAAAATAAGGAGGCAAGACTTTTCATTCATTTGGCAGAAAGGTTTACTCTACTGCAACAGTGCAGTTCAGAATTGCAAACCATCAGACCCTTCTAAGTCTATAGAACTGTAATCTGTGAAACTTCATAAAATATTTCACAGCCTCCCCGCCAGCGGATCAATGACTGGCCTTCGATGCCCTTCTGGACAAGGGCCTTCTAGTCTCAAGGACTGCACTTCAAGCCTCATGGGATGCAGCAGACTCGGCAGGAAGAGCCATCGTGTCTGCAGTTAGCATGAGGCAGGCCTCTTGGCTTCAAGTCTCGGGCCTTGTGCCCTTTGTACAACGGTCTATTCAGAACCTTCCCTTTGATGGCCTTTCACTTTCTTTGGACCAAATGGACAATAAAGTGCATGGTCTGAAGGATTCCAGGGTGACGCTTTGGTCCCTCAGCCTGTACACACCCCAGCAATCTAGGCGACTGTTCTGCTCACAGGCAACACCAGCAACAGCAGGTGAGGCATCCCTCCAGTCCCAGACCTGCGAGACGAAGAGACAGAGACAGAACCAGAGCTCAAAGGGGAAAAAGCACAAACTCCTCTTCTGGGTCACTCCACAGCACTAGCCGCCGTTCAGCTAACCAGAGGCATCACTTCTGACAGTTTTTTCGAGGACGGTGTGCCATCCCCTCCTATTCTGGATCCAGTAACTCCCTTTCTAAACAGTCTCAACTTCCTGCTCCCATTGGGCCCAAATCACTGTGGATCACTGGGGACTCGACACCCTGCAATTTACCTCACAACACCTCAGTGTCCCACCCCTTTCCCAGTCTCTCTTCAAGGACCCCTCCCACGAACAACTCCTGGACCAGGGAATAGAAAAATTACTAACTCTTGGTGCAGTTGAGAGAGTTCCCAAGGAAGAAGAAAGGAAAGGTTTTTACTCCTGGTACTTTTTAATCCCCCAAGTGAAGGGGACCAAAGGCCCATTTTGGACCTAAGACATCTAAACAAGTTCCTGAAAAGGTTAAACTTCTGGATGGGATATCTAAACCATATCATACCATCTTTGGATCCTGGGGATTGGTTCGCTGCCTTCGACCTCAAGGACACTTAGGCTGTGTTCACACAGCCTCCTTATTTCAAAACAACGGAGGTTGTTTCAAAATAAGGTTTTGGCTGTTCACACGACGCATGGTTGTTTCGAAACAAGTTAAACCTAGTCTGTGGGCAAAACAACGTTGTTTCGCAATGGTTGTTTTGAAACAACGCAGTGCGAACGTGTTGTTTCGAAACGACGGTGAGTCGTTTCGAAATAACTGTTGTCCGGAATCGCTATTTCGATTCTGGCTTTTTTTCCTTATTTCGAATTAACATTTTGTTAATTCGAAATAAGTTGTTTCGAAATAAGCGTTATTTCGATGTACGGTTATTTTGAAACAACCGTATCGAAATAACCCACTGTGTGGGAACACAGCCTTACTTTCATATAGCTATCAAGACTGGACCACAGACAATTCCTATGTTTTGCCAGGGGGTTTTCGCACTTCCAGTTTACAGCCCTCTCCTTTGGCCTTTCGTTAGCACCAAGAGTGTTTACCAAATGGCTGGTGGTGGTGGCAGCCCACCTATGGCAAAAAGGGGTGCACCTCTTCCCTTACCTGGATGACTGGCTTATCAGAGGTTGGTCCAGGTGTAGAGAAATTTTGACATGTTACAATGGGTTGTGTTTACTTGAGTTTTCTCTTCCCCAGAAGTGGGAATGTTATTCTATATTCTGTACCATTCGGTATGACTCTGCATTGTTACACTGTACTGCTGGAGATGAGCCGGCAGGTCTGCCTGGCAATCGATGGTGCAACTCTCTGGGAGTGACTGACAGGGACTCTGGCAGGCAGCCTGCAGGCTGAACTCGGCTCAGCAACAGGGCCGTGCGCAGAGCAGGAGAGGGCCGGGCGCAAACCTTCAGGAGCCTTCTCCATAGTGTCCTATGGAGCCTGGGTTTTGGCGCGAAAAGGATGCTTGATGATTGGCCACCGAGCCAGCTATTTAAGGGGAGACTCGTGAGGAGATTGGGGTCTCCAGGGAAGAGTTGGCTAGAGAGCAGTCCTGTGGTGGTGCTCGGTGGACGCTCGTGGGAGAGCCGGAGATCGGGAGCTTGAGGGCCCAGGGACATTGTTGGGACTGCGTGTCTGATCTGTGATGATCAGAAGCTCAGGCAGCCTGGATGCCCCAAGGAGGGGTCTGAAGAGGATCGCAGAGGACCGACTGGAACCAAGTCCCCGAAGGAACAGAGGACTTGATTAGAAGCAGCCCTGTTTATGAACTTTGATTAGGGGTGAAAGGACTTTTGATTAAAGGACCCCTGGGCTGCCAGAAGCCTGAAGCAGACGGTCCAAGTTTGGAAGCTGTGCCCAAGGACAACGGGGGACCACTGCAGTCACCACGGGAGTCAGGGTTCAGTGCCGAAGGATTGGTGAAGAAAGACTGTGAGGGTGTCAGGGTTATATTTTGGTGATAACCTGGGTTAGTGTGAGGAGCTTCCTCAGTTGGGCAGTGGGGTATTGGGTTCAATCCCACTGGAAGGAAGAGCCTGAGGGGCTTCGGGTTTATTTGCTGTTTAATTGTTATAACTGGGGTTTGTTCTTGTGGGTGTTATTGATATTGGGGTCACTATACGGGGGTTTATGGGGTATTCTAAATGAAGTTCTTTGTTAACCTGATTAGCCTGGCCTTTTGCTGCTGCTGTGACTAGGTGCCAGAGGCTGATAGACGCCTCAGGTGGAAGGGTCCCGATCCAGATTTGGCTGGGTTCTCCAGTCCAGAGGGATAACGCTATCAGCTGCAGGAGTTATTTCAAAGAATTAGTCTTGCCCTGGCTCAGCAGCACAGTCGTATCCTAGCAAGAAGCCCCCGTGGCGATCCACAGCTCAAACTGCATGGGTAAAATTCTATCCAGAGGGCAAAATTCACCCCATGTTGAGGGCTGCGTTGCGGGGGAATCTCGTCCAGGGAGGGGTGGTGTTTCAGGCGAGGAAGAGAGCTGAGATCCTGAATAGCTGGGTTGCTTAAAGGTACCCTTGCATGTTGTGGATCGTTAGGGTCCCAGCTTTGCTAATTATCTGTGCAGCTAGAATATCCAAGTCACCTCAACTGGAGACTTCCTCAGAGCTTTTTGCAGAGCGTTGCTGGCGTCTGTTAAACAGCATGGCCTGTCCCAGAGGTGCCTGCATGTTAGTAGTGTGGGAAATGTGAGCTGCGTACAAGGCTTTGGGGTGAATGGCACAATGGAAAGGTGAGGCCCTGGTCCTGCTGTGAAAGTTGCCGTGGCATCTTTTTAATGGGGAAGGAAGATTGGGGTCACTGGGAAGAGCCACAAGGAAGGGGACTCTGGCAAACAGCCGAGGGAGCTGATTTCTAGTGGCTGCACTCAGCCGTGGCGCTGACGCATTAAAACCCCATTAAAACCTCATCGACGTGTTAGCTCCGTCTGCAGCGTGTTAATAACACTTGGTGCTTGCGGAGGGTGTGGTGCTTCTGCAGCAGCTCGTTGCTGGGTCAGCACACATGCCCTCCGCCCAGTGCAAACAGTGCACCATTAGCACACTGGGGGGCCGCGAGATGAAAAGGAGGTCAGTGACATATTCTGATTTTCAGCTGTTTATTTTTTTGCACCATTAGAACAGTCCAGGGGGTTGCATCTAAAAGGGAGTTTGCTTGCTCAGATCTGTCTTGGTCCTTGTGCTGAGCCTGTCACCCCAGCATTGGAGTGCCCAGTGCAACTGTACAGCTCAGTGTAAACTAGTGGGCTGGATCTAGGTGCTACACTGATTTATGCCAGCCGAGGACCGAACTCTCCTTCTTCCTGGTTGCTGGTTTGCTGTCAAGGGCATGTATTGTGGCTGAGCCTGGAAACATCAAGGTTCCTGCTTATTCTCATCCCCTCCATGAGGGAAGTTTTCCCAGGCAGTTGCCCAGCAAGTTCTGTTTCCTGGGGCCACCGGTCAGGCAGGGGCACTGGTGCACGAGAGGAAGGCAGCCCTCGTGCAAGCTCACGGTCCAGGGCCGGTGCTGAAGGCAGAGCCATCAGTGACCCAGCACAGAATTGCAATAGCCAAGCTGGCCACTCTCAGATGCTGACCTGTGGCTAAGTTTTAACCTGGCAGGAAAGGGACCACCCTGCAGTCGTGCCCAACAACACTGAGGAGAACAGGTCAGGGGCTTCCTGCAGGGAGCTGGACTGTCACTGGGCTCCCAGCTCTGCAGCTGGGGTGTTCACAGACATGCACCCTCCATAGATTGGGCCATGCGGAGCGATGTGCCCCAGACAGACCAGGGAGATGCAGAGCCCCTCAGCCTAGAATGTGGAGCATCCAGAGGGTTAAAGCACCAAGTTTCTAACCATTAATGGTCTGGAGGCTGGGGTGGAGGCACCCATATCCAGTCTGCAAATGGAGGGGGGTGTGGCGGATACTCTGGAGGGCAGGGAAAGGATACGGAGTGATCCAGACCATTGGAGGTTGGCCCACAAGAAATCTGATGAGGTTCAGCAAGGACGAGTGCAGAGTCCTGCACTGAGGATGGAAGAATCCCAGACACTCCTGCAGGCTGGGGAGGGACTGACAGGGCAGCAGTTCTGCAGAAAAGGGCCTGGGGGTCACAGTGGACAAGAAGCTGGATAGGAGTCAACGGTGTGTCCCTATTGCCAAGGAGGCTAACAGCATATTGGGCTGAATTAGTAGGAGCAGAATGATTAGGGGAATTTGCCCACAAGGAGTCCACTTAGAAGGAGAGGCTGAGGGAACTGGGCTTATTTAGCCTGCAGAAGAGAAGAATGAGGGGGGATTTGACAGCAGCCTTCAGCTACCTGAAGGGGGTCCCAAGGAGGATGGAGCTGGGCTGTTCTCAGGGATGACAGATGTCAGAACTAGGAGCAATGGTCTCACGCTGCAGTGGGGGAGGCTGAGGTTGGAAATCAGCAGAAACTTTCCCAAGGAGGGTGGTGAAGCCCTGGAATGGGTTACCTAGGGAGGTGGTGGAATCGCCATCCTTAGCAGTTCCTAAGGCCCAGCTTCACAAAGCCCTGGCTGGAATGGTTAGTTGGGTTTTGGTCCTGCTTTGAGCAGAGGGTTGGACTAGATACCTCCTGGGGTCCCTGCCATCCCGCATCATCTAGGATGCTATGAAGTGTGAGCCAAAATACTTCAGCTCAGGCTGCAGACATGGCGACATCAACTTGTGACTGATCCAAATGTGGCTGGGTTCCTTTCCCCTTCCAGCAGCCAGGCCATGGAGAGATCCTGTGGGGTGGTGCTGGTTCTGGGTCCTGAAATGTGAGTCCAAGGAGCAGGAACTGGAGGAGGTTTGGCAGAGTCCCTTTTTTGGATAGCTCTTTGAGAGTGCCTCACTTACAAGAGACCTGGTTGCAGGACTGGGGCCACGGATGTGCCGTCTGCAGCAGAAGACATAACACCAGTTGTCTTCACCTCTCTGAAGAGTCTCCTGGAGCCTGGGGTAGCCCAGGGGTGGTGTTAGGGCAGAGAGGGAGTGCACTGTGGGCAGAAGAGGAGGGACAGACTGTCCGGCGCTGGGACCCACAAACACTGCCCACCGCAGCCACTGGGGCAGGTGAGACAGGAAGAGACTCACCCGAGGCCACAGAGAGAGTCAACGTCGGCTGAGCCCAGAACCGAGGCTGCCCCTGGGGGTCAGCTCACCCCTTCCCAGGGAGAAAGGGATGGAGCAGGGGCAGAAGGGTGGGTCAGCCGAGCATGGCAGAGGACCAGGCAGGGAGCAGGTGAGGAGAAGGCTAAGTTAGGAAAGGGCATGGAGTTTACGGTGTCCACGGATGGGATGGTGATCTGAAGGGCAAAACAGGATGGATGGCACAAAAGAAGAAACCAAGAGGAAAGTGAAAATAAGAAAGGCTGAGAGGAACCCTTTGGTGGTGGCAAGGGCCAGAATTGCTGCCCTTAATCGGGATGTCTTTGGTGAACCAGATCAGGGCCCCAAAACAGCTTGCTAAGGATGTTACTCACCACAAGACATTTAAGCAGTGTGGGTTGTGCAGTGTTACTGGGATCCCAGGTGGTGCTGTTGCTGGCCGACTTACGGATTTTTTCTCTGGATGAATAGGAGGTAGAGCTATAGGCAGCGGCAGTGCAAGTTCTTTTGAGATGCTCAGTGAACCATCAGTAAAGTCTGTTCTGCCCAAGTCCTTCTCCTGTGCCAATCAGTTTCTTAGAGGCAGCTGCGGCCTATGGGATATACCAAAGAGAAAAACAAGATGGCCATTTTTTACGCACATGTCCTGTGTGGGCTTAGTCCTGGCGGCATTTTTCTTCATTCTTCTGAGAGGGAAACTCAGGTGCCCCCATCAGTGACCAACCCAGGCTTAGAGCCCACAAGTTACCAGGTGTCAGCTTCTGCCCTAACACAGCCCTCTTGTTATTATGTGCGGAGAGCACCCTATCTGCGCTTCCTTTATTAAGAAGGCTCAAGGCCACAGCAATGCACTAAAAACATCGTATAACCATTCCAGCTATTGCTTCCCCTCCATCAGGGGACGGACTGGGTTTTATAGTGGCTTTGATGTAGTAATATGCAGTGAAAAGGGTGCAAAATGTCGAGATGCAACACACATACAAGACCTGTAACAAGAAACAACACGCACCATAAAACCTCCAGCACCTCTTTATCTTAATTGCATTCTCTGCTAGATGTAAAACCTGTAATCGGCAGAACAGTGACAGCTCTGTAAATGCAAAAAAGCTAGGCAAGAGCAGCCCTGTGCTCCACAGCTCTGGCGCCTCAGTCTAGGGCTGTGCAGGTATTCCTAGAATATTAGGCTTGGAAGGGACCCCAGGACGTATCTAGTCCACCCCCCTTTTCAAAGCAGGACTGACCCCCCAACTAAATCATCCCAGCCAGGGCTTCGTCAGGCTGGGCCTTATAAACATCTGAAGATGGCGATTCCACCACCTCTCTCAGTGACCCTTCTAGTGCGTCCCACCACTGGTCTTTTGGGGGCTTGGGACTGTAGCCTACCTTGAAGTTCACACCCATTATTGGTTAGGGTCATGCTAACTCCCACTGCTGTCAGACGTTGGCATTTTAAAGAGAGGACCCAGTATGTTCTGGAGCAGCAGTGACGCACATGAACCTCTCAACCTGCATTTTCAAGTGCCTGCAGGGCCCATTTTGAAGCCCACGACACAATAAATATTGAGCACAGAAAGGGAATCTGGATCTGGAGCATTTTAATAAAGAAAGAGAAAATCAGTGAAGGCCTGTTGGCTTCTGCCAAGCTGTGGTTTTAGTGTTGCTCCCGGCGCGGAGATTATTACTGTCATTTTGTTCTGGTTTTACTGTTGTTTTTGCCCTTATCTCCCAGCTTCTGTCTGGCTCTTGCTGCCTTTGATTTAATGGAACTTTTCGCAGTGAATTAGCCCGCAGCCAGCCCCACTTAGCTGCGTTCGCTCTGTTCCCTCCACAGCCTCGCTCAGCACATCTGTTCCAAGTACTGATGCTCTCAGTAAACAAGACACAGACTTTCCATCCTCCAGCTGCAGCTGGCTTCCCGTAGGACCCCAGGCCTTCACCTTGGTCGTGCGTTCTTCATCTCATACCCCTGGTGGCTGCTCCCTTTCCTCTATAGAGAGGAAAAAGCCGGGGCATTTGGATTAGGTCGTGACCAGTCAGGCATCCACCTGGGTTAGAGGTACCGTACTGTGGAGTTTGCACAGGTCTGTCTTTCAAGTCAGGATGGAGCCAAGCTCTGTCCCGGTCTCATCCTGACCTTTGGGATAGGAGTGCGTTGAGCACCCATAGCACTTTCTGACAAAGCAAAGAGGTTTGGATAATTGCATCCTGTTCTTGGGTGGGCGGCTGGGACAGCACGAAAGGGGGCCAGCAATGACACAGCAAGAGGTTGCAGTATTTGGACTTCAGTGGAGGATTATTTTGGGATGTCCGTTGGCCCTATTGCTTCAATGTTGTCTGTGCTTGTCCAGACTGGGCTAGTGTATGCTGCAGCTTGCCATTGACGCCTACTCTTCTGCAAGGCAAACAAACACATGGCAAGAGATAACTTCGCTAGACTCTGTCAACTTGGCAGCCTCACACTGCTTCACAGCCACAGTGAATCCACACAGCCAGTCCTTGTGGCAGTGTGCTGTTCTCTGAAGGGTTTGCCTCCATGGAGCTACTTGCAGGTCTGGAGCCTTAGGTTATAAAAACTTTGGAGGCAGGAGTTATAAATGTGCAGTCTTTTGTACGGCACATGGCACAGTAGGGCAGCTATCCTAACATAAATATGAAGGCAGCTGGCAAGATCCATATTAAAACCCCATTATTAAGGTTGCAAAGTGGGAAAAGGCCAGTGTTAAGGGTTTCGTACTGGGCCAGCCCCACTTTCTCCATACCTCAGCTCCTGGCCTGATCTCAGTCTTCCCCTACTTGGCTCCCAGTCCCCTCTGTAACTGTCCCCTGTGGTTCCCAGTCTCAGCCAGTCCCAATCCCTCTCCCCATTCTTTTCCTAGTCTGCCCCTTCTGTTGCCCCCCAGCTCCCTCCCTAGTCCAGCTGCTTCCCCCGTGTCTGAATCAGGCAGGCTCTTTCCATTTGCCATCTGGATACCTCCACAGGAGAGATCGGCTCCCTGCTCCCGGTTCCAGCACCGTGGCTGGCACAAGCAGCAATCACAGGGAAAGTCCTGCTCAGTCCCTGGAGCCTTGGGCTGGGGAAGGCCCCGTCACACAAAGGGATGGTGACTGATCAGTCCAGCCGGAAATGTAGGAGGATGGAGCAAGTGCAGTGAAAAGAAATCTCCAGTGGTTTTAGCTGCATGATGCTTAACAAATCTCTATTGAGCAGGTGCAAGCTGACAGGCTGATAACATAGCCAAGCGTGAGTGTTTTTCCTGGGAACACGAAAGCAGCTTCTTGCAACCAGGGAGACCCTGTCTGCCAAATTTCAAGTCTCTGCTCCAAAGCATGAAGGCCCTAGTGCTCCAGTCATAAGAGGTTTTTGGGTTTTTTTTTAACTATTTAACAGCGTATTTTCCTCTGTTCTCAGCCTTGGAAACAGCTGAACAGCTTCAGCTGAACTGTTGGAAAGACAAACAAAAAAACCCAATTCTGCCAGAGGCAGACACCCAGGATGGGAAATTTCATCCTGAATTGTTAAAACCTGGCAAAGTTATTAAGCACTGAAAACAGGTTCTTGTAATGGGCTGTATCAGGCAACCTTATGTCCAGGTGAGTCTATGGCTTTGGCCACCATAACTTTTCTTGGCCCATCACTGTCTTTGGAAAGCATGCTGGCTGGTGTGAATAATTCATGATAAACGACAGATGTAAAATAAATGAATGCGTCCTTCTCTGCTGCTCCATCTCTGCCTTTCAGTTGTGTTTGATGCCGGGTACTTCCCATCCTGCAGGCACTTGCTCTGGGTCCTCCTTTGGCCTCCGTTGGCCAGGGAAACCTCTCTTGCTTTGTTGCAGGGCATACAGGCATCAGGGTGGGGCAGGCTGGTGTGTAACCACTCTTCTCCAGTGCCTGGGGCGGACCAGCTGAGCCAGGAACGGGGCAGGAGCACCGCAGATGGTGGCCTCTGGCCCCAGCCCCTCTCAGAGCTGGCTGGGCCCCCTCCAGCACCGGGGCCACCTTGCTGGCCTATATAGTAGGGGAGTGGGGCCCAGAACTGGGCAGCCTGGGGCCCCAGGGGTCCCTTAATCCAGCTCCAATGTGGAGCCAGCCCAGTACCTCCTTCAGCCTGGCAGAGGTGTTCAGGGGCCTGGCCCCTACGGATCCCCCCTCCCTGGGTAGCAGGGGTGGGTCTAGGACCCCTCATGCCCTGCAGGGAAGGCTGCAAGGTGTAGGGGGCATGAGGCAGTGGTGGTGGTGCAAATTTGTTTGGCCCCCAAGTGCTGGGCAGCCTTGGTACACCAGTGGTTGGATCTTTCTCTGCGAGATGGAAGAGTCCATTATTAAATATCTGTTACCCAAATGTAGGCATCCAGACCTTCTGGTCATGGCGTCACACCGGCGCTCCTGTTCAATTGCTGATTCACCAGGACTTACATCAGGAGTCCCCAGCTTCTCAGGGTCTCCCACAGACATCCCCCTTGCTTGCTGTCATTCCTAGGACTCTCTGGCAGACCTTTGTAGCCCTTGACTTTACCTATGTTTTACTTGCATGAGTGTACAGGTAGTCATCTATGTATCATCTTCTAACTATCCTTCTTTATAAGTTTAAGAAGTCCTGCTATTAATGTTATAGAGGCTTTTATACTTGTCATAAGCTCCCATAACTTTTATATTGACTGCTGGAAATGCAAGGTACCTTACAGGCCTGTATAAGGCATTATACAACTTGTATGCACAGCTTAAGGGCGTAGGCATAAGTGGGAAACTTAAGATACTATTAGACTAGAAACTAGACAGGTGGGTCTGTTTGTTCAGTGATGCATGGAGCCAAGATGCTTATTTTGATCATGACATCCAGTCAATAGACAGAAAGAGAACTCGTGATATGCCAGTTCAGCCCCCTTGACATTTGGTAGAACCCCACCAACCCCACAAAGATATCCGTAAATAACATTGGAATATTCTGAAGGGCGGACATGCATCAGTCATACGTCAATCAGACAGGCAAACTTCTTGACCAATGACATAGATGTACCCCTACAATTTCCAGGGTGATCTCCCCATATTCGGGTGGTAGAGGTGGATCTTACTCACTGTATGTTGAGACAGGTATAAAAACTGAAACCCTATTACTAATGGCAGCTTTTAGCTTTTTGCTTTAGACTTTTTAGCTTCTATCTTTCAGCTTTTTGGCTTTTGAGCTCTTTGCTCTCAGCTTTTAGTTCCTAGGTCTCACCCGCCTTTTCTTGAGAAGAACACAGACCAACTTTATTTTATTTCTTTTATTAGCTGGTTATTTCAAATTACTTTCATAAGCCAAGAGATATCAGCTAATGTTACTGAACTCCTTCCGAAGCACCCTTCTGTCATGTTGCAATCTCAGATGTCCCTCTTGAGCAAGCTGAGAAACCAGGGTGTATGTATGAATTAGGATTTTAAATATCAAACTTATAAGATTTCTTGTATGTATCAAAATTAAAGTTAATTGTAATTTGGTTAGACATATGTTGACTGGACTAACCCTTTCTTAACTCTGTGCATACCATTGATGCTTTTATCAATAAAGAATTCTATGGAATTAAATACAAATAGCTGTGTGACTTTTCCTTCTAGACATCCCTGGGTGCTTCCTAGTTTAGATATCGTTCTGTGGTCAGATTCGGGTAAGACCCCAAATTCTCTAGACTAATTCCCTGGGCAAGACCAATTGACAATCCCAATCCAAATTCCAAACCACAAAGGACTGTTTGTCCAGCTTCCCAAAAAGGAGCTGGGAATTTAAGTTCCACTAACTCTCTGGGGCTGGGCCCCAGATCTGTCTCTACTAGCTAACCCCGGCTGTGAGAGGTCCTGACTGGGTGAAAAGATACCTCTCGATCTGCTGAATGTCGTCGAGGGATGAGAAGAGAATTAACCCCCACCCTGCTGTTGTGTAATGGGACTTGTCTGAAGTCTAGGTTGACTGGCCAGGGATATTATTCTAGTTATTGCCTTGGCTACTGAAAAGGCTGTTGTAAAGTGACAAAGCCACTGGAGTCAGAATAGGAAGCTAGTTAACTAACTCAAGTGAATAGAGCATTGTAAGTTTGTTTAAGTGTTAAATCCTAAATGTTAGGATATACATTTTAGAGTCTTACCTTGCAGCTTTCCCCCTTGCGTCAAGCTCTCTTGGCGATATGAATGAGTTACCCTCTTGCTCATGCTCCTGGGAGCGATTCTCTCAAGGTGGTAGGCCAAGATGGACTCATTTCCACAAGGGAACCCATGACAGGTAGGCAAGGCCATGTCTCCCTTTAAAGGCGTTGGCCATCCTGTGAGCAGCTGTCAGCAGGGTTTGACCCTGGACTTCTAAGCCTTTCCCAGTTGAGCTGAAGGACTAGCATCTCCCTGGTCTGGTAGCTGTGGTGGGCTCTGATCCTGTTATAGGGACCAGCCAGCAAAGTGGAATGAAGCCACCCATGCTGCCTTTGGGTGCACACACTGGGATGACTTGCAGATGGACCATCCCTGAAGGAATGCACTTCAGCTCTCCTCGCAACAGCACTTGAGCTCTGGATCCCCCTCAAACAGCCAAGCTGGAGAAAGCCGGGGCCAAATAAAGGGACCCACTGCAGCACACCCATGGGCTCATCAGTTGTTGCAGAAAGGGGCATATACCCCAGAGTCAACGTCCTGCACTGGAGGAAGTTCTGCCCACCCGTGCCCAAAGTGCTCAGTCTGTGGGAACAGCTTCAGGAGCGCACAGACACAAGTGCCGGCTCCTGACCAACTCAGGCCTAAGGACAGACTGATGAAGAGCTAGACCCTGAGCTCCCACAACCTTCTCCATGGGTGCCTCCGGCACAAGCAGATGAGCTGGCACAAGGTGTAGGTCCCTTAGCTGCACTGGGATGGGCTGCCATCACTAGACAGGGCCAGGATGCCCACCCTCCACACAGAGCTAGTCGTACGTTACAAAGACAAAAAGATGCATGGTCAAGATGGTAACCTGCTTGCCAAAGTGTTCAGAGGTAATAATTCACATGGTCCTTTACCAGAAGCAGTGCTTTAGAGATCAGCTTGGAGGAAGAACTTACTTTGACAAATATAAATTATAAATGGGAATTGTTCAAGAGCACTTCACTAGATGTCTAAAAAGGTACAATCAAGAAAGAAGGCTATATTGGTTAAAAACCCAACCTGGTTTAGAGAATTGAAGGCAGCAATAATAAACAAACATATATACATTGTGGCAAGGTCACCCCCCTCTTCAGGAGGGAAGAGGTGTGTGAGGCCTGGCTCAACAGCTCAAGTCTTCTCCCCAAGGGGTACTGGTCACAGTTCAGCCAGCCCCCATCCAGGAAGGTCCCTGGCTTTTGCAGTCTTTCTGGTACTCTCTTCCTTCTCTGGCCCTGGGTCCCAGCTTAGAGAGCCTTCAGAGCAGTGGAAGGGCCAGCTGCTTATCTCTATCTCTATCTCTATCTCTATCTCTATCTCTAGTTAAGGCTGGGGAGAAACAGTCTCCTCCTCTGCCTGGGGAGCTTCCAAACTGAAGCAACAGCCTCAGCTCCTTCCCCCCCCCTTCTCCTAGTGCAAGCAGCCTTTATAGGCCTGGGGTAGCCCTTGATTGGGTGCAGCTGTCTGTAATTATCCTGCAGAGGCCTTTTATTTGCAATCAGGGAAAAGGGCCTCCACCAGTCTAGGGCTCACATACCTGCCCTGATGCACCCTTCTGTACCCCTCAGCCCTGACCTTATTACAACATATAACTGATGGAAGAAAGGGAAAGTTAATAGCAATGAATATAAATCAGAAGCAAGGAATTGTAGAAAACTGATAAGGGAAGCCAAGGGACACAAGGTGACATCTACAGCCAGCAGAGTTAAGGGCAAAAAGAAGGAGTTTCTAAGTATATTAGAAACAAAATGACTCCTGAAAAGGATATTGGTCCATTAACAGATGGAAAAGGTAGAATTATCAATAATAATGCAGAAAAGGCAGAACTGGTCAATCAATATTTCTGTTCTGTATTTGGGAAAAAGACAAATGATGTAGCCTTATCATATGATGATGATTTTCTTTTCATTCTGCTAGTGTCTTGAGAGGATGTTAAACAGCAGCTAGTAAAGACAGACATTTTTAATTCAGCAGGCATGGACAACTTACATCCTAAGTGTTTTAAAAGAGCTGGCTCAGGAGCTTTCTGGATCATTAATGTTGCTCTTGCAATAACTCTGGGAACAGTAGAAACATTCCAGAAGACTGGAAGAAAGCTAAAATTGTACCAATATTTAAACAAGGTAAATGGGATGGCCTGGGTAATGACAGACCCATCAATTTGACACTTATGTTGGGCAAGAAAATGGAGCAGCTGTCATGGGACTCAATTATTAAAGAATTAAAGGAGAGTAATATAATTAATGCCAATCAACAAGGGTTTATGGAAAATAGAGCCTGTCAAACTAATTTGGCATCTTCTTTTGATGAGATTACAAGTTTGGTTCATAAGTTAATAGTGTTGATGTAATATTCTTTGACTTCATGCAGCATGACATGTTGATTACAAAAGTAGAAGGATAGAAAATTAACATTAACATTAACATAAAATTAACAAGGCACACATGAAATGGATTAAAAGCTGGCTGACATCTCAAAATATGTGCAGCATTATTTAGCTGTATTGCTGCTGGTGTCTGAGAGTGACAAGGCGGGGGTGGGGGCGGGTAATATCTTTTATTGAACCAGCTTCTGTTGGTGAGAGACAAGCTTTTGAGCTGATGTGGGCTTGTCTCTCTCACCAGCAGATGGTGGACTAATAATTGGGCTCAGAATGTAACCGTAAATGGGGAATCATCATCAAGTGGTGCGTTTCCAGAAGGGGTACATAGAATTCAGTTCTTGGCCTGGCACTATTTGACATTTTTATCAGTGATCTGGAAGAAAACATAAAATCACCACTGGCAGAGTTTGCAAATGCCACAAAAACGGGGTGGAGGGGAGGCAGTATTCTTCCCAGGACTTGAAATCAGGGGGTGTAGGGAGAGGGAGAGGGGCCTTTGGGGGTGCTCATTAAATGAGTATAACACTGTAACTAGCTGACAGCTGGGGGGGTGTTGGAAAATGAAGGGGGTGTTAGAGAAATCCCTGGGGAGAGGGGAGTAAACTGGATGCATGTTGTAATATGGATAACTACCAATATATATACATCTAAGAACAAGGAATGCAGACCATACATAGAGAACAGGAGCCACTATCCTAGGAAGCAGGGTCTCTAAAAAAGATTTGGGGATCATGACAGTCAGTCAGCTGAACGGGAACTGCCCATGTGACACTATAGCCAAAAGGGTGAATACACTCCTAGGATACCTGAACAGGGAAATGTTAAAGAGGAGCAGAGAGCTTATTTCACATCTGTGCTCAGCACAGACACGACGGTCCAGCTCTGGTGCCCACCGTTCAGGATAAAATGGAGAGGGTTCAGAGAACGGTCACAAGAATGATTAAAGGCTTGGACAACCTGCCTTATAGGGATAGACTCAAGGAGCTGAGCCTAACAAACACAGAGAAAGTTACCGGGTGACTTCATCACAGTCTGTAACAGAGGTGGCCAAACTTATGGAACTCAAGAGCCACCCAAGTTGATTATCAAACCTTCGAGAGCTGCACTGAGGCATATAGCCATATACTTTTACCTGCTGCAAAATTACTAAGTTTAAAATTCATTGCACACTTTAATTTTACCATAAAAAGAGGACAAATATCAATCCTACTAATGTCAGATTCTAATAATTACTTAAAGTTACCATGAAAATACAGCCTATATAGTAAAAACTTAGCTGCTGCTCGATGTTGAAGACTGCAAGCTAGTGGCGAGTTTTTTAAAATCCTGACCATGCCACACTTCTCCCCGCCATTCTGACCCTCGCCTGAACTCCCAGGCTGGGACTGCTTTCCTAAACTGATTTGCTGACTTTCTTTCAGGAGCCACAACTTTTCATTCAAGAGCCGCATGCGGTTCCCGAGCTGCAGTTTAGCCACGCCTGGTCTATAAGTACCTATAGCAGGGCAGTTGCGCTGCTTTGGTTTAGACAGGAGTAGCTAATAGGAGCAGATGGCTGTACGGCCAGCCCGAGCCCAGGGGCCGGTATAAAGGCTAGCTGCAGGCCCTGCCTGGGGCAGTTCTCCATGATGGGAGAGGAGGAAGGGTGAGCTCTCAGCCGGGGTAGGAGACAGGACCCTGAACAGCTCACTTCCCTATCAGACTTCGGTGAAGAGCGCAGCCTGGAGACAGAGGCAACAGGTACCTGGGGATGTGGCTATGGCCCAGGGGACCTGCTGAGATGCAAGTTGAACAAGACTAGGGGATCAAGGCGGTGCTTGTGTAGAGCGTGTAAGGCCCCTCAGCTGGGGCCCGGGGAAGTGAGTGGGCCAAAGTCCCATCCGTCTGCCCCAGGTTGTCAGTAGGTGGAAAGGCTGCTGGTGAATGGTGAATGGACAGTGGCTGTCGCTGATAGCAGGAGGGCAAGACCTGCACTCTACCATGGAAGAGGGGATTGAAGGGACATGGCTGGAGAGCTGAGGTCTTGCCCAGGACTAGAGAGAGACAGATTCATGAACGAGATGGAGCACTGACCACTGAAGAGGACAGAAGCTTGAGCAATTCCCTAGTGCCAACACCAGGAGGTTGCAGTACACCGTTACAGCACTTAAATGATGAACAAAAATTTAATAATGGGCTCTTCAGTCTAGCTGAGAAAGGTCTAACATATAAGAATGCCAGAAGATGAGGGTTGGAGTGGACCATAGAAGGTATCTAGTCCAACCCCCGTGCAAAGCAAGACTATCCCTGACTAATCATCCCAGGCAGGGATTGCTCCAGTGGCTGAAAGCTGAAGCCAGCAATATTGAGGCTGAAAATGAAGTGTACATTTCTAACAGTGACCATAACTAACCATTGGGACAATTTATCAAGGGTTGTGGTGGATTCCCTGTCACTGACCATTTTTAAAGCAAGCTCTGATGTCTTTCTAAAAGAGCATCTCCAGGAATTGTTTTGGGGAGTTCTCTGGCTGGGTTCTACAGGGGTATGTCTACACTTCGAGCTGAATTTGAATTGATTGTCATCACTTGAATTCAATTAAGTGCATGGACACAATGGCTTTCTTCAGTTCCTCATTTCAAATTGATGAAAGCTGACTTCGAATTGGTCAAACCTCGTTTGACTTCAAAGTCGGGGTCAATTCGAACTGAGGTGTGGCTGTGTCACTGAGAGTTTGAATTGACATGGGTTGACCTTCCTCCCAGGGTGCATGGCACCCTGGAAGGATGAACAGCCTTTGGCACCTGGGGCCAGCAGGTTTGTATTAATTTGTCTCCCCCCCAGCCAGATCAGACAGGGACCCCAGCCAGTGCTCTAGCCATGATGGCGGGGATCAGGGAAAACCACCCCCAGACTGCGGCTTCTTCCCAGTCAGCCATGCTGAGAAGGCACCCGGCACGCAGCTTCTCCCCGGGCATGGACATGCTAATTCAAATAGGATTTTCTAAAATGGCCCTGTCAGTTTGAATTTACTTAATCTGAATTAATAATTATTAATTTGAATTGACTAATTCGAATGCAATAATTCAAACTGAAACTTTAAGTGTAGACGTAGCCTAGGAGAGCAGGCTATGATCACAGTGGCCCCTTCTGGCCTTGGGTGGTACATATTTCTGAGCCCCTTGTGCTTCTCATGCCCACCTATGGTGTGATTTTCTGTTCTGCTTCCTTTTTGCACTTGTGATGTCTCCACACTTTTGTGCACATGTTCTCTTGTTTGCAGGCACTACTTAGAAATCCTCCCCAAATGATATAGCAACACCTTCCACCCCCACTGACCCATCAAAGAATTATAGATCTGGGAAGTGGGTCATGCCCAGAGCAAAGCATGTTTTGCTGTGTGTCTGGCACGGGGTGGTGGCGTTGTCTGCAGCTATGTGCCATGCATGAGGTAGAGCAGAGGCAGAGAGATTGGTGTGGAGGGGACTGTGCATCTTGGGCACTGGGTTTGGCAGCAGGAGCGGTTGGGTGAGTAGGCGAGAGGATGAGCAGAGGGAACCCCATCCCAATGAGAGGATGTCTGAACCAGGGAGGATTTGGGGACCCTGAGTTTAGACTTAGTGGAGGGTTTAAGGTTACCCATCACTAGAGTGATCTGCCAAATAAGTCTTACAAAAGAAACCCCCTCCCACGTATAGATGGGGAAACTGAGGCAAAGAGTGGGGAAGTAACTTGCTCCAGGTTACAGGTGAGAAAGTGACAGTGCTCTAGGAAGAGATGCTGGCTCTCCTGTGTACTCACCAACAGATGACGCCATGTCGCTTCAGCACCAACATGCTCCTGGTTTGGGGCATTGATGTCTGACACAGCTGCAGGGCACCTAGAGAAGATGGGAAGGAAATACACAGCCTCTCCAGCCCTTCTGCCCATTCCCCAGCCCCACTTCTCCTCTCTTTTCCTTCCCTCCGGAGGTCTACTGCATAACCCATTCCATATGCCCACCTATGTACCTGTCTTCCAGAGCCATCTCGTATCCATCCTCCACGCCCAGGTCTGCCTCTCTGCTAACCCCAATTTCTCCCATGGGAGAATAATGGGGAGAAAATCCAGATGTATTTTTTGCCTCTCCAGTGAGCTAGGGGTTTGGCCCTTTCTGTGGGATGTCAGTGACACTGCAGCCTGGCCCGTTCCTGTGATTATGCGGCAAGCCTCACACAACATGGTGTTTTACTTAAAGCCCCAGATGCTGGAGTCATGGGATGATGTGAGACTCCCAGTTTTCATTCTTAAAAAAAGGTACCTGTCTAGTCCTCATGGCTGCAGAGGAGAGCTTGAGAATGAGAATCCTAAAGACTCAGAAACTAGGCAAACAGCTAGCCGCTAAATTTCTTGTCACAAAATCTCTCATGATTTTTATGCCCGCCACATGATTTCTCAGGGCTAGGGCCTGATGCAGTTTTTCAAGGCTCATGGCTGGCTGTGCTGCTGCTGTCTCTCTTTGCTATTCATCTCCTCGCCCTCCTGCCTCTGCCCAGAGCGAAATGTGGTGGAGAAGCCAGCATCATGAGCCCATACGATCTTTTAATGCACCCACCACGTGAGTCTCCCAGTGACGGCACAAAGCAAACCACCGTCATAGGTGGAGAGAGACCTGCAGTTTAAGACCAGCAGGACTCCCCAGATGATCTAGTCTGATTGCAGGTCACCAGTGCCACCCAGACACTGAAACCAAGAGCACCAAAGCAGACTAGACAGAGCCTAGCCTGTTATTTGCCTCAGACAGTGGAGCAGACAGCGCTCAAAGCTCCTGCAGTGGGTCTGTGGTCCCTGGGCCGGAAAGGGACACAGCAGTTGGCACCCTGTAATGCTTCCTGGGATGTCAGCTGTCTGCGGACTGTGTTCTGCGTACTCTACATTTACCATGAAGCTAAAATAATGATGTGGGAGATGAAACCATTGCGAGTAGTAGCTGAGTCTGTAGATTTGCATGATGCAGCTGAAGGAGTGTCTGACTTCTGAGTCTCAGAGGATGCTGGGACCAGGCGTGTTTTCACAACCATGCAGGATTCACATAAGTGGCTAGGCAGATGCAGATGTCTCATTCTCAGCAGAAATTTTTCCTTCCTTGTAGCCCCTGGCAGTCCCTCCTCTTTCCTAGTGCCTTTTGTGACACCCCCCCCCCCAGCTCAGTTTCCCCTCATCCTTCTGCAGCATCAACTGCCCTCTGCTCTCAAAAGAGGTGTGGCAGCCAAGCCCTAGAGCAATGGAAAGATGCTTTTCGCCCATGATCCCTTGAGAAAAGGCTTGGCTGTGTTTCCTGTAAGAGCAGCAGGGGCAGGGTGGTACAGCTAACGGATCTGCAATGGGTTTGTGAGGGTCATTGGTTCAATGCCTGTATTAGGAAGCAGCCCCACATGCAGTGAGGCCAAGGTTTGCGGGGGAGAGCCCTGAGGGTGGAGGAGAAGGTCCTTGGCTGTATAACATGATCCAGCTTGTCTTATGATGAGCTCCCATGTGCAACGGCAGCCCTCTGTACCAGGCTCCATTTCCCGGGAGCTTTGCCTTCCCTTACTGAGAATAGAGGATCTCTTACGTTCCAGTGCAAGAGGCGACGTAGGCAAAACCCAGTCCCAGTACACGATAGAAGGGGGGGGCCTGCAGGAGAAATGCTGTGGGCATCCTGGCCAGAGATGGGACTGGCCCCACAGTGCAGACCTTGTCTACAGCCCTTGGAAATTGGGAGACTGCTGAGATCAGACCAGGGTTTGTTTCACGTCTATGAGCAGACTTAGAAAAGTCAGAACAGAAGAACAGCCATGCTGGTCAGACCTTGGCCCATGTACCCCACTGTCCTGTCTGTCACCAGTGTCTGCTGTCAGATGCTTCAGAGGGAATGAACCAAACAGGACAATTATTGAGTGATCCATCCCCTCTTGTCTAGATCCTTCTGGCAGTCAGAGGTTTAGGGACATCCCCAGGATGGAATAACATCCCTGACCATCTTTGCTAATAGCCATTGATGAGTCTATGAACATGCCTAATTGGTTTCTGAGTGCAGTTACACTTTTGGCCTTCACAACATCCTCTGGCGAGGAGTTCCACAGATTGTCTGTGCATTGTATGAAGAAATACTTCCTTTGGTTTGTTTTAAACTTGCCACCTGTTAATTTCATTGGATGACCCCTGGCTCTTGTGTTATATGAAGGGCTAAATAATACTTCTTGTTCACTTTCTCCACACTAGTCATGGTTTTATGGACCTCTGTTGTATTCCTGCTCCTTAGTCACCTCTTCTCTAAGATGATCAGCCCCAGTCTTTATAATCTCTCCTCATACAGAAGCTGTTACATAGCCCTCATCATTAGTTTTTGCAATTTTCTGTTTTTTTCCCAATTCCAATATATTTTTTTTTGATGGGGGTGACCAGAGCTGAACTCAGTATTCAAGGTGTGGGCATACCATGGATTAATCTTGTGGCATTATGATATTTTCTGTCTTTATATCTATCCCTCTTCTGATGGTTCCTAGCATTGCTAGCTTTTTTAATGATGCTGCATATTGAGCAGATCCCCACTGACTCCAAGATTTTTCCTGAATGGTAACAGCTGATTTAGACCCCATCATTTTGTATGTATAGCTGGAGCTCTTGAGCAGGGGGTATCCCATTATCCACAGATCAAAAAGGACAGCAGAGACCCTCCTGGACAACACTTTTACACGATGCGCTTAATGCCATAACTTTGTTAGATACTGAAAGTCCTGGGTTTAATAATGGCTGATTTTATGACTGATTCCAACAATCTGTAATCCACTGCTTCCCCTTTTCAGCCTACGACTTCGGGGATGTTAACGAGCCTCTTCACTTCGAACGTTCCCATAGAACATGTGCTAACTAACGGCGTATGCTAAGCTATCTATCTGGTCTTGTATTTAGCTGTGAGACTCTGAACGCCTCTCCCAGACCTGCGGAAGATCCCTGTGTGTGCTCAAAAGCTTCTCTCTCACCAATAGACATTGGTCCAATAAAAGACATCACTTTCCCCCTTGTCTTTCAGATAGATTTCTCAAACGTCCCCTCTTGTCTGGGCAGACTGTACAGGGACCATTCATAACTCCTTCTGTGAGTCGAGGGATGGAGGGGTTTGACAATGCTACAGCCAAGATCTATAGGTTAAGACTGGCTCCAGATAATCCTAAAACAAATGAAGAACAAACCAAACATCAAAGAAGAAGCTCAAAAGAAGGAGTCACATCCCTCCTTCTGTGCTGCCCTTGTATACTCTAACTCATATGGGTCTCTCTCAAAGTCTAAACTTTGCTCCTTCACCTTGAATTATTAGGGTATGCTTGTTCTCCAGGCTGGCAGATGCGTGCGTACTGTTGATACACAGCATCCTTCCACGTGGTTCGTTTATCTTCCCTGTAATTATTTCTAGCAATTCTTTTGGGGGGTGGGTGGGTTGCAGTGCACCTTTGCAGTTTATTGGGCATATTCGGGAAAGCTTCCTCCTTGTTTTAACGCCTCCTGGCCTGACTAGGGTGAGAAGGCCTGAGCTATACCTGTAACGTCTCATTTTCTGAGCTGAGGGTATGCTAACTGCTTTAGCTTTTCACACAGGGCATGGCCCACAGGCTTCCTGCATTACAGCTTTAGTACTTGAATATGGATCTGTGGCTCTGTTATATCCATAAGACTTAAATCTGTTGGGAAAAGCTATGCAAGCAAGCAGGCTAGTCTTATTGGCTCCAGGGAGGCCAAAACTGAAGACCACACTCCAAATGAGGCCTCCCCAGTGCTGAATAGAGGAGTCATCACGTCCCGTGATCTGCTGGCAGTGCTCCTGTGTATACAATTGGGCACTTGTCACTTGAGGTTCAGCCCGTGTCCTTACAGCCCAGCGACTCTTTGAAATGGAGTCTTTGAACAGCTTCTCTCCCATGCTGGACCAAGCTCTCTTCTTCTCCACTTGGTAGGGTGAGGTTTTCTTCCACCGCCGGAGGGGGCCTTTTCCTGCTTACATACCACTTGGGGTAGCTCATAGTCCTTTGTTTGGGATGGACTGGTTTACCGCCGTCAGCCCCCTTGGCTTGACCGTATTTTGTCACCATGCCAACATATATTCCTAACGCTCAATGCCCTTCACATACATACATCACACACGAGTATTAACGATCAGTGAGCGCTCAGTTTTCAAATTATAACCACAGCAAAGGCCTATCTGGTACAGATGATCACAGTTGCGTGACGGGAGTGACTCCGGGGATGCGTCGAGTCTGAGCATGTAACACGCGGATGACGATGCTTCCCGGGCAGACGGAGGAGCGTGTCTTTACTAATGCCTCAGAGGGGTTGAATGTGATCGACAAACACCAGAGAACCTGCCTCCTGGGCTGTGGTCTAGCTTTTAGGGTCAGGGATTTAGGCACATCTGGCACTGCGCCCATGCAGCTAGCGCCTAGGTGGGAGCATTAGAGAAATGCAGATGAAATAAAATGAGATCAGCTGCCATTTAAACACAAATGTTCTCCCCCAGGTTGGCCCTGAGAGGAGACAGCAGAAAGCGTGAAAAACAGTCTTATGGCTTAATGCACACTCAGCTACTAAGGTGATGGGCTCCATTTAAGACCCACTCCTTGTCACTTCTGTCAGTGCCACTGGGGAAACTGAGGCACCAAACATGACTCCCCCAGGATTACAAAGCAAGTTGCTAGCAGCACTATCAGAATTCAGAGCTCCTGGATGCAGTAGCCGCAAGTTCATCCATGCTTAAGCAGTCCAGGGACCTGCTGGGAAGAACTGGATGCATTTAGCGTCCTCAGAATTGTTTGGGCCATTCTCTTGGGGCTGAAGCAGGGATGAAATCACATCCCTCTGCTCTGGGCGGTAGAGGAACGGATGGCAGAGAAGACAGTGAAATGCCAGTGTCTTAAGCTGTAGAGAACAAGAAAGCTGTGTATTGGGAAAAAATATCAGGCTGAGCTTTTCTCCCCTGCTGTAATGTTGGCTGAGGGCCTTGAAGCTAGCAGTGGACGGGAAGTGGATTATCTATTCCAAGGGAAATTCTGATAGTTTAATTTTTCCTCCTGCTCTGATCCAGATCAAAGAGCTGAAATTTTCCATGAAACACAAATCCCCAAAACCATTGATTCAGCACCACCAAAAGTTTCTTTTCAATTTATTTTGTTCTGACATGCAGGAAAATATTCTATAGATAGCCGTAATACTAACTACAATATGTACCTAAGTGTCGGTATAAACTGGGTGAAACCATGTTGTAAGGTGGGATAAAACCTTGTTCAAACTGATGTGTGAGCATTACAAGATTATTTAGGCGGCAGTTAAGTGACCACACTTAAAGCAAAACCTAACAAGAATTTTGGAATGGCTGATACGATGGATCTCTAGGGATGACATCTATTTCCTCCCATTCTATAAGTCCCCCATCTTCAAAGCGCCTGACAAACTGGAATTTTCTCTGACGAAAGGTCATGTGATAAATAAATTTGTTAGTCTTTAAAAGTGCCACCAGCTTCCTTGTTTGTTTTGCTGACAGAGACTAATACAGCTACCTTTGAAACGTGATGATTAGCTGCAGGGCTGTAACAAGGTACTTTGATGCCCGGGGCAAGCAGCATGAAATGAGCCCCCGGGCTGGGTGGGCGCCTTCCCCGCTGGCCAAGCCGAGTCCCCGCCATCCTCCTGGCCACTGGCTGTCCTGTGCTGGTCCCCCACAAAGGGCGCCCATGCCTTTCTGCGAGCTCGACCTGGCCATGTGGCATGGTCAGAGGCTTCTTTCCTCCCCCCCCCCCCCCCAGCATCCATCTGACATGCTCAGGGGCAGGGCAGGAGATTTTGAACTGCCCCAGCCCCAGTCCCCTCCTTTTTGGGGCCAGGTATGGTCTGTCGCCCTCTAAAATTTGGCACCCGAGGCTTTGCCCCATTCTCCCCACCCTATTTATGGCCCTGATTATTTGTTCATTCCCCCTAAAGCACCTGGCACTGGCCACTGTTGGAAGCCAGGACCCTGGGCTAGACAGACCAGTGGTCTGACCCAATATGGCTATTATGTTCTAATAGAGTCTATCCAGAAATTAGCATTATGTGGATGGACCAAGAGTTTAAGTTGGTATTTTGACCAGGTGCATGTGTAAGAGAGAGCATAACACACAGAAACTGAGAGCAGACAAGAGCAGAGAGATACAGGCAAAAAAGCCAGGAAGCCATGGAGGTGCCTGTGAGCAGAGTGTGATCCTGAAAGCTAGAGAGAGAATTTTTGGGTCTGCTAGCTAATAAGGCTTGGGTCTGTGAGCCAAAAACTGCTCTTTTGTTCTTAGTTCCCTCTGCATTCAGAGGCAGCAGTTTGTACATACTTTATAAATACATAAAAATGTGGCAAAGCAATATCTGTCTCTTGCCAGTTTCTGCTTCCAAGTGGAACGTTCCTCGGGGACTAGCCCGAAATTAGGCCAGCCACTTGGGTCCAAAAGGGGCAGCAATATAATGTGATATTAAAATTAATATCTTAATGTAATATAAAAGTAAAAACAACACTCTCAGAAAGAGATGTTTTGACTTTTCCCTCTCGAACAAGTGGCTGAAATCACGCCATTCCCACAAATATTTGATTTTGACCATAGTGCATATTTTTTTGATGGAAAACTGTTGTGTTCAATTTTTTTTGACCAGCTCTGCTTGAATCCTCCACTCATGCTCTGAAGTCTTCAGATCTTGTCTCCCTTGCCCCTTCTCTGTCCCCCTCAGCAGCCATCCTAGTGGAAAACAAAGTCAAAGGGAGAGAGGGAAATCTGTTTCCTTTTACACAATGGCTAAGTTGCTCTCTTGTCCATGCAGCTCCAAGCTCTGCTGGAGAAATACTCCACGTGAGCCAGACATTTGCAGTGTGGGTATGAGAAAAAATAGGGGCTTTTCCTAGAAACAGCAACCAGCTCAAAGATCCTGGGCTACAGCTCAGCTGGCTCTCACTCAGTTGGGACCATTACCTGTGGGCAAGATGCCGCCCCCCCCATAAGTGAGTTCATGTGTTGCTGTAGGAAAGAGAAGCTGGCTGTCCTGGCATGGCTACAGGCCAGGCCTTGGAGCTTCTGGAGCATGGTTTTGGCACTGGAATGAATTGACGTCTGTCAGGAACAAAAATTTCAGTCCTTGTGGGTGGTGTGGGGAGGGCTGGTGGATCCGTGTCATGGCTCCTTGGCTGTAAGGAGTGCCGGTATAGCTCAGTGACAAAAGGTCTGTCACATTTCCCTCCACAGCCGCTAGCTAGTGGAGGGGAGAAGGTTGTGTGGCCTAGAGAGCAGCACCATAACATAGGGCTCAGGAGACCCAGGTTCTTTTTCTAGGTCTGCCTTTGACCTTGGGCCAGTCTGTTAGCCTCTGTGTGCCTCAGTTTCCCCTCCCACCATTTGTCAGTCATGGTCATTGAGACTGTCTGTCAGGTCTTTGCAGCTGGGACTGCTTCTTTTTCCAGGATTGCAAAGTGGGGCCTGGGTTTTGGTTTATGATGATGATCACTCCTGCAGCCATCTTGAAGGTCCTGGATTCCAAGCCTGTTGATGTTGTGGGTGAAATGCAAGAACTTCATCTAAAAATGCTCTGCCTTTCGCCCTGACGATATGCAGCGTCAGGTGGGCAAAGCGGGTGCCAGAGTTGCTGGTGTGACATTGAGATGCCTGTAGACAAAGGGTGCATTGTTGAGGCCCTGCAGAGTCCTGGGTTCATGGGGACGCAGATTTCGGGAGCAAGGAGGAACTCTGCCTACCTAAGAGCTTCCATCCCTTCTTTGGGACAAGCCCGAGCCACTGCACTCCACTGCCTCCTCTCTCCTGTTAGACTTTGGCCACTCACTTTGCCTGGGGCTGAAGGTGCTGGGCACACAGGCCACTTACGGCAAACCCCAGCAAACAAGGCTGATGGGAGCGCATCGTGCCAAGGCTCTCGGGACTGGCTGCCTCTTCTCATCTGCACTGAATGCAATGACTGAGGGATGATCTGAAGGTCCCTAGACAGAGGTGGCATCCATGGACTTGCTAAAGACCGACATGTGTCTGAAGAAGACTTTTCATCCACACCTGCCTGGCTTTAGTACTGGTTACCCCTGAGATCCCAGGCACTGGGTTTATGGATGGGTTAGAAATTAACTGGGCAACTCTGCTCCCTTCTGGTGACTGGGGGAAAGGGGATTAGTCCAACCGCTCAAGCAGGCCTCTAAGGACCAGCCCTCTTGCACCAGTCACTGACCAAATGGCCTTTCCAGCCTGCACTGCCCTGGCCAGCTGCTCGCTCCATGCTGCGATGCACACAGGCTGGGGCTTATCTATGACTTACCCAGTAACCAGCTCTCACTGCTTAGACCTGCACCTTCAGGGAGTGCTGCCTGCGGTGTGGAAGACTGTCCGAGGGGCCGAGGCTATGGCCCGGCCCACAGCGAGTTATTGGCAGAGGCTGGGCTAAATGGGCATGCTTCTAGCTTCTCGTTTGTTGCTCCAGCCATCAGACCAAGCTGTTATGTAGCCTGCTGCACAGAGGGGAATTCGGAAGGACGCTGGCTTAGCGCAAGGGTCACCCAGCAAAAGAGATCAGTCCAACTGTGAAGGGTCTTGCCAAGATCTCCTGTCGTGGGCCACATTTGGGCTAAGCTGGGATAACGTGCACAGTAAGGCTGAGGCTCGATGGGTGTCACTTATGATCAGGGACACCTGGGAACAGCTGCTGGAGGGGTCAAAGACTCACAGTGTGAGACAAGAGGATGATGGAAGGCAGCACGAGAAGCTCAAGCAATGGCTTGGCTAGAGAGGCTCATGTCAGACCGTGGCATCAGCCGTTTGGCCTCTTGGATAAGTAGAGCCAGCAAGATCCCCAGCTGGGATGGGATCCCTGCACAGTCGGGAGTCTTAGTCTTGTGTTGCCAATCCTCATGTATCCACCAGGTTCAATCCACTTCAGGTGAAACTGTAGTTGCTGCTCTGTGCCAGCCGTATGAAAAAAAGAAGTGAGTCCCGCTGTCACACACGTCTCCTTTGTGTCTGCTGCCTGGCAGCTCATCACGCACCAGCCCAGATAAATGCTGCTTGTCTCATTGAGGTCCAAATTACACAGTGGAAACAGCAACAGTCCTACCCAAATGACGAAGGCAGGCTAATTTGGGCAATGGGCTCTGGTGGCAAGCTAGCACACTGCGCTGCCAGGGAAGAAGCGTGAGAGAGCCTCCAGTGAAAGGTGTGGGAAGGAAACTGACCCCGTGGATGCTGTACAGGGTTTGTCACGCTCAGCACAACAAACAGGGGCACAGTGGTGCGGAACGGAGCCAGTAGTCACCCTGCTTTGTGTTTGCAAAGCGCGATAGCGACGTTAACAAATTAACCCTCACATCTGCTTGTGAAGCACAGAGGTCACAATTAAAGCACAGATCACCCATCAATGCCATCCCCCATGTGAGTGTTGTGGCTCTTCACATACCACCGAAAGCACCTTTTCAGCAGCAATCTGTGTCTTGGTAACCCCATTTTACAGATGGGAAAAGTGAGGTATTATTGGGAAAACAGTGAGGCCAATGTCAGCCCAGGAGTCAGACAGGCCAGGAAATCAGACTCCCAGGTTTGTGCACATTTTCCTGACTATATGCAATTAAGCACGAAAAGCTACATTCAAAGATCACTAAAGATGGAAAGTTGAGAGCTTAGATGTTAGAAAAGATCCATGCAATTTATATTTGTCCCCTTTGTGCACACATCTTCTGTCCACCTTCTGTTTGGTGTGTGTACAGCTCCTCACACACCAGACCCTGATCTCTGCTGAGGTTTTTAGGTGCTACTTGAATATAAATAATAGAGTATCTCAGAGAAGAGAAACTGCGAAATGGGAGTGGAAGAAGTGAGAGGTGAATGAAGTCAAGAAGCCTCCCCCACTGTGAATACAAAACATGCCCTGGCATTTTAAGAAAAGAGACTGGACCATTTCAGAGCTGCTTTTTTTGGCTGAGCAACCAGCAGTTGTGTAACAACTGTCATGCTCGTGTGTGGCCACATGTGGGGTTGCTTTGCTGACATGCATCAGATCCCTGTGTGCTAATCCCTGCTAAGAGTCTGCAGGCCCTGGTGTCCCTCAGACTGGCCCATTCACATTCACCTCTGGGGAGCGTCAGGGCAAGTGGGATGCGTGACGGTCTCATTAGTTAGATGTGATACACTTCCACTCTTCCTAGAGTGAAACGTACCTTCAGCAACCCTCTCTGCTCATGCCATTGATGTGCCTGTTAAAGTACACCGATAAATCAACACCTTTCATCCTGAGACGGCTGCATTTCCTGAGGATTGCACGTATTTCCTTGCCCAATTCTGCCCCTGCTCTTGTCAGTGGGTGGGGCTCATTGCTATTTGCAAAGCAGGTTGGAGGAAAACCACTAGGGAAATATCAGGGGTTATGGGAATAATTGCATGCTAAGCTAAGTGGCATAGAGACTTTTCAAACTGCAGTGAGCCAGACACCTGCCTGGGGACTGGGTAAGTGAGAACCAGCTAAAGTATGAGAGCAGGACTCAGATGACTGGTGTGGCCATAAAATCCTGCTGGTCTCAGTGGGCAAGTCTGTGTGCAGCCGTGTTTAGTCCATCCTCGCAGACTGGGATGGCTGCACTTTAGCTGTGTTTAAACAAGGAACAGCATGCCTGGGGCAGAATCCCAAACCATCCTCACAAGGCCATCTGGCAAGCAAAAGGCTCCCAACTAGGTCCGAACCACCTGGGTTTGAAAAAGGAGGGGACTGCGTCATAGACTCCCCTAATAATCTTTGTACTTAATAACAAAGAAAGTTCCTTGCTGAGCATGGCCTTGCTCAGAGCCAGACCACACATTACGTAGGGCCAAAGTCAACCCCTGCTGGCTCTGCAAAGACCCGATTAACAATAGGATATCACAATATTCAGCTCAGATGTCTCTTCAGGCTCCTCTTTTTGGTCAGTTCAGCCCACACACTAGGTCCTCTTCCCCCACTCCTGCCTCCATTTTCTCCAGTTGATTAATGACATTTGCATGGAGCCTCAAGAATTCAGCAGGCCTGACTTAACTGTTTGCTAGCGGGCCACGCTTCTGCTGTGAGCGGGCAGGGTGCATCAGGTGACCTTTGCTGGCCTGGTAGTGCCCCCTCCGGGTCTCACTGAAATCAACAGCATCTCTTCCACTGGCTTTGACAGGAGCAGGTTCCCGCCATACTCTGCTGTGGGTGCTGCCATGCCTGATGATGCCTGGGATCCCGTCATGCTCAGGGAACACCCCACAGTGGAGACTGGGGAAAGCATCCCTCAGGCAGTGGTGCAAGGGTGCCTCTCTTTGCCCAGGCCCATCATCTGTCTCAGCCAGGACTCACTGATGGGGCCTGGTCTGGAAGCACGACTGTCTCTACGCCAGGGAGGAGCAATCCTGGGAGGGATGGACTCACAGGTGTAGCCTTCTGGCCAATGAGAGCTCTGCTCAGCTGGAAGTCCCTAAAGGAGCTGCGTCTGCAAGTGACTCCCTAGGGCACAGATTAGGGCTGGAGGTAACCCTGGGACTCTTTCTGGGCCTGCGCTGGACAAGAGGGGGTAGCTGAGCCTGGCCCGGGGCCTCCATCCAATGAACGCCGACTGGGTGGGATCCCTGTCTGCAGTGAAACAAAACGCCCAGCTGCCGATTGCTGGTGCATCTTCCCTGCCGAGCCGCACTGCCCTGTGCACTGAGGATTGTGTGGTGTGGAGCAGCTCTGTCCCAGCAGGACTCGTCGCCCAGTGCTGCTGTCTGACCTCTCCTCAGCCAGTGCTGTTCAGCCTGACTGTGCCTGGGGAGAGAAGGGGCCCAAATGAAGGAGCAGGGGCTGCCTGGGGACCCATTGAGGAAACGGCTCTGCAGTGCTGTTGCACCTATTTTCTCTGCATGCTCCATTGAGCTGCACAGCTTTAGCCTGGCCACTGAACCATCACAGCAAAGCTTTCTGCCCTGTTCTTCTCCCCTTTGTAGCACTGCTCACCTTGGGATTCCCACTGCCTGGCAAAATGCAGGAGGGGATGGATGCTGCACGTGGCGTACTCCGACTGCACTGATCCTCCCCAGAGACAGACACCTCTTGAGCAGAGATGGGAGGAAAGGTGGCAGCACGTACATGGAGAAGGACCTTCTGGACAGCTTCTGCCTTTTTCTTCCTTCTGGATAGATGTCAGATGGCTCAGGGACCACGTCTTTTCAATAGGGGGGTCAGGAGATGATCACAACAGTCCTGTCTGCTCTGGGAATCCAATGGCAAAGCTGTCCCATGCTGGTAAATAAACTTCCCAAAGCTTTTCTGGAGATTCAATCTCAATCCTCCTTTGTTCAGTGTTCTTCCATTACTCCATAGCCATCTGGGCCCAGCCACAAAGAGGCCATTGCTCCCTTTTAAGAGCCATTGCTGATGCTATACCCATCCATCCATTGGCCACTGAACGGCACATCGTGGGAAGGCCCTCACAGGATGCCTTAAAAGTTATCCACCAGATGGTCCTGGGTGAGAACCAGGCAATTTTGCTGACAGCACAAAGCATCCATCAGCAGATATTCCCCCTGCCTTTCCCTTCTGCAGCTCGGTGCAGCCCCCTTGTCAAACAGTCGAACAAACAATATTGCAATTTTGACGGTGTCCTGCAGAGAATAGTCTCTCCCTCTCTGTGTCACAGACTTAGAAAAACTTCTGGCAGCTCAGTGCCGCCCACAAATTGCCAGGATCCCATAAAGGGCTGCCTAGGCCCACTGATAACTAGCTAACGGGAGGGTAAGAAAAAATATCCTGACCTCTCCATCCATGCCCCACCTGCAGGCCCCGAAAGCCTGTGAAATAAGATGGGTGTCTATCATCATCAGTCCTCCTGGGCTCCTTTTCCAGGGCTCCCACCCTCCCGGGATCCAAGTGCTGATGAAACTGAGCCAGGAGCTGAGGAGGGAGGGAGCGGCCTGTGCTCTTTCCATGGTGCTGAAACCTGTCTCTGCTAACCCTGGCCCGGCTGCTGCCTGCTCAGCCAGGAGGGGGAGATCTTCAGGCCTCGACACAGGGGGGCCATGGGCCAAGTCCCTGGACCCATTCGCTTGGCATCATCCTCAGCTTATGGGTCCACACGGACTAGCCCCGGCTCTGTCGGCTGCACAAAGCAGGCAGAAGTCTGGCTTAAACAGCCGGCTGAGGGTGCCCTCGGCGAAGGGGAATGGTTCCAGCCACGACAAACCCAACCTGGGCCGCTTGCCTCCCTAAAATGATACCAGCTAGATTGCTCTGCTGACTCACCAGCCCTGTCTTCGTGTCCCTCTGCTGGCCTGCCTGATCTGACACAGTTTACTTGTCTTCACACTCATGGCCCTCCATGGCCTGTCCTCAGCTGCCGATCATCTCTCCCAACACACCAGTTCCTATCTCATGAAACCACTCCCAGCATCTGGCAGCCAGGTTTAGGACACCCACAGTGTGTGTTGCATCCGTGACATCTTGGCCGATAGCTACTGAAGGACCTATCCTCCAGGTACATCTACTTCTTTTTCTGACCCCTGTTATGGTTTTTGTCCTTTACAACATCCTCCAGCAAGGAGTTCCACAGGTTAACTGTCCATTGTTTGAAGTGTTGTTTCCCTGTGTTCTCTTGTCCATCCTCAGCCATCCACTGCCTCACATCTCATGCGCTCTAAGCCCTTTGTTCTGTATTTCTACAGCACTTGGTGCAATAAGGGGTTCCTGTCCTGGTCCACAACTGGGGCTCTTGGGCTTCACTGCTGTGCAAATAATGAAAATGGCAATGAATCCACATGGAGTTTTCTTTCTAAGCATGGCTGCTTTAGCATGAGTGTACTCTTCTTATTGCAGGAAGCCAAGCTGGTGTTGGGCTGGGGAAGACTCTGGACAGAAACAGAGTAAGAAATTGGTGTTAGGGATCCCATGATTCTTCACTTTCTCATAAGATCCTTGTTTAGTGGTCAAGAAAAGAGGCAAAATTGGCAGTTTTTTTGCCACCATGCAGGCCAGGCTGTTGTGAGAGCTCCTGGCAGAGTCTCTTGGCCTCCGCCCTGAGTTCCAGAGGATCATGCCCCCTTCTTGTTGGCTTTTGGGGTTGCTACCCAGCAAGAATTGGAAATGCTCTCTTGGCACCTTTCTGCGGGGCTTTAACACCTGCCAAGAGGTGGCTCCCCAGAAGCTGCCTCCTTACCATTTACATGCAGCGACTGCTGTCCTGTGAGACCCCCTGTCTGCCGTCACCTGCTGTCCTGTATGGAAATGAGCACGGCTTTCTCCTTCCCACAGCCTCTTTGTATCTGTGAAGCCAGAGAGCTCATTCCTGCCTGAGTGTATCATTTACTGTGAAAAACACAGGGCTCCTGCATTAAGTGCCCCCCACTCCGCAGGACACTGGCCGTCATAGGATAATAGGCATTGCTCTAGAACGCAAGCCTGCTATTCTTCCGCAAGGGACCTGACTCCCTTGGAGAGTGCATTATGAATTTTCAGCGTCTGATATATAGGGGATAATGAGCATTCACTTGTTTTATTCCTTTCAGCTCCCTGCGGTTGGTCTAAAACACTGTCTTTGTGAGGATTACCTAGGAAACTAATTTAGGCGGGATTCAGATGGGGGAATTGTGAGTAAAGCTCGAAATATCACTGGGCGTGACAGAGATCAAGAAATTAAGCCAACAATCGTAAAGGTGATTGTGAGGGGTATAGATTTATAAGATGGCAGAGCACTAAATACAAGAACAAACCTGTTTACCTGTGATTTTAGCATATGGGAGAGGATGAGACCAGATAATCATTTTTCAATATGGGAGTAAAAATATGGCCGAATACCTCAGGAAAGGACCCAACCACTAATGCTCACAGAGTGTGTTGCTGCAGAATGCACTGGGTGTTTTTAGAAGTGCCGAGGCCTCTGTTTGCGTATGCATGTGTCTCTGCTCACGGATCAGGTGTGATTAGGTCTGTTGCGTGGGGGTGTGCATGTTTTGGTGGGGATATGTATTGTGTGTCTGTGTGTGCTTCCATGTGGAAAAGTGTGTTAAATGTACATGCACATATGTGATTCCTCCATGTTGCTTTTTCCTAATCTACTTGAGCTGCTCCAGCTTCTACACACGAGATCATCACAAGGCGCTTAAACACAGAAAACTGAAAAAGAAAAGCAGATGTGAAATGCTCCCCTGCCCTGCAGCCAAGTGCTCTGTGAAGTGATAACATTTCACTTACCAGAGATTTGTTACTGAAGGAGAAAAAAACACTTTAGATCTTGTCATAAAGTCACAAGACCAAGCTGAGGAGCCCAGGCCTGCCCACAGTGTGGCTCTGAGGCACAAGCTGGGCATTACCTGGCCATCTGCCAACCTAAGCTGCTAAATCCAAGGTTTGGTCCTTGAGATGGACAGCTGGGTACACAGGTGGGTTTCTAAATGTCAAGGCTGCTTAGAAGAGGGTCTGTGACGTCACGAGCAACTCAGCCCATGCTCATACTATAGGTGTTATCGCATAGTGACAGAGGCAAAGGCAGCTGGGGGAGCTGGAGCCAGCATCAGCGGGGGGGGGGGGGGTCCCATGGGTCATGGGGATGGGGGAGCCAGTGAGTGACTGTGATGGGGATGTGGCAGCAGGGAAAGAAACATCAACAATAGGCCAGGCTGCAATGGTGGAATATGAAGAAGAAATACTATTGTAGCCCCACCTACAGAAGAATTGCACTAGCAGTAGAGGGTCTATGACTCATAGGTGAACAATTCTGAGATCCTCCAGGGAGGGCAGTGGGGCAGACACATACTTGCCAATTTAGCTGAGCATTTAGGCAAACTCATGGTTCTGATTTTCTGTTGCCTTACACCTCGTGAAGCCACTTACAGCTGCACCCAGTGGATCAGGGTCTTCTCACAGTTTGACAAGCACTAAGCCAGGGGGACTCCACTGTTGCTTAAAGCATTATCCTGGATTTATACTAAATTTAAATAATAGAAGGGGAGAAGACAGAAAGGGCTGCAAACTCCAGTGACTTTTGCAAACCTGAACAAATAGATCTGCAAGAACCTAAGGTCTGGTTTACACCAAAAAGGGCTTTTGTTGTAGCTATGTTAGTCAAAACCATGCCATGTAGTAAAGCTGGCACAGTTCTGGCCCCAAATTCAGAGAGGTTTATTTATTCTCAAGCTCCAGCCACAGAAAGGCCAACAAGTTAATTACTCTTTATTTGTGGCATTCCACATGCAACATTCTCCCCATTCATTATTTATTGGTGTCAAAGTTTTCAAATGAGCAATTCCAGTGCTAATTTGGATATATTTATTCTGAAGCCCGTCACACCGGAATTGCCAAATTTGGCCTATAAGCTCCATATGGGCTGGTCTTTTACGGGGGAAGAAAAAAACGCCAGTAATTATCTGCAGCAGGAAGGATCAAAACTCTAATGCCATATGTTCATTACTGATGCCTCTAACTCAAATACAGCTCCCTGTCAGCCATGGTGATGAATGGGACAAAGGCTTCCAAACCCCCAGATGAAATAAACGGGCCTGCTGCAGGCGAGATGGCATTTCCCAAATGAGGATTCAAACAAGTCCCCTTTGGTAAGACATATATTTTTCTCCTGCTCCTTTTTTCAGTCTCGCATTTCCTGGTTGGAGCTCTGAAGAGCATCTCAATTTGCTCTGCTTTATGCGGATAAACTAGGAACATCTCTGAGGGCTGGCAAGGAAACCATAGGGCTGCAGTTGTGATCATCCTTGGAGACAGCAGCTTTTCCTTAACTGCCTCCTTCTCTGCAGCATCAGAGCGCCTCACAATCTCTCATGGATTTACACTCATGACTAGGGTGGCCAGTTGTGACTGGAAGTATTCCTGGCGGTTCATCACATGACAATCTTTAATTCCTAGAGATGCCAGGACAATCTGGCAGGGTTGCTAACCTACCTAGCACCTGGCTAGTGGGGCATGATATGGTGGGGGAAAACCCAAGCCCCAGAGTAGCGCCTGGCCCACTAGACCACCCTTCCACTCCGGGAGAGCGACTAGATGGGCCCTAGCCCCAGAACTCCAGAAGAGCCTGGGTGGTGACGCTAGTTAGCTTCGGCCACATTAGCTGCTCTGAAAATTGATGAGTCCAAGGGGGCCTCTTTGACATGCTCCACCTTTGGAGGGAGGGACAGGCAGCTATAGTTTCCCTAGTTTGGAAAAAGCAAAAGTGCTGTGTCACAAACTTGTTTCTGCTGCCATGCACAGGCCACTTCTGGACTTGGAAAAGGGCATAAACTGCTTAGACTTCCTACCAGCCCCTCCGCCCAGGGGTGAGTTTCACCCAGTGCGGCAGTGAAGATGAATGCTGCCCATTTGGCAGCGGGCCCAGACCGAGGCCTTCACGCGGCTTAAACCCTCCTTTGCAGCCTCATGTGGGATGTGAGATGGGCACGGGTGGTGGTGTGGGTGCCCAGAACGCCACGCTGCTGGCAGATGAGGGCTGCTCTTTCACCGGTCTGTAGGATGACAAGCCCCAAGTGCTCTGGCTGTGTTGCTCAGGGTGCAAACTTAAACTATGCCAAAAATGTGTAACTGCAGCATCCTTTTTTCATCACCTCCTTGCCCCTTTCCCTCGTCTTCTTGAAGCCATGCAACCCATCCTCCTCATTTTGCAACCTTGACCCTCCTAGGTGTTTCTGCTCCATGAGCTCCTCCCTCCTCCCACATATGGTTATGGCTGATTGGTGGGATTATCCAGGCTAGCGTAGCTCTGAAATTAATGATATCCGACAATAGTGGAGAGATATCCATTCCAGATGTGGCATTAGAATTAAAAACCACATAAACTAGACCATAATCTAATATGTTAATGCCACAGCACAACGGGCTGGGACTAGCAAATGATTCATATCATCACATGCCAGCTGCCAGGGTTGTTACTTGCAAGCAAATCTCCAGCAGTGACAGAAAGATAGACTCCTTAGCATGTCACACACGTTCACGGCCGGTAAGGCAGAGCTCTGAGACAGGAAAAAAGAATATTCATTAACAACATGAATGCGCCTAGAGCAATGCCTTCACCGGTCATTGGAGGGCACTTACCTCTGGGGGGGGGGGCGGGGGGGGACGACGTGGCAGCTCTCACAAACACTAGATGCTGGATTAGGAGAAGAGGGGAAAGGAATCCGGTCTCTAAAAGATACTAACTTTTCCCAGCAGCACATCTCAAAGCCCTTCACAATCATTAATGTAGTTATCCTAACAATACCCCCTGAAGCAGGGAAATGCTACTGTTCCCATGCTACAGGGGGAAACTGAGGCACACAGCAGCTAAGTGGCTCATCCATGGCCATAGAAGAAGTCTGTGGTAAACTTGAGAATTGAACTGAGTTTTCCCAGTTCCTAGACTTATATTTTAAGAACATAAGACCAGCCAAACTGTGTTGGACTAATGGCCCAGTGAGCTGAGCATCCTCTCTGCTGACAGCAGGTAATGCCGGGTGCTTCAGAGGGAATGAACAGAAATAACAATATGATGGCGAATAACAAATAATCCATCTCTTTTGTGCCATCCTACTTTTTCATAGTCAAAGACTTAGGCTATGTCTACACACACAGTTTTATTTCGAAATAAGTCATTTAGAAATAAAACCCTTATTTCAAAATAACTTATTTCAAAATAAGGGAAAGCCTGCTATCGAAACGGCTGTTATTTTTAAACTGTTATTTCAAAATAACGCCGTTTGGACATGTTGTTTTGAAACAGTTGTTTCGAAACAATGGTGTTGTTTTGAAACAACATGTCCAAACAGCCTTATTTCAGAATAACCATTTTGAAATAAAAGCCGTTTCGAAACGAATGGGGTTTAACCTGTTTCGAAATGACGGTTCTTATTTTGAAATGACGGAGCCCATCATTTCGAAGTAAGAAAACGTCGTGTGGACCTAATCTTTTTTATTTCAAAATAACCAGTGTTATTTTGAAATAAAAGAGACGTGTGGACATACCCTTAGAGACACCCAGTGCTTTGGCTGCATCCCTGATCATCTTCACAAATAACAATTCATGGACCTATCCCATATGCATTTATCTAATTTTTTAACCCAGTGACATTTCTGGCCTTCACAGCATCCCTTGGCCAGGAGTTCCACAGGTTCACTGAATGTTGTGTGAAGAAATAATCCCTTTTGTTGTTTTAAACCTGCTGCCTATTAATTTCATTGGTTGACTCCTGGTTCTTGTAGTGTATGAAAGAGTAAATAACACTCCATTATTCACTTTCTCCACACCAATTATTATTTTCTAGACCTCTGTCATATCCCCCTCAGTCTCTTTTCTAAGCTGAACAGTGTTCAATCATTTTTAATCTCTCCTCATACAGAAACTGTTCCATCCCACTAATCCTTTCCGCTGCCCTTTTTGGTTCCTTTTCCATTTCTAATACATCTTTTAGAGATGGGATGGCCCGATCTGCAAGCAGAGCTGATGGTGTGGGCGTACTAAGAATTTATAAAACAAACAAGGAGTTCTGTGGTGCTTAAAGACTAACAGATTTATTTATTGCATGAGCTTTTGTGGGAGAAAATCCCACTTCATCAGACACCTTGAAGATAGGGGAACGTACAGAACAGGAGGAAATAAATGCAAGGAAGTGTAAGTCAGGGGATCAGGTCACACTGTAACAGCAAATCAAAGCAGTTGTTAAGATTTAAATACTGAAGAACAGCATGGAGAGGAAGACGAGGTCAAGTCACCTGTTGTAATGAGAGAAAAATCCAAAGTCCCTATTAAGCCCTGAAGCAATGCAGTCAAATCTGCAAAAAAATTAGATCTCTGCAGCTTCTCTTTGAAGCCTCAATCTCGTATTCATCTGTCTGTGCCCTGCAATTAGTAAATCATCAATGGAGTGATCAGGAAGATTGAAATGCTGACCCACTGGTTTTAACATGATGTGATTTCTGATGTCAGATTTGTGCCCATTTATTCTTTTGTGCAGATACTGTCCTGTTTGTCCAAAATATAAGGCAAAGGGGTATTTTTGGCACATGATGGTAGATACCATCCTTCAAGACACAATGGACTTCCTTAGGAAAATCCAGTCCATTGGTGAGCTTCCAGAAAACACCATCATGGCCACTACAGGTATTGACATTCTTTTCACCAACATCCCACACAATCATGGATTACAAGCTATAAGAAGAACCATCCCAGATGATGCCACAGCAAACCTTGTGGTTGAGCTTTGTGACTTGTACTCACCCACAACCATTTCAGATTTGAGGATCAGTGATCTGGATGATGGAATAGACTGCACTCTCAGTAAGTTTGCGGGTGACACCAAGCTGGGGGGAACAGTTGACACATTGGAGGGCAAGGACAGGATTCAGGGAGACCTAGATAAATTGGAACAGTGGGCCAATAAAAATCTTATGAAGTTCAATAAGGACAAGTGTAAAATCCTGCATGTGGGACGGAAAAACCCCATGCACTGCTACAGGCTGGGAAACATTCAGCTAAGTAGCAGCAGTATAGAAAAGGACCTGGGGGTCATGGTGGATGGGAAGCTAGATATGAGTCAGCAGTGTGCTCTTGCAGTTAGAGAGGCCAATGGCATACTGGGCTGCATCAAAAGAAGTGTTACCAGCAGATCAAGGGATGTGATCATTCCCCTCTATTCTGCACTGGTGAGGCCACATCTAGAATACTGTGTTCAGTTTTGGGCTCCCCACTACAAAAAGGACAGGGACATGCTAGAGAGAGTTCAGAGGAGGGCAACCAAAATGATTAAAGGGCTGGAGCACAAGCCCTATGAGGAAAGACTGAAAGCATTAGGCTTATTTAGTCTGCAGAAGAGAAGATTGAGCGGGGATTTGATAGCAACCTTCAACTACTTGAAGGGATGCTCTAAGGAAGATGGAGCTCGACTGTTCTCGGTAGTAACGGAGGACAGAACAAGGAGCAATGGTCTCAAGTTGCGGTTAGGGAGGTCGAGGCTGGATATTAGAAAAAACTTTTTTACTAGGCGAGTGGTGAAGCCTTGGAATGAGCTGCCGAGGGAGGTGGTGGAGTCTCCATCTTTGGAGGTGTTTAAGGCCCAGCTGGACAAAACCCTGACTGGGATGGTTTAGTGGGAGTGGTCCTGCCTCTGGCAGGGGGTTGGACTAGATGACCTATGAGGTCCCTTCCAACCCTAGGATTCTGTGATTCTATGATAATTTATACCTTCAAGTCAGCAGCACTGGTATGGGTACCCACATGGCCCCACAATATGCCAGCATTTTTATGGCTGACATAGAACAACGTTTCCTCCAGTCTCATTCCAAAGCACCTCTCCTCTACTTATGCTACATTGCTGACATCATCGCCTGGACCCACAGTAGGGATGCCCTTGAAGATTTCCACAGAGATTTCAACAATTTCCACTCCGCTATTAATCTTAGCCCGGAACATTCCACAGAGGAGATCCACTTTCTGGACACTACAGTACAAATCAGGGATGAACACAAAAACACCACCCTATGCCAAAAACCTACTGATCGGTATAGTTACCTACATCCCTTGAGCATCATCCAAAACACACCACATGATCCATTGTCTATAGCCAAGCCCTAAGATAAAATCACATTTGCTCTGATTCCTCAGATAGAGAGAGACGTCTTCAGGATGTCTATCAAGCATTCTTAAAACTACAGTACCCACCTGCGGAAGTGAAGAAACAGATTGACAGAGCCAGGCAGGTGCCCCAAAGTCAACTACTGTAGGAGGGGCCCGAAAAAGAAAACAACAGAACGCCACTAGTCACCACATACAACCCTCAAGTAAGACCCCTGCAACAGATCATTAAGGACCCTCACTCTCTCAAGCCTTAGGAGACAGACGTCTCCTAGTCTACAGGCAGCCCCCCAACCTTAAACAGGTACGTACCAGCAACTACAGACCAAACAATAAAACCATTAAAGCAGGTACACATCCAGGTAACAAACCACGCTGCCAACTTTGCCCACATATCTTTACAAAAGACACTATTACAGGACCTAACAAAACCAGCTGCTCCATCAAACGGTCATTCACCTGCTCATCCACCAATGTGATTTATGCCATCGTGTGGCAGAAATGCCCCTCTGCCTTGTATTTTGGACATAAGCACATCCGTACTGGGTCAGCCCAATGGACAATCTAGCCCAGTGACTTGTCTTCCAAGAGTGGCTGATGCTGGGTGTTTCAGAGGGAATGGGTAGAAAAGGTCATCACCAGGTGACCCATCCCCTCACTCATTTCCAGTTAACAGCCTCGATGGACCTATCCTGTAGGTTATATTTGTAGCAGAGGGATCATCAGTATAGCTGCCCAATGCCAATAAAGGGGAGGTATGACGCTGTTATCACTCAGCATGTAATTGTAAATGGAAAGTGTTCATTCAAGGGGTGTGGGTCAAGTGGGGTCCCTTGGCCCTACGTTACTTAGCATTTCTATCAGTGACAGGAAAGAAACAGAAAATTATCACTGACAAAAGTCTGCAGATGACATGGAAGTTGGGAGAGAGGTAAATGATGTAGACAGCATGTTGCTGTTACAGAACGATCTGGCTTGCTTAGGACATGACACAAGTGAAAAATATTCACTTTGGACATGGCTAAAGGTGACTGTATACATCTGGGAGTGCAGGCCGTACGTATATGCTGGGGCAGTCTAGCCTGGGAAGCTATGACCCTCATAACGATTTGGGGGTTGTGGTGGATAATCAGCCAAATATGAGCTCCCAGTGTGATGGTGTAGTCAGGAGGGCCAGTATGGTCCTGGGATACATACAAAGGGGAATCTCCCAATTGGAGCAGAGAAGTCATTTTATGTCTGTGTTTGACACTGATATGACTGCTGCTGGAATCCGATGTCCACTTTTGGTGTTCATGATTCAGGAAGGTTGGTAGGTTGGAGAGGGTTGAGACGATAGCCAAAGAAATGATTAAAGGATTAGAAAATCCTCCTTAGACTCAGTGTATTTTACTTAACAAAGAGAAGGCTCGGGAGTGACACAGGATTACAGTAGACTTTCCTGCATGGGGAGTAAATATTTGATAAGGGCACTTCAGTCTAGAAGGAAAAGATAACACATGAACACAATTCAATGGCTAGAAGCTGAAGCTAGACAAATTCAGAAAGGTGTAAAATTTTAAGTCACATTAATTAACCAGAGACTTCATCACAGACAACTTTTAAATGAAAATTGGATGTTTCTAAAATATCTGCCCTAGGCATTAGTTTGGGAAGGTCTCCGGCTGGTGTTATCAGGCTAGAGGAGCACAGTGGTCCCCTCTGGCCTTGGAATCTAGGACTTAATGAATCCTCCTAGACACTCCTTTGAAAAACTCCAGAAAACACCCTTTCCTGCATTTTCAGGGAGTTTTAAACATTTTAATTTCCAGTAGCACTCTGGCCAAAAGCATCCGACTGTGAGAGGTTGGGGAAGGCTGAGACATGCCACTCCGATTTCTTCTCTGATCTGCACTTGTGGCCATTGGGCAAAGACTTTTCTGCAGGGCAGTAAATCACCGTAGAGGATCTGTTTCAAGCACATAAGGCACCCAGCGTTGGAGTCTCCTCTGTCTGGCATTATGTACCGCAATCGCTCAGGCTGACAGGGGCTGGGTATGTCCACACATCTCTTTTATTTCAAAATAACACTGATTATTTCAAAATAAAAGAGATTTGGTCCGCACGAGGTATTCTTATTTCGAAATGACGGGCTCCACCATTTTGAAATAAGAGCCGTCATTTCAAAATAGCTTAAACCTTCTTTAAATCGAAAGGGCTGTTATTTCAAAATGGTTATTTCAAAATATCGCTGTTTGGAGATGTTATTTTGAAATAACCATTATTCTGAAATAACACTTTGCCTTTCTCCTTCCCAGGGTGCCTTCCTTTTAGCCTATATTGGGTGGGGGCATGGCCCAGGGAGGGGGCCATGTTGCCACACCTCCCATGATGCCCTTCTCCTAAAACAAGATAGCAAGTCCTGTGTTTGGACATGCTATTTTGCTTTGAGCTCATCCCCTAATTCGAATTAACATTTTTCTTAATTCAAATTAACTTATTTCAAGATAAGGACTTTATTTTGAAATAACTCATTTCAAAATAACTTATTTCGAAATAACGATGTACGTGTGGACATTCTCTGCCTCCCCAGGGCCTGGGACTTTCTGCAGCACAAGTGAATCACAAAGGAATGCACGAGCTCTTTGCAAGGGGCAGCTGCACGGTCTCTGAATCAAACTCCTGGAGAGTGACACATTCACACACCCCAGGCTGGTGTGTTGCACTGGCCTGTTTACATCTGTGCAGAATGGGTGTGGAAAGCCCCCTGGACCAGACTTTCTGCTTGCCCAGTCCGGAGGAACCTCGGATATTGGGAGAGGACACAGGGCCGAGGGGAAACTGGCACACCTTCCCGACAGCAGGGAAGAAATCCTGGAGGATTCCTGGCTGGGGACCACCCCCAGTCCTCCTGGAAGTGGAGCACTCAAGCCTGCAGAGGGGATGCACAGGGACAGCCAGGATTTGCCGCGCTGTGGCTCCACCATGGGAGACAGGTGAGCTCTGCAGAAACAGCTCTAGGTCTGAGCTTGGAGCCTAGCCCATGGTGCCTCCCACCTAAACCCTCGCTTGGTGAAAGCCCCGAGTTAGCACCATCTCATCGGACAGCAGCGTGACAGGCGCCTGTGGGGTGCTTCCCAAAAGAGGGCTTCTCGGTGCACCCCTAGCTGCTGAGACCAGCCTAAGGAACCCTGCATTCAAGCCCAGGGCAGACCTCTCCAGCACAGACCTCCTTACTCCCATGAAAGCGGTCTGCTGCACATCTTTAGCCCCTGTCCCGGGGGACATACAAATAGCTGCAGCCACCACACATCCTGGACCGAAAAAATGGTCACCCCAGGCGAGGAGCATCTGCACCCCTCACGTTTGTCAAGTTCTGAACACATCTTTTGTCTTGCGTTTGTTGCACCTTTCATGACGTTGATACATGTGACGGAGTCCCCCAAGCAGAGGGCTTTGGGGGACTTTGGCAAAGCCACTCAGGGCTCCAGAGCTCAGGCTCTGCCCCCTGCCTGGGTCTTTGGACACTAGTGTAGCCGCCTCCTGACTTTGGCATCAAAGAGTTTGGCACCCCTGCTCCACCTGAATGCCCTTGTCAGTCCCCCAGCTGGGACCCCAGGGAGCTCTTACCTGCCCCCAAGGGCTGGGCACCCCCTTGCAGTCAGAAGTGATTCCCAGCCAGCATGAGAATCAGAAGGGACTGTTAGTGCTCAGGATCACTGCGTAGAGAGACTTGGCTAGCACAAGTTAGAGCAGCAACCAGGAAAGGAGCCTGAAAGCCGTTCCCAGGCCCTGCTCCCAAGCCCCCTCATGGAGGTGTGGGGTGGGGGACTGGCCCTTCCAGCCAGCCACCTCACCCACAGCTGTCCCCTGGCCCCTCCAGCCCTTTGTCTCCTTCCTGGCAAGGTGTCTACTGCACTCGCTTGTCTTCACTGGCCGCAACCTGTTGCAGCTGGTTGACCCTGGGCAGCGAGGCCTAGTGCGGCCAGGGATGGCCCATTTGCAATGATCACACACCCAGGTCTCATCATCGACACAACTGAGTAACATGGGGAAACTGAGGCATGCACCTGCACTCAGAGAAAACCCCATAGATATCTCCACTTCGTCGGAATACCCTATGTGCATGCATGATTTATCTTGGTCATGTAAGATGATTGACTTGCACGCTGGGGGGCTATAAACCTGTATTTATCCAGGCTGCATATAAGCTAACATCCAACAAGAGCCTGGCTGACAACATTCAAGGAAGTTTGAGGAAAAGGCAGTTCTCTGAAAGTCTAGAAGTTTCCAGAAGATTCTCCAAAGGACCAGAAAATGTGAGGAGGTCAGTGAAAAATGAGTCCACAGCTGGAGAAGCTGAACTCTCTTAGCTCAAACTTTGGATTTCCCATTTGTCACTAACAACATGGCCTGGCACCTTGTGGGTGGTCACTCACCCCTAAATCTGGCCCTGCTGGCAGCCCAGCTACCTGACGCTGTTAAGTCACAGGGACAGGCGGAGGCAGTGTCCAGCTGGGGTGCACGGATTTGGGAGCATTTCCACTGCAGTTTGGAGACCTGGGCCACGGCTGCGCTACGTTCACAGGATGTGTTGCGGTCTCCCCATGTCAGTGGGCACCGTTCACAGCACTGCTTCTAACTGCATTAACAAACTGGTACGTGTATGGCTGCGCCAGTGCCTCTGCTGGCTGGAACCAGGCCTGCTCTGCTGTGTGTCAGGGGCCCTACACAGCTCGCAAGACGGAGGCTGTTGCTTATGGACCCAGAGAACAGGGGGTCCAACCAGCTGCCGTGCATTTCTGTGTGGTTGTAGCGTGATGATAATGGAGCAGGCAATGCTGTTTTGGTGGTGAAAAAGCTCCTCATCAATGGATTAGAGCTTCAAACGCCCTGGGAGCTCGCCCACTATGGTTGGTGCGTTGCTGGGGCTGATGAGGATGTTTGTCTTTTGAGTTTTTGAGTTATGCACCGTTTCATTCCTTGTATGGGGCTCTATGGCTTTCAGGTGGGTTTACCACCTTCCTTGTACCTCATCTTTTATTTTCAGCTCAGGACCAGCTATTGATGTCATCACACAGCCACATGTGGCCAGTTTTCCAGTTCTCTCCATCGCCTTTAGTTGCCCGCCCTGTGACCACTGAGCATATGAACTTGACTGCAACAAGCCAGTGGGCTCATGTGATAAATAAATGTTAGTCTTTAAAAGTGCCACAGGACTGCTTGTTTGTTTTGCTGAACTAGATTAAAATGGCTACCCCTTTGGAACAAGCCAGCTCGTGTGTCTCTGCACCATTGCCATATGCTGGAAGGAATCTGAACTGCTTCATAATATGTCATAGAAAACTTACAGCTATCATGTAGTGGTGATTCTCCTTTATCTCAGCTGTTTGTGGAGCTGGAGGATCTGCTGTCTGTCCCCGGCACCACTGGTCATCAGTGTGAAATGCCGGCAGGCACAGGATGCAATAAATGGTCCTCTAAATTTCTGCCTCACAGAGTTAAATGGAGCCCTCCTCCTGTGAAAGCAGAGGGGCAATGGAGCTGAACCCACTCGCACAGGCAGGGGCTCAGGCCAGTCTAGTATAAGATGCTAGGGCTGGCGATGGGGGGCAGGTTAAAAATCTTGCAGCAGCCCAGGGCCAGGTTCAACCAGATACCAAACCTCAGCTGACTCTAAGCTAGAGCTGGAAACTTCTGAATGGACCAGACCAGGCTCCTCCAGCTTGGGGAGTCCCTGCTGTCTTCTCCCCCCTCACAAGGAGGGTCTTTCCCCTGTCCTGGCTCCCGTCCTCCTGGGGGAACAACAATGGGGAGAGGATTCCCTATGTTTCCCTTCCCCTACCCAAACGGCTACTCAGTCCACTTGACTGGCCCAGGGCGTGGGTTCCTGGGCCCCTGGCCCTCCTTTTGGGATGATTCTGTGCTTGGTCCCTGCTCAGAGACCCCTGCCCACATCAAGAGAGGATGTCTCTGTAGAGTTTTAAGGGAGATTATAATCCAATAAGGAGGACAGCATATTCAGAGCTGTATAAGAAGTCTTTATTGAAAGAGAACTGAGAGAGAGAGAGGAGACAGACAGGTTTTCCTAGCACCTAAACGACTCTCCCATTTATCACTATGACAACCCCAATGACCCTAGGTAGTCCAAAACTCCACATATTCCTCCCCCTCTAATGAACACCCCCTCCCAGAATAAAGCCCTCCCCCCCGGAAAGAATAAGAACTAAACTAGGAGATGAGGGTAGACTGCCCCATCTCCGGCGAACCCCCGGGGAATTATTCTGCCCCATGAAGAGGGGGTCACCACTGGCTAAAGATCCAGCCGATTAGGAGGCCTTCTGTTGCGAGGTGGATTACGGCGAACTTCTGGTATGCCCACCCCACAAGGTGGTGGTGGTGGTGGTGGTGGGATCACAGGTACTGGGGAAGTAGCTGGAACTGGAGAGGATGTTGTGTCCGGTTGGTTCAGGGAGGCTGAAGGCATTGAAGGGGTGGCTGGAGCAGGAGAGACAGAAATAGTAGTTTCATGCTCTGATGTTGTATCATCAGTAAGGGTGAAGTCAGATATATCTGCTGGAGAGGCATCTTCTGGGTGGATATGATGGAGAACCAGCTGATCTACATGCCGTCGCCAAACTAGGCCACTCGCTGTCTGGACAGAGTAGGAAACAGGTCCTGTCTGGGGAATGACCGTCGCTGGGACCCATTTAGCTCCTGAAGCATAGTTTTGTGCAAGAACTGGCTGTCCAATACTGAAGGTGCGGCCCTTTGTTCTTGGTGAATGTCTGCTGACCTGGTCCTGCTGTTGGCGTTGAACCACTTGCCATGTGTCTTGTGGTTTCAACAAATCAAAGCAAGAGCGCAACTGCCGTCCCATCATAAGAAAAGCTGGAGATGCCTTAGTTGTAGCCTGTGGAGTGTTTCTGTAGGACAACAAGAAGTTGTCCAGACGCTTATGAAGAGGTGAACATCCCTTTGCAGATTTTAGAGCTTGCTTCATAGTCTGTACAAACCTTTCAGCAAGTCCATTGGTGGAAGGATGATACGGTGCTGACCTGATGTGATGTATTCCATTGGCCTTCATAAAAGTTTCAAAATCCTGAGAAATGAATTGTGGTCCATTGTCACTCACCAGCTGTTTTGGAAGACCGTAACGACTAAAAAAGCCACGCAGGGTCTGAATAGTGGCTTCCGTAGTAGTGGACTGCATTACCGAGACTTCTGGCCATTTTGAATGGGCATCCACAACAATTAAAAACATACATCCTTCAAATGGGCCAGTAAAATCAACATGGATACATTGCCATGGTCTTTCAGGCCAATCCCATGGGTGAAGAGGTGCCAACTGAGGTGCGTTCTGGACGCTCTGGCATGAGGTACAAGCTCTAGCCGTTTCTTCAATGGTCCTGTCTAAGCCCGGCCACCAGAAATAGCTCCGTGCAATTTCTTTCATGCGCACTATGCCGCAGTGACTTGAATGGAGCTGTTCCAACAAACGTGGTCTTAATAAAGGTGGGATAATGACACGCATACCCCACAACAAACACCCGGATTGGGTCAATAACTCTGTCCTCCTAGACACATAGGGGCGGAGGTCAGGAGAGACCTGAGAGTCAGGTAAGAACGTTCCATGCATCATGAAATCCATAACTTGTGAGAGTACTGGGTCAACCCGTGTTGCTTTCTTCACTTGAGAAGCCATGACGGGTGTGTCTTCCACCTGTTCAAAGTAAAAGATTCCTTCCTGGCTCAGATCCTGATGGTGTGCCGGTAAGGGTAGCCTTGAAAGGCCATCTGCATTGCAATGCAAAGAGGATTGCCTGTACTTGATTTCATATGCGTATCCAGAAAGTATCAATGCCCAGCGCTGCATCCGACTAGCAGCCAAATGTGGGATGCCTGTGTGTGGCCCCAAAATTGATGTCAGGGGTCGATGGTCAGTGAGAAGTATGAACTTCTTTCCCTACAGGTACTGGTGAAATATCCAAATGCCAAAAACAATGCCCAGTGCTTCGCGTTCAATTTGGGCATAGTTAGTTTCTGCCTTGGTCAAGGAGCGTGAAGCAAAAGCAATCGGCCTCTCTTCACCAGAAGGCATAATATGTGACAATACAGCCCCGACTCCATAAGGGGAGGCATCACAAGCCAACTGTAGGGGCAAGGATGGGTCAAAATGTGTCAGAACCTTAGAGTTTACCAGTGAGCGTTTAGCTTCATTAAATGCAACATCACAGGCTTCAGTCCAGTTCCAGGCCTTTTTCGGCCCCAGAAGCTCATGGAGGGGTTTCAGGACCATTGCTAATTGTGGAATAAACTTGCCATAATAGTTTAGTAAGCCTAAAAAAGAGTGAAATTGGCTTACGTTCTGAGGTAGCGGAGCATCCACAATAGCCTTAACCTTGGCTGGAGACTTATGGAGACCATCAGCATCAATTATATGTCTTAAATATTCAACTGAGGGCTGGAAAAACTTACATTTGTCTCGGTGAACACGCAGACCATACTCTTCCAGTCTTTGCAGAGTAGCTTCCAAGTTCATAAGGTGTTCCTCCTCATTTTTGCCCGTGACCAGGATGTCATCCAGATAGCACTGTACTCCTGATAAACCACTCCAAATCTGATCCATTGCCCTCTGGAACAAAGCTGGGGCTGAAGTAATGCCGAAAGGTAAACGACAGTATCTGTACAACCCCTTATGTGTTACAATTGTCAACAATTCTTGAGATTCTTCTTCAACATGCATCTGTAAGTACGCTTGACTCAAATCAATCTTGCTAAATTTTTGTCCTCCAGCCAAACCTGCAAAGATGTCCTCAATGCGGGGAAGAGGATATTGTTCTGCACATAACACTGCATTGACAGTGAGCTTGAAATCTCCACAAATCCGAATGGAGCCATCCTTCTTCACTATTGGGACAATGGGTGTCGCCCACTGGCTGTGAGTAACTGGCACCAAGACTCCCTCTTTGACTAACTGCTCCAAGTTTTCTTCCACCTTGGGTCTGATGGCAAATGGCACCATTGTGGCGTTCAAACATTTTGGTTGGCAATCAGGCTTTATATTTAATTTCACAGTGATTCCCTTCATACTGCCTAAGTCTTCACCGAAAACAGCAGCATGTTTCGTTAGTACCGCTGCTAGATTCATTTATTCTTTAGTCAATTGATGCACTTGTGACCAATCGAGTTGGATTTTCCTGATCCAAGATCTTCCCATTAGAGCTGGGTAATTCCCCTTTACCACAAACAGTGGTAGCTTTGCGGTCTGTCCATTGAGTTCTACTTTCACATCAATAGTACCCACCAGGGGAACAGTCTCTCCAGTATATGTCTTCAAAACGACTACTGTCAGCTTAAGTGGCAGATGTCTAAAGTCCTTCTCATACACAAGGTTAGAAACTAATGAAACTGCTGCGTCAGTGTCCAGTTCCATGCGTGTAGGTTTGCCTTCCAACACAGGCATTACCCAGAATTTACGTGGGCCAGCTGTTATAGACAAAACATGGAGGGAATCTTCATCTTCCGATTGGGTGTCACTATGATCACCTGTATTCTGCTCTACTGCATGCAGAATTTCCCTCTTAGTCCGCCAAACCAACGGCCCCTTTTTCTCAAGTCTGCCTCTTCTGTTTGGCTCACCCTTCCTTTGTTTGAAGGCATGTTCAATGTGCCCTCTCTCACCACATTGTCGACACAGTAGTTCTTTAAACCGGCACTCAGATGCGAGGTGGTCCTGCTTCCCACACCGGTAACATTCCTGTCTCCCCGGTGCCCTGGGGGCAGGTTGTAGGGATACTTTACGGACACTGACCCCGATCTGTTGCATGTCTTGGATGACACATTGCATGGAGACTGCAATTTCCACAGCCTTCTGCAAGGTGAGTTGACCTTCAGTCAATAGGCGTTTTTGTGTTGATTCACTGTGCAGGCCACACACCAGCCTGTGACGCAGCATTTCCTCTAACATGTTCTTGAAGTCACAGTGTGCTGCCAGCTTCCGCAGAGCTGCTACAAATTGTACAACTGATTCACCTTCCTCTTGGTTCCTTTGGTAGAACCTATACCTCTCTGCGATTACTAGTGGCTTTGGGGAAAAATGTGCTCCCAGGACTTCCACTAGGTCCCCGTAAGGTTTCTGCTCTGGCTTCTCCGGATAAAGCAAATCACATAGCAAATTATAAGTCTTAACTCCAATGACCATTAGGAAAACTGGTACCTTCTTCTCATCAGTTATGTTGTTTGCTATTACAAAATTTTGAAATCGGGCTGTATATGTCTGCCAGGAAGCTGCCGAATGATCATATGCTTCAAAGGTTGTAGTAAGTAAACCCATGATGCCCTCTTGTGGTTATTGTTTGTCTCTTCTCTTAACGGCAGGCAGATCAGCTTTCAGAATAGCCAGCCAGCCTTATCTCTTCCTTGTGCTTAACAACAGGCAGATCAGCTTTCAGAATAGCCAGCTAGCCCTTAGGCAAACATATCAGCTTTCACAGCTACAACCCAACCCCCATGCAAGCAGTAAAATAAAGTTTTGCTTCTTACATTGTATTCTGGTTTTCCAGAGGTGCCAGGATTGTTGAGGATAGCCACTCCATCACATATCCTATCCTCTGTTGCCAGATGTAGAGTTTTAAGGGAGATTATAATCCAATAAGGAGGACAGCATATTCAGAGCTGTATAAGAAGTCTTTATTGAAAGAGAACTGAGAGAGAGAGAGGAGACAGACAGGTTTTCCTAGCACCTAAACGACTCTCCCATTTATCACTATGGCAACCCCAATGACCCTAGGTAGTCCAAAACACCACAGTCTTTGCAGGGAGGGGTGCTAAAAGTTAACATCTGCAGGCTACAGTGTTTCCAGGGGTCTTTGGGTGGGGAAGAGGAGTTGCCACCCCCAGCCTTTCCCTCTTTCACCTATAGCTTCTTCCCTCATAAAGGGGGCTTTTGAGGGAAGAAGTGGAAGCAGCAGACACACCCTGTGGAGGGGTGGTGTCCCTGAGGCAAAACCCCACCATTATCCAGATTTTCACTTCCTATTAAAGATACAAGAAAAGAAGGTAAAAACGCAGGTAAAGCATTTGAAATATGAAGCCAGGCTTTCATTTTAACAAGCTCCCTCGGTCCCTTTCTCTTTAGCTGGAGAGAATTTTTAAAAGGGAAAGAAATTTCTTTATAACTCCCTAGACCAGACGGTGTCAAAGATGGTAAGAGCTGTCCTTTGGGGAAAAGAGAAGACGTTTGTTGAGAGAAGCTGTGGCTGTTCTTGTTACAGTCTGATCCTCAGCTCAGGTGGGATCTGGGATTCAGGTGAAGCCAGCAGAGGTGATGGTGACAACAAGGTCTGACCAGGACACCCCTCAGGTTCAAGATGAAGAAAGTCCAACTTCCTAGAAAACGGTGGGAGGAAAGAGCCAATTTTTCTCACCAGAGCCTCTTTCTTCAAGGGTCCCAAAAGGCTGTGGAGGGTGGAGTTGCCCATTCTCTTGTCCATCAACTAGGCCTAGCTTCCGATACACCAGTTTTTGCTCCCTGATCATCAGTCCCACACTCTTCTTGTTGACCAGGCATGTTCCCAAGACAGTCCTTCAGGTATATCAGAAGGCCTTTTTGTTTGGACTAATTCCATCTGTCTGTCTCCTGTCTGTACGTCTCCCACCAATGCTTGTTCTTACAACTTACTGCAGGGTGACCTATCTACCAGGTGCCACTGGCAGCAACAAGACCTGGATTCAATACCCACAGGTCCCTTCTAGTAATACAACGCAGAACTGGCCACAGCCCTCCTGGGAAGGCTAAACATGACCTCTGGGGAGGCCTTCAAGAGGCAGTACCTTCCCTCTTGCAAGCACTGAGTTGGTGTATAACAGAAGAGGTTTTTTAGTAAGAGGGGTATTAATTTAGGAAAAACACCACAACCGCATGCTTATGGTCAGGTGCTTCTGCAAACACTGACTCTTCAGTTCATTGGGCAGTGCTCGTTGCCTCAATTTACCCTCTTGAAGTGTGAAAGACTGACAGACAAGTGCCCTTTTAGCACCTCACTCTCCTTTTCCTCCACTCCACCTCACTCACTGCTAGGCAGTTTTTGATCAAAGACCCAGCATCCAGAGAGATGTGTTCACATACAGGTGCTTGCTTCCCAGAGCTGTACCCCGGCCTCCTGGCTGTGGTGCGAGGGCTGTGACAAAGGTTGGGTTTTCTGAGCTCCATCCGTTTAGAAAGACTGGGCAGCCAATCCAGTTGGAACTTATAAGGGGTATTTGGATGGTGCTGGAAGCAGCCAAAGGACTAAAAAAAATCAGAACCTAAAAGGGAGTCTTTCTTTGCATAGCTTGGCCTTCCTGGAGTTTTTAAAGAGCCTCAGAAGGGGAAGGGGATGATGGACTGCTGCAGAGCCAACCCTGGCCTGAGGAGGCGCTCTGCAGGCAGTGACATGAGATGCAATTCAAATATTAATGATAATTGCACATTTAGGTCTAACTGGTGGCTGACTGCCCTCCATGTGATTTTTCTGCCCAAGTTTCCTTTTCTAACCACTGCGTTCTGGTGAGGGGAGCACCTGTCTCTTTCCACCCTGCAGCCCAAATGGGGATTAGCTGCCCCCTTTCTGGTCTGCGGAGCCCTCTGGGTGGGGTTCACGGCTCGTCCTCTTTCCTCAGTCTCACTCGCAGATGTAACAAACACGTGCATCTCTCCCCTTCGGGAACATTTGTGAGGACAGTAAATAAAACCAGACCTTCCAGAGGGAGACTGTGGATTAAATGACCCATGTGGGAAGCTCTGTGTAGCTCAGAAGAAGTCGAGTCAATCGAAGATGTTCCCTTGTCCCCCCTTGTCTCTCCAATATCCTGGGCGCACATACGGCTACAGGAACACCACCTGCAGCTCTCACCCCATCAGTCAGCGAGTGACTCTCTTAGGCCCTTATTTCGGCAGCCTGAAATCCTTTACAGAGAACAACTCTCCGCCCTCAGAGACCTGTTTGCTCTGGTTTACAGACAGGTATTTCGGTAACTCATTGATTTCTGCCATTCTGCTGTGCTTCACAAATGCTTTCAATGCCAGGCCCGCTGCTTCCCTGTCTTTGCTTTGAAGCCTTTTCTGCACAGCTACCGACACATACACCCTTGTGATTTCTGCCTGTGTGCCTCCTAATACCTTTGATGGCTGCCCCATTCATTGTCTGGGATGTACCACTCTGCTCCCAGCCTCTCCCTTCTCCACGCCACCTGTCGTTGGTGTCCTAGCAGATGGTTACCTTGTCATTCTTGGCATGCTTATGTGGCAAAGTGGAGAGACTCTTGAGATTTTCCCTGTGTGCTATGTGCTGTGCCTCAGTTTCCCCTGCTTTTCTGCTCATGTATTCTGGTGATGGGACCAGGTGCGTGGTTGTTACCAGGACCACTAAGGGTGGATGGCCCTTCTGTAGCCACATGTAAGCAGAAGTGGCCAGGACCCTCCAAGCCTCCTTCAGTTCACTCAGGCTGTGACAAGTCAAGACCATGGGTGAGGGTGGGCGGGAGTGTCCACTTAGCCCAGGAAGGAGGCAAAGGACTGGGAAGGAGCTAGCAGCCAGTTCTGGTGGTGGCTGGAGTGGAAGGGGGCAGTGTCATGGCTTGGCTCGCGGAACAGGCTTTCAAAGCATAGCTCTGTGCTTGCCTCTCTAGGCTGCTGCTGTAACCTCTAGTTAATCTGCCAGCCAGTCTTTCTTTGCTGTGATCCTGAGTGCTACTAAACCCTCCTGACTTCCCCATGCTGACTGGAAAGCAGGCTTTTGGGCCATAGAGGTACTTCCCGGGACCCCTTCAGGGGAGACGGCTCCCACGGGGCAGCTGCAGGCTGAGCAGGGGTCAGACCATCAGAGGCTGGACTTGGGAGCTGGCGTGTGGAGACTCCAGCCGGGCTGGATTGAGGCGGACTCCACTGTGGCAGAGTCCTGCTCAGCGGTGAGCAGAGGGGACCAGCGCGTGATTCCTGAGAGGGTCTGTCACAGCCTGGCAAATTCCTCCATCTGTCCTGCCTCCTCTGTCCATGCTGGCTTTTCTCCAGAATCTAGCTTAAATGACCCTGCCTATCACACATTGATTCGCTGTGCTCGTCAGGTTCCACTTTCATATAACTTCAGGTGGACCTCATATTCCTTTTGGTGTCGGCACTTTGTAATAAGGCTGTTCCTCCCCCAGGACAAGGTTGTCTCCGCAGACTCCTTGCTTCTGATTGTCCTCCCTTTGGGGCCCTTTAAGAAGTCCTAGAAGCAATCTCTGGTTAACAATGCCTGGCCCAGGGCTGGTTTAACAGCGGAACCAGTCTGCAGGAACACAGCATCCCCCCGGACGTCCCACACACATGGCTCTGGGGGCTTTTTACTAACACCCAGGGCCCTTCTTCCTGCCACCGTGATTTCCCAGCCAGCCCTCCCTGCTCTCCTGCACTGGGGCTCTCATGTCCCATCCCACATGCAGTTAGGGTTTCCCACCTGTTCATTGGGTTTAACCCTCCACTCCCAGCATCATGGCCCCCAAAGAGTCCTTTCCCCCCATTCAAGGTCCCCCAACATAGGTGCTGCTGTTTCCCAAGACCTCTGCCGCCTTCCAACCTTAATCCACACTGGTTGCCCCCAGGGGTAACGTGCTGTGTTACAGTCTCCTGCTGCCCAAACAACTCCCAGGACCTGGTAAAAACAACGGCTCTGTCTGCACCGTCTCCACCCTCTGAGACCCCAAAGCTTGATACGCAGCCCACCCTGCACGTTATCCCAGAGCCCTTTCAGAGAAAGCTGCTTCGGCCCATTGTCAAAGCCACTGGGAATCCATTTGCAGAGTGAGTTTTTTCTGTAGAGCCCTGCTGCATGTGTTCGTAAAGCCCAGATACAGTACATCTTCAACACTCCCACCCTCCATGTAGGTCTTTCAAATATAGCACTCAGGTTTGTCTGGCAAGATCCATTTTCCATAAAGCTTGCCTGCTTAATGCTCAGATATACAGAAACCCCTTCAGGGTTAGTGATTCTTCCCTGGCTGGGTAACTCTTGGTGTTTGTGAAAGATCAGAGTTTGCTTTAAAGGGGAAGAAATGGCCAGGATCATTCATCTTTCAATGCATGAAGAGTGGTGTTACTGTTGCGTTTTGTTTCCTCTAAGTCTCCTGCCCTCTCTCACTGTGATCCTGACAGCCGCGGTAAATGGAAGTTCATGAGGGAACCCCAGGCAGTCTAGTCACCAGATTAGTTGGTCTGGGTAGGTTTCCACCTCTGACTGTTCCCTTATGGGATCGGACTCAGCGACAAATTCATTCAGTTCCAAAGGGGCAGCAGTGTTAGTCTAGCTCAGGAAAACAAAAAAGGAGTCCTGTGGCACTTAAAGACTAACAAAGATATTTATTGCATGAGCTTTCATGGGAGAAAATCCCACTTTGTCAGACACTTTGAAGATGGGGGAACTTGCAGAATGGGAGGAAAATAAATGCAGGGATGTGTAAGTGAGAGAATCAGGTCACACTGTAAAAGCAAATCAAAGCAGTGTGATGAAGTAAGAAAACCTCTTGGGTTATTGTGGTTCTTCTTTTCTGTTCCTGTTCTTTGGTGATGGTATTCTGGTGATGGGACACAGGGGTGTGATAACTATAGGCACCACTAGGGGGGAAGAGGCTTTAGTGCGACCTTACCTGGACCCCCTGGGGGTGACAGGTTGTGGCCGGTTTAGACCAGGGGCAGGGCAGCTGGATAGAGAGGAGAACAAAGGGGAGAGAGGGGAGGAAGGAAGATGGAGGTCGGAGGGGCAGGACCTCCGGGGCTCGTCCTGGGGGTTTACTGTCTGCCCTCCTAGGTGATGTGAGAGCCAACTGTCCTAGCTGCTGTGCAAAGTGGATTGCTAATAAACCCTCTGACTGCTACACTGGCTGAGTGTCACTGCTGATTGGGACGGCTGGGGCCCTCATGGAGGGAGGACCCCCCCCCCCAAGGGAGACCAGACAGAGCAAGGATCGGACTCTCTGGGCCTGGATTTAGGAGCTGGCTACAGGTAGCGTGGAGACCCTGGTGAATGGGTTCTCCGTGACAAGCAGTTGTAAAGATTCAAATACAGAGGAACAGCAATATAGAGGCAGATGAGGTCAAACCATCTGTTGTAATGAGAGAAAAATCCAAAGTCCCTATTAAGCCCTGAAGCAATGCAATCAAATTTGCAAATACATTCAATCTCAGCAGCTTCTCTTTGAAGCCTGGCTCTGGTATTCATCTGTCTGAGTACCGCAATTAGTAAAATATCTATGGCATGATCATGAAGATTGAAATGCTGACACACTGGTTTTAGAGCGTTGTGAGTTCTGATGTCAGATTTGTGCCCATTTATTCTTTTGCACAGAGACGGTCCTGATTGTCTAATATATAAGGCAGAGGGGCATTTCTTGCACATGATGGCATAAATGAAATTGGTGGCTGAGCAGGTGAATGAGCCTTTGATGGAGCAGCTGGTTTTATTAGGTCCTGTAATAGTGTCTTTGGTACAGATATGTTGGCAGCGTGGTTTGTTGCAGGGATATGTGCCTGCTTTAATGGCTCTGTTTTTAGGTCTGTGGTTGCTGGTGAGTAGCTGCTTAAGGTTGGGGGGCTGTCTGTAAGCGAGGAGAGGTCTGTCTTCCAAGGCTTAAGAGAGTGAGGGATCATCTTGTAGAATAGGCTGTAGATTCCTGATGATGTGCTGTAGAGGTCTGACTTGGGGGTTGTAGATGATGACTAGATGCTGAAGTTCCCCATCTTCAAAGCTTCTGATGGAGTGGGCTTTTCTCCTAGGAAAGTTCATGCAATAAATAAATTTATTAGTCTTTAAGTGCCACAGGACTCCTTGTTTGTTTTAAATTCAGTTTTTCCTTAACTGTCCAAACTGTTCTGTCTTGTTTTTGTTGCCAATTACAGCCAGACCTTTGCCGTTTTTTAAGGTATATTTCATCCCTCTGGTACATTTCATCCCTCTCTGCATTTAGTAAGAGACCTGCTTTCTCCCTCGAACCTTCTCTCCTCAATATATTGCTTATAAATCCCAACTAGTTGACCTACTCCTTTATGTAGCATTCCCTCACGAATTGGATGTTTGCCTTTTTCTTCTAGGCACCTGCTTGTCAAAAAGGTAGAGAAAAAAACCCAGCAGACTGGGGTGAGGGGGTAGTTCAGATATGAGCAACAGAAATGATTAGGGGGTGCGAGGGGTTGGTATAAAAAGAACAACCAGCAGAGTAGATCTGCATGGCTGGGCTAAGCCCTGATTGCAGGGGGAACATGACAGGTATGTGCAAGTGTCTGAAGAGTATAAACACCCAGCAGGGTGTGCACCGTTTAGCGAGATGCCTGTGGCGGGGGAGATGAGGAGGAATAAATGGATGGAGCTGAGTTAGACCTGAGTGCGAGACATGTCAGGCCACTGGAGAGTTTCCCAGAGGAGCCTGGGAGGGCCCCACCACTTGCGGAAATAAATAAATTCCATGACTTATTCTGAAAATTACACCTAGCCTGAGCAGAGACAAGCCAATCAAGGCCTCATTAACAGCCCTTTTCTGTTTCCAACGGCTTTGATTCAAGGACACCGAACTTGCCCTATTTTGGGTGCTCAATCGGCTGTTGCACAGCATCAAATCAGCAAGAAGGGCATGAATACGTCAGAGGCTCTGTGACTCCTTTTCACTCAACAATAGTGACTGGAAATCAGCCACTGTTGGGTTTTGCTTAAAAAGTTCTAGGCAGATGGGGCCGGAGATCTCCCCTAGGTTCCCAACAAGGCATCGCAAAAAGCATCCCTGGCAGCTGGCGCTTAGTAGACCGCTCTTGGCAGGAGCTGCAGCGAGCACGGAGCAATCCCACTCACTTTGGCCAGTCCAGGTCAAGGGCAAGGAAGGGAAATGGGTACGCTACAGCCGGCTGTAGGATAATGCAGAGATCATCTGTCTCTGGAGCTGTGAATTCAACTCCATGTGCAGTTTTACAGGAAGAGTTCATTAAAAATAGCCTGGGGTGAGTCCATAGTGCACTGGCACCAGGGGCTGGCTTCAGTTCTTCACTGACACCGATGCAAGACGGCTGCCAGCCAGCCATGTATTTAGTTTACACGAGGGTCAAGGGAAGCTCAGCATTAGACCAGCATCTACTCATCCTGGCTCTGCTCCCTTTCCAGCATCTGGTTCTGCAGTGAAACTTTTTTTGGCCTATCCAGCATGTGCTGCTTGGCTGCGGTCTGCATGGCACATCTCACACAGCAGCAGCTCCCAGAGACTACATCTCCTCTGTGTCCTGCGTGTGAGCAGAGAGCCAGTGTTAGGCACACCAGCAGCTTGGCTTCAATGATTTTGGGTGGCCCTTTGCTGCCCACCCTTCCTTTCCCAGGTGTCAATGGAGGAGTGTGAGGCCTGACTGTGAGCCCCAGGTTCCTCTGTAGAAACGTCTCCTTTCCTGTCCCTGCCGTGGGTTCACTGGCCATGGCTAGAAGTGAAGCTGGAGAAGATGCTCCCAAGGGGGCCGGCAGGGGGGGTGTTTCCCCACTTTAGGACGCCAGGCAACAGCCCCGCTTTACATGGCAATTGATGCAGGCTCCCCTGCAAACCTGCAGCGCAGCCAGGGTGAGGGTTTAGACTCTCTGAGCGTCTGTGGACACAAGGAGGCAACGTTCACAGGGGTCCTTGGCTTGCTGGGAGGGGTGGGATACACCAGAGGAGGGACCCTGGGCAGGGGTTCCTGCGCTTCTGGGGGCACCTGACTCATTCAAAGTGCTTCTGTGAGGCCAACCCTCATCCTCATGCATTCACCCCTGAGGTCCTGGTTTGGTTTCAAAGCAGGACGATTCCTTCTGAAGTCACTGGAGGTCTGGCCTGAGGCATGAGCCACTGCCCCGCTCTCCACGTCCATAAAATGGAACCACAAAGCCCAGATGCTGACTCCCTGTCCTGTGTCTTTTCTACCTTTCCTCAGGCACAGGCTGGAACAGCTGCCCTCGCTATAGCTTATCTGGGGCTGGCTGCCCAGCCGCAGGAATGAGAGGAGGGGAGCCCCCCTACGTGGGAGACAACTTTGCACTGGTGGTCCCAAACTAGGCGGCGATAATGCAGCTCCTGAGGAGATTCTGGCAAGTGACTCAAATTCAGATCCAGGGATTCAGTTGGGCTGGAGAGCTTGAGCTGCCATGTCCCCATTGCTATTTTTTGGGTGGTGGCTTCAGCCCCCTGAGCAAGAATCTGTATGCCTCAGAGGGGGTGCTCTCTCACTACTGGATGGAGCGTAGACAACCCTGTGTTGAAGACAAACCTTGAGGTAGGAGCGACGCTGGTTAGGCAAGCGGATGCCAGCCTAAGGAGACGGTGGTCACTCTGAATCCAAAGAGAAAGCCACAGCGGCAGTCTGCCACCACTCGCTCCTGTTCAGAGTTCAGCCTCCCAGCCCTGCAACTCGAGGTGAAGGAAAATCTCTGCTAGCAGCACGGGGACTATGAAACAGATAGACACCTCTGATCTTGCCCAGCAGGGGGCAGTGCAGCCACACGAGCCACCTCACTTCATCTGGGCAAAGGGCTCTTCAAAGTTTAATTAAGAAACCCCTGCAGGAGTAGGTCAAACTTTTGAGCCTTTCAAAGCAGAGGCAGAAACAAATGGCTTGTAGCCACTCAGAGTTGGACTCAAATTTGAAAACGGGGCATCCTGCCTCTTCAGCCTTAATTCCTTCCTCCTGTTGCCAGCACCTCCTACCCCAATGGAGGGAAAATAAACATCCCATTCTAGCAGGCTTTCTCAGGCACACAGGTAACAACGGGACCCACCTGCTTCGTTTATTAACATGTCAAACCTGAAATGAAGAGACTGAAATATTTCCATGGGAACAAGAGACCCCTACAACCTCTGTTGCCATAAAAAAAAAATCCTCCCCCAGGCAAAGCTGAGATATTGGGAACACACAATGATTACGATCAAATCCAGAGACACCCAGGGCAGCGCTGTGATTTTCGCTGTCTAAACGTTAATCAGAATAATAATGCCTGTTGAGACAGCTGTTTGAAAATGCTGGGATGTAGAAGTAAAAATTCCTCTAAGACTCTATTAGCCCTTCCCCATTACACTAATGGGGCCCACAGCTAAAAGCTGCCTTCTCCAGACATTCGTATTAATGGACTTATTACAGGAAATAAAATCCGGGGCTGAACATTAGAGTGAAGGCTGATTAATTCGGGTGGGTCATCTGTATTTTTTTCTTAATGAATGCATATCTTGACATGCCAACTCTTTGTCTCAGCTGGGGTTTTTGTGACAATTTTCAGAGTATTTTTATAGAAAGAAAAGGAGTGAAGAAACTTCAGGTGGAAAAGAAAAATGTTTAAATGCATCTGTTCAAACCTGGGATATGGTGAAGAAAGCCCCACATCACTGCCGCAGATGTGGAAGGAGGCTCGCCAGAACATATTGTACGGTCAGCCAGGTGTGGCACCCACGTCACGAGCACCCGTTCTGGTGGGATGTGCCTGCAGTCTTTAAACAGTCACTGGCATGGGATGTACGCCCAGGGCTTCCCCCTTGGGGCAGTGGCTTTGCCCTGAGTGGCCCCAGCTGGCCCACCACGTAGTTCAGATCCCCTGGTGGAGGGTTGATCGGTGTCCAATTGGGGGCCACTTTTCCAGTGGCCTATGGAGGTGCAGGTGGGGGGGAACCCAGGCCCATCCACAACTCCAGGTCCCAGTCCAGGGACTCTAAGAATAGCGGCCACGTGACATCGTGCCAATATAATTAAACTGCTTTCATTTCCATGGGTCACTTCCCCACAGCCCAGCTTTCTCCAGTGTTTCACTCTTACCTCAGCCATCTTTGATGTTCAGGCTCAGCAGCCAGCCAGCCAGCCAGGAGATCTTTCTTGCTCCCCAGATCCCATCGGCACTGAGCTCTCGGAGGAGCAGCAGCTCCCTTTGGCCAGTAAGGAGCACTACGTGTACTCCTCTAGCACCAGCAATGACCTGCCTGTGCGCCGCCCTGCCTTTTATACTAGTCTGGAACCCTCTGATTGGCTAGCCCTTTGCAGCATGCCTCTCATTGGCTACTTTCACATCGTCTCTCTAGGTTGCCTGGAGGACTTGACTCCGCTGCTCCACTGCTTCATCAGCACCTGACTTGGCCAGGCAGGGTGCTTACGACCAGACCTGGAAGATCTGCTGCTTCTTTTCCACGAGAAGAAGGGGAGGCCGTGCACCCAGCCCAGGAGAACAGAGTGGAGGACGTACCCTTGTGCTGGCCTCCAAGGGGCCACCATAGATGGGATTTAATAAAGAGTCTGGCAAGATCCTCCATGTCTGGCCGCAGCAGGGTGTGATGAAGTAAGAAAACCTCTTGGGTTATTGTGGTTCTTCTTTTCTGTTCCTGTTCTTTGGTGATGGTATTCTGGTGATGGGACACAGGGGTGTGATAACTATAGGTACCACTAGGGGGGAAGAGGTTTTAGTGCGACCGTACCTGGACCCCCTGGGGGTGACAGGTTGTGGCTGGTTTAGACCAGGGGCAGGGCAGCTGGATGGAGAGGAGAACAAAGGGGAGAGAGGGGAAGAAGGAAGATGGAGGTCGGAGAGGCAGGACCTCCGGGGCTTGTCCTGGGGGTTTACTATCTGCCCTCCTAGGTGATCCGAGAGCCAACTGTCCTAGCTGCTGTGCAAAGTGGATTGCTAATAAACCCTCTGACTGCTACACTGGCTGAGTGTCACTGCTGATTGGGACGGCTGGGACCCTCGTAGGGGGAGGAACCACCCCCCCAAGGGAGACCAGACAGAGCAAGGATCGGACTCTCTGGGCCTGGATTTGGGAAGCTGGCTACAGGTAGCGTGGAGACCCTGGTGAATGGGAGAAAGCTCCACCGTAGCAGAATCCCTGGTGGGCTGTGAACAGAGGGGATCCAAGAGGCTTTTCTGGGTTCTCCGTGACACAGGGCAAGTGGCAAATTCTGGGATGCATTTCTCCTGTCAGTTGTTAGTCTGAAAGGGATGGCCAACCTCACAGGCTGGATCTGGTAGAAGAATGACACCTCTTGCTTAGGAGTGCAGGCCCTCTCCCAAAGATAAAAATCTTGCCTTTCTAGAGCCCTGCAAATCCATGGATATCCACTTTATATCTGTGGACCATTGCTTGCCAATCGTGGTCAGATGATCACAGAGGTTGGGACCCCTGGGACTTCTGGGGCAGGAGCTGGAGCAACAAACAGCATGAGTGCAGAAAACATGCAGATGGGCATCATCACCTGTTTGGGCTGGCAGGGGCTCCGCTGTCATGCCAATGCAGGTAAATCTCAAAGAGGGAGATGAGATTGCAGGCTGGGCAAAAGATTATTCCTGCAGATGTGGATCCACATATTTGTAAATGCGCAGGGCTCAAAGTATTAGCTACTCCATGGGGCTGGAGGGAAAGTCAGGGCAGAAGGTGTCCTATACGCCTGGTTCTGTTATCCCCTCACTGCTGTCACCTCTTGGCTGGGGACATCGCTGGGTCCATCCAGTTTGCAAATTTCTTTTGTTTTCGGGAGCCAGAGGACATGGACAGAGAACACCCACCCAGTCAGGAATGTAAAAACGCTGGCCCCAAGAAGTCTTCGCTGAGTCCTTCCAGATTTTGCTGGTTCAAAAGGTCTAAATCCAGCCCTGGGTGCTGATCCTGGACTCAGGCCTCCAGCGGGGACAAGACACAAAGTGTTGCCCAACAGCCTCAGATGCTACCATCTACCCGTTTGCAGGGTGGGTGCAAAGTGATTCCTGGCCAAATGTTTCAGTATCTCATGTCCAGGGTTTTCACAACTAGGACACAAGAGGTCTCTTGCCCAAAGAGGGTGTTGATTACAGTCCTTGGTGCTGCAGTTAGTACATGTGGGTGTCATGCCAGATATCTAGACATTCCTGGGATGGTCTTAATTTGGAGCGACTGGTCCTTTGTCATACATAGGGACGTGAAAACCTTCTGGGTTAGCTTCATGGCTAGCTTACTTTCATCAAACTGCAGTCTTTGCTTTGCCGCTTCACCACACCTACATCACCCCTTACAACACAGGAACAGGAGCTCAAACCTCAGCTGTGACCACCCTAGGCTTGGGAGATGCTGAAAATCTACCAGGAACCTGTGACCCTGACCACTCCCTGCTTCTCCAGATGTTGGGCTAGCATGCGGGGGTACCCGAGCATGCAGAAGCCCTTTTGTAAACAGACCCTCTGCCCCACCATTCCTATCACCTTCGAGTTCCTGTCCCATCCAAGCTCCCAGTGGCCACCAAAGCAGAGCCCTGGATGACGATCCAGGTTGCTGTCTACAAGGCACAGCTGTCTCCGATAAGCAGGTTTTCAAAGTGGAAAGTCAGGGCTGTTGTCCTGGGAGAGGGAGGTCAAGGTGGGTGCATGAAAGGTGGCTTGATGGGCTAAATTTCCTCACTCCTCCTTCTGTTATCATCTGTGCCTTTTCTTTTCCCCTTTCTCACTTCTTCTCCCCCCTCTGCCTCTCTTTTCTTGATCTTCAACTTTCTGTGCCCTTTCCCTTCACCTCAGCTCTCACCTTCCCATAACCACCTCTCTCTGCCACACCCGATCCTTTTCTGTCTGTGATGTTCACCTTCCTTCTTTTGTCTCATTGTCCCATTCCCCCCACATACCTGTGCCTTGCCACCAGCTGGCCCTCATCTCTGGTGCCAGGGAGATGTGGAGATGCCAGCTCAGTCTGGGACAGTGACCAGCTGGGTCACCTTCACCCAGGCTCATGTTATCAGGATGTTTGCTTCTCCTTCCCTGGCCCAGCACAGAATCTCTGCCCCTCCCGAGTCCTGGTCACAAATGGAGAGCCCGAGGGAGCTGGAGTCAGGCCATTTTCTGGACCCACACATACCCCTGCAGACTGCTGTGCCGAGGAGGGGTCAAAGCTCTGTCCTGGCCCCTACCCTAAAGAGACACAGGTGTGTTTCTTTGCCTAGACCTTCTGTGATACTTGACCAGCCAGACAAGCCCATGTCTACTCTGGGTCAAAAGCTGGACTCAGGCACATTAGTGCAAAGAGAGGGTAATGCCGACAGAATTGGGGCCAAAGTCTGTGTAAATCCAGAGTGACTCCACGGAGGTCTGTAGAGCTGATCTGGTTCCACATTGGTACTGCTGAGAACAGACCCTGGTCCCGTTGCTCTGAAGCTGTGGGACGCAGGAACCAGGGACTATCTGCCCTTCTTAGGAACATTGCTCCACTTCAAGGCAGGTGGCATGCCCCAGGCGCTGTGCAGACGGCCCACATCAACCACTTGAAATGCTCCATTATTTTAGGGGTGCATCTCTCGCATCCACAGGAGCTAGCAAGGGATGGCCAGCTGTGCTGGACTCATGCAAACAGGGGCCACAGGCAAGTAACCCTGCGGCTGTTCCCGCCCTGCACTACCTAGCTCTCTGCAGCCTCTGTGCAGAACGAGAGAAAGAATCCCATTGATAGTAATAAAAGCTATAAATAGATGGCAAAAAATCCCCTCCCCCACTTCCTTTCTGTGCTCTGCCAAATCCTGCCAATGGAGAAAGAGATGACATCGATGTGCTGAGCAGTCGGATGCCGGCTTTGCATTTCCCCGGCTGTTACAGTCTCACAGTCGCCCTCGTTTCTTTTCTTTATAAATATCCCTTTTGATTTCCTTTGCTTGCAGCAAAGTTTAATCATCTCCTCGCTCCCATCGTCTGGCCAGGGATCCAGCAAGTCCATCGTCATCTCACTCGGGCACGGCGAGGCAAACCTAAACTCAACTAACCCATAATTTGTCACAATTTCTCCATTTCGGGGCTAGAGCTTCTGACTGTCTGAGCTATGTTCTCTGTGAAGACTGAGATCCGTAGCAGCTTTGGCTGGGTATTTTCTCATGCAGTTTCCATCAAGGTGAGAAGCAACAAACACAGCCAGCTTGCGAGGTTGTGAACTGCAGGCCAAATTAAAATTCAAGCAGCAATTTCAATAACAGAAGAAGCTTATCCAGGAGAGGAGCTAAAGAAACTGAAGGATGAGTCCCAGAAACCTCCTTTGCTTGGGGTTTACCTTTACAACAATGATCAACAATCACCTCATTTCACAGGAGCCCATGAATAAAACCAACTTCCCGAGCCTTACTAATTACTGTAGTTACCACATGCCCTGAGAGTTGCAGACATCACATACATCTTCAGGGCACTGTAGCATTACTGCTAGTCTCCAGCTGGTGCTGTTGCAGACAGCGGTACCCCTGATGTATACGCATTAGAGTCAGCTGTGGTGCAGTTCTTTTGGGCGCACACACTTTTCTGCCTTGCCCGCAAACTCTCCTGGACTCTGCCAGACCAAACTAGGCCTTGTAGCTAACAATCAGTAAACCCCAATTCCTGAGTTCCCCAGAAATATCTTCTGGTAGTGTCCAGCTGCTTTCACTGGATACACAGAAATTAGTAAATTCACTATATCCAAAGAGACAGATTGGACACCAGTCTGCTGGTTCAGCTGAAGCCTTTGCCCTGCCCAGCAGTGAGATGGTTTTGCAATAAAACGAGACTAAATTTATAACTCAGAACAGAGATTGAGGTGAAAAGAGGTAGGAAGAGAAGAGAGTGTATGGGCACAAATAAAACAACACTTACTTCCGAATGACTAAAACTGAACTTTAGTGAGTTACAATCTTTGAGCGGCATGCTCACCCCTTGTCAGATCCAGCTCCTCTTGGCTTTCAAGTCAAGAGGATCCACTTTCCAGGAGCTTAAAGCCTTAAGCTCCCCCACTGTCCTAGGTGATGGGCACCAAAATTTTCATCCCATTCTGTAAATTCCTCCATCTTCAAAGCGTCTGATGATGTGGGATTTTCTCCCATGAAAGCTCATCTAATAAATAAATCTGTTAGTCTTTAAGTGCCACAGGACTCCTTGCTTCTTTGCTGAACTAGACTAACACGGCTGCCCCTTTGGAACATACCAAAATGACTGTTTCTGTTTCTTCTTCCTGAAGTCTCTGTGGTCTCTCTTTCAAGATCCAGGAAGACTTCCTGGGAGTGCAGACTTCATCCCTCGTAGGATTACCACCTAGCTCAGTGGTTTTCAAACTGTTTTTCTCGGGACCCAGTTGAGAAGAATCATTTATGCCAGTGACCCAACAATTACATCTCTGAACAATGCATTCTGGTCTTGCGCAAGTGGGGTGGAGGGTGGACCCAGTTCCTGAGGGTATGTGATCCAGTACTGGGTCCTGACCCTACGTTTGAAAACTGCTGCCCTGGCTGGTATTTGACTGGTCTAGCGTAGCCTGGCCTATTTTTTAAAATGGATTTGCCAATTGCCTGAAAAAAAAGGTTAGAAACCTTCATCCTTCAGGCAGATGTTTATTTCTGTCTGGCTCCATGTAAACTGAGTGTTACACACTTTGCAGTGAGCCTGTGTTTACAGCAGGGGTGGCCAAACTGATGGAATTCAAGAGCCACACAAGTTGATTATTAAACCTTCAAGAGCCGCACTGAGGCGTATAGCCATATAGTTTTACCTACTAAATTAATTTGCTGACGTTCTTCTGAGAGCTACACTTTTTCATTCAAGAGTCACATGTGGCTCCTGAGCTGCAGTTTGGCCACGTCTGGTTTATAGTCTGAACAATATGCCAGCAGTCTTGGGGGCAGGCCCTAGACAGGATAACCCAGGCAGCAGGAGTATCCTGTTTGCACACATAGGCTGTGTTCACACAGCCCTCTTATTTCGAAACAACAGAGGTTGTTTCGAAATAAGATTTAGGCTGTTCACACGACGCATGGTTGTTTCGAAACAACGGGTCCCGTTGTTTCGAAACAACGGCGTTGTTTCGAAACAAGTTAAACCCCATGCGGGGACGAAACAACGCCGTGCGAACATGTTGTTTTGAAACAACAGTGACTTGTTTCGAAATAACTGTTGCCTGAACCTGCTATTTCGCTTTGAGCTTTTTTCCTTAATTCGAATTAACAAACTGTTAATTCGAATTACGTTATTTCGAAATAAGGTGTTATTTCAATACAAGTTGTTTCGAAACAACCATATCGAAATAACCCCCCTGTGTGTGAACACAGACATAGACAAGAGATTTTTGGTCTGCAACTGTAAAGCCCGAGTCACACAGCATCTGTCCATGGAGGACGCAAGAGGACAGTGCCGGTCCCGGGAAAGGAAGGTGGCTGCCAAGGCTGGCTGTAGCACACTGGAAGGATTTGGGGTGAGGTTTCACTCTATACAACATAGCAATGCCTTGTTAACTAAGTCTAGGTTCAAGGGGTGTGTTGGGATTTTTTTCCATGAGTTATCTTTTGCTTCCAATATTTCTGTTGGCTAGCATGTCATAGAATCATAGGACTAGAAGGGACCTCAGGACATAGCTAGTCCAACCCCTGCTCAAAGCAGGCCCAACTCCAACTAAACCATCCCAGGCAGGGCTTTGTCAAGCTGGGCTTTAAAAACTTCTAAAGATGGAGATTCCACCCTTCCCTAGGGAACCCATTCCAGTGTTTCACAGCCCTGCTAGGGAAAATGTTCTTGCTCATATCCAGTCTCTGAATCTGAACCTTTGAATCTCTGGTCCTTGTTACCTAAACTTAAACTTGTTTTCTCTGTCAACAAATCTAAGTGCTGTGTCTGTGGTGTATGTGGGAGGCTGAGATATGCTGCCTCTCTGGAAATTCTCAGGGACCAGGTGCTGGACAGTGCTTGGAGCGAAACTACTGCTAACCTGTATAGAGAGGTATGGCCCGTGGACGGCCGTGCTTGTGTTACCAGAGGTTGGTAATGTTGGGAACTGCCAGGCAGTGGGCACTGAGTGAAAAAACTTCCCCAGATCTCCAGCCTAAATCTGCCTTGCTGCAAACAAAGATGTCTATAGTTCTGTACATGCAACACACGTAGCACTTTCTGGGGCACCCTGTAGAGAAATCTTCATGACGCCGCACTCAGGCCCTGTCATCAGCCTCTCACTTCCCTGCTGATGGTGTTTTTAAAGGAGGTTTGGCAGCATTGGCGCACTGGCTGTGCCCTGGCCACCTGCATTGGCAGGCTGTCCTTTCCAAGTCCATTGTGCCAGGGCTGTGGGGCTCCAAAAGGAAGCTGAGTGCTTTCAGCCACTGTCTGGCCAACACAATGAAACCCTGTGATTAGGGACACTGCCTTAATGGCAGGAAAGGAAAAAACAAATCAATTTTGCCGCAGTAAAGCCTGTTACTGTATTAGCCTAATCCACAAATGCACACACATGCAGGGAGTTCTTGGAACGCCAGCACCTCATTAAACAATTTATAAATAGGGACCTTTCCAAAGGACAGAAGGCTCTCTGGATATAGGCTGGCATCTAGCATTGGCAGGGTGACAACACATGGCCTGGCAGAGATGGCTGAGCAGACAGGGCATGACCACGATCCGCCCTGTTGGGGCAGACTGGGGCTTTACTGGTCACTCCTGCATTAGGGCATGTGTGGAGAGGTGTTGTCATGAAATATCCCCATCCCTCCAGGCCCCTCTGCGCTCCTTTTGCTCCTTGACATGCAGACTCTCAACCTGATTGTCCTCCATCCACCTCCTCCCACAGCCAGGCTCTTGGCGAACCCTCCTCATCCTCCTCTTGAGCCAGCATTTGCTTTGGCACCCCCCTCACCCCACCCCAGATGGAGAACCGCTGGCCCTGGGGCGGAGTGGGCCAGCCCAGAGGCCAAGCTCTGCTCTCTTGCCCTTCCCCTGGGCTGGCTGTTCCTCCCTAGGGGTCGGGAGGGCCAGCCCAGAGGTGGGGTTTAAGGGCAGTATCCCACCCATGGGCTGGCTCTGCCCCCAGGGATGGAGGGGCTGGCTCAGGAGCACCCCTACACTTCAGCACTCTGAGCTGGTGCCACACTTGCTCATCCCTAGAGCCGGCCCTGCCGCAGACACAGGCTCAGGCAAACTCTCTCCCTGAGTCTCAGTTGAGACCAGAACCATTTCTGATATAGCAGACAAATCCTGAGAGACCAAACCGATCCCTTTACCAGACACACCTTTAGAAACTCTCTGTTCTTTACAATCTTAAGGCTAGAGACATTTTCTTCCTTGTTGCAACATTCCTGGTTAGTCACAGACAACCTAAAAAGTACAGTAGTGTCCAGAAAGTGGATCTCCTGTGCAGAGTAAGGATGCCCTCAACGATTTCCACAGAGATTTAAACAATTTCCACTCCACTATTAATCTTGGCCCGGAACACTCCGCACAGGAGATCCACTTTCTGGAAAACTGCCGTACAAATTAAGGATAGACACATCAACACCACCCTATACCGAAAACTTACTGATCAGTATAGGTCCTTGTGGTGGAGGATGAAGAAAAAGCTGAAGTGCTCAATGCTTTTTTTTTTAACTTCATTTTTCACAGGGAGGGCCAGCTCCCAGGCCACTACACCATGTATGGCAGATTGGAGAGAAGAAGAGAGGCCCTTGGTGATGGAAGGTCAGGTTAGGGACTGCTTAAAGAAACTGGACGTGCACAAGTCCATGGGCCTGGATGAACTGCATCTGAAGGTGCTCAGGGAGTTGGCTGATGAGATAGCAGAGCCGTTGGCCATTATCTTTGAAAACTTGTGGTGAACAGGGGAGGTGCTGGAGGACTGGAAAAAAGCAAATATAGTACCTATCTTCAAGAAAGGGAAAAAAGAGGATCCAGGGAATTACAGACCTGTCAGCCTCACCTCAATCCCTGGAAAAATAATGGAGCAGGTTCTCAAAGAATCCACCCTGAAACACTTGGAGGAAAATAGAGTGATCAGGAACAGTCAGCATGGATTCACCAAGGGTAAATCGTGCCTGACCAACCTCAACACCTTCTGTGATGAGATGACTGGATTTGTGGATGTAGGAAGAGCCATCAATGTGATAGAACTTGACTGTAGCAAGGCTTTTGATACGGTTTCCCACAGCATTCTCATCAGCAAGTTAAGGAAGCGTGGGTTGGATGTGTGGACTGTAAGGTGGATAGAAAACTGGCTAGATCAAAGGTTTCAGCATGTAGGAATCAATGGCTCCACGTCTAGTTGGCAACCAGTAATGAGTAGTGTGTCCCAGAGGTTGGTCCTGGGGCCAGTTCTGTTCAACATTTTCATTAATGATCTGGATGATGGGATAGATTGGACACTCAGTAAGTCTGCAGATGACACCAAGCTGGGGGAAATGGTAGACACGCTGGAGGGCAGGGACAGGATTCAGGGAGACCCAGAAAAATTGGTGCCGTGGGCCAATAAAAATCTCATGAGGTTCAATAAGGAGAAGTGCAAAGTCCTGCATTTGGGACAGAAACTCCCCATGCACTGCTACAGGCTGGGGAGCACTCAGCTAAGTAGCAGCAGTGTAGAAAAAGACCTGGGAGTCATGGTGGATGGGAAGCTAGATATGAGTCAGCAGTGTGCTCTTGCTGCCAAAAAGGCCAATGGCATACTGGGCTGCATCAGTAGGAGTGCTGCCAGCAGATTGAGGGATGTGATTGCTCCTCTCTAGTCGGCGCTGGTGAGGCTGCATCTGGAATACTGTGTCCAGTTTTGAGCTCCTCACTACAAGAAGGATGTGGACAAATTAGAAAGAGTCCAGCAGAGAGCAATGAAAATGATTAGGGGGCTAGGGCACATGACTTCTGAGGAAAGACTGAAGGAAGCAGGCTTATTTAGCCTGCAGAAGAGAAGACTGAAGGGAGATTAGAACGCAACTTTCAACTCCTAGAAGGGATGCTCCAAAGAGAAGGGAGCTTGGCTGTTCTCGGTAGTAACAGAGGACAGAACAAGGAGCAATGGTTTCAAGTTGCAGCTTGGGCAGTCCAGGCTGGATATTAGGAAAACCTTTCTTACTAGGCGAGTGGTGAAGCATTGGAATGGGCTACCGAGGGAAGTGGTGGAATCTCCATCTTTGGAGATATTTAAGGCTCAGTTAGACAAAACCTTGGCTGGGATGATTCAGTGAGAGTGGTCCTGCTTTTTTTTGGGAGGGGGTTGGACTAGATGACTTCATGAGGTCCCTTCTAACCCTATGATTCTATGAATCTACATCCCTTGAGCTCATCCAAAACACACCAAACAATCCATTGTCTACAGCCAAGCCCTGAAAAGAAAACCACATTTGCTCTGATCCCTCAGATAGAGACAGACACCTTCTGGATCTCTATCAAGCATTCTTAAAACTACAGTACCCATCTGCAGAAGTGAAGAAAAAGATTGACAGAGCCAGGCGAGTGCCCTGAAGTCAAATACTACAGGAGAAGCCCAAGAAAGAGAACAAAAGAACGCCTCTAGTCATCACCTACAACCCCCAAGTCAGACCTCTACAGCCCATCACCAGGGTCTACAGCCTAGTCTACAAGATGATCCCTCACTCTCTCAAGCCTTGGAGACAGACCTCTCCTCGCTTACAGACAGTCCCCCAGCCTCAAACAGATACTTACCAGCAACTACAGACCTAACAACAGAACCATTAAAGCAGGCGCATATCGCTGCAACAAACCATGTTGCCAATATTGTGCACATATCTGCACAAAAGACACCATCACAGGAACTTATAAAACCAGCTACTCCATCAAAGGTTTATTCATCTCTCATCCACCAATGTGATTTATGCCATCATGTGCAAGAAATACCCCCCTCCCTTATATATTGGCCAAACAGGACAGTCTGCACAAAAGTATAAATGGGCACAAATCTGACATCAGATGTCACAACACTCTAACGCCAGTGGGTCAGCATTTCAATCTTCCTGATCACTCTACTAAGTGCTGTGCGCAGACAGATAAATACCAGAGAAAGGCTTCAAAAAGAAGCTGCTGAGACTGAATTGTTTTGCGAATTTGATTGCACTGCTTCAGGGCTTAATAGGGACTTCAGATTTTTCTCACATTACAACAGGTGATTTGACCTCATCTGCCTCTATATTGCTGTTCCTTGGTATTTGCATCTTTACAACTGCTTTGATTTGCTGTTACAGTGTGACCTCTTCCCATGACTTACACTCCCTTGCATTTATTTTGTCCCATTCAGTAAGTTCCCCCATCTTCAAAGCATCTGACGAAGTGAGATTTTCTCCCATGAAAGCTCATGCAATAAATATATTTGTATCACAAGACTCCTTGTTTTAACCTTTCTATTGGTACTAAACATGGCATATCACACATGGATTATTGCAAGTCTGAAATATTATAATAATATGAAGATCAGTCATAAAAGATCCCCTAAATCCGGGCAGCATCACATCTTGTCCCCATTCTCCTCTCTGGGCCAGGCTGCCCGACTGGACTACATCTCCCAAGATACACTGTGATGAGGGACTGGCCCACCTTCACCAAGAGATAAGATCCTGTTGCATCATGGGAGATGCAGTCTGTGGAAGGACTCTGCCCTATTGAGGAAAATGGTAGCTTGAAGCACCTGAACTATCTACTTTCTGCCAAAAGTTAAAATTTTCCATAGAAGCTCCAAGTTTTTGACTAGCTCTACCAACTATGTTCCTAATTCCAGGAACTCTGGACCAGCCTAAGCTTTCCTGTGCCATCAGCCACCTCATTTTTCTCCTCTCAGTCCCTTCTCCACTGATCAGTGCTTGATTTGCAGCCCTCACTCCCATGCTGCCGGAGATTAGACTATGAATATTCAGAACACTGGGATCAAACAACCAACAAAACAACAGATTCATATGGTAGCAGGACCAGCTGCTGCTGCAGCTCTGATTGGACCGAGCTATAGAAATCCTCATTTTTTTGAGCATGTGTCCATGTCAGTGGGAGCTGCAATGTGCAGCATATTTGGAAATCTGGTCATTTTTCCATGGGTACCGAAATATGGGGTGAACTGCTTAACTTTAGCCACCCAACTTTGAAAGTTGTGGTCTGAAGGGACATCATAGTTTAGGTAGATGCCTAGGAGGCATCCGTGGATCCGAGGCTGTATGGCCGGCTCTGTCATTGACCTGCTGGGTATCCTAGGAAAAGTCACGTCTCTGTGCCTCATATTCCACAGCTCTCGAATGAGCATAGCCATTCTTACCTCAGCACTGTTGCTGAATAACGCTTGTGAAGTGAAAAATATCGCGTGCCCCCTGCCTGCTGAGCCACTGGCAGATTTCAGGGTCTGGCAAGTCAGTTTACTGTTGAAGGTGATATCTGTGAAACCGAGTGTGGATACATTCTTAATGCAGTTTGTTATATTTACACAAAATGCCCCATCCTGGAGCAGACGTGGCCTCAAACAACATTCAGGCAACTTCTTCATTCGGAAATCTTAGCCACAATCCTGATGACTGGCTCCCAATAACATCGCTGCTCCACAAATTAACTCTAGTTAGAAAGATGAGGGCAAAGAACACACTCCTGCTGTTTGCAACAGCTCCTCCTCCAAAAGAGCCCAAATGACAGCACAGAATTTGCCCCAGCCTGAACACTGCTCACAGATTAAGGACAGGAGCTAAATTAAGGATGGTGCCACCACTTCATGACTCCTTGATGAGCCTCAGCTCCTTCTACAGCTTCAGGCCATATCCCCAAACCCCAGGTGGGTCTCAAAACCAGGTCCCACTCTTGTGGATTTGCGGCGTCTATACACGTGTCAAACCCCAGTGTTTTAACCTGGCATTCAAGTGGCCTCATTCCCTAAAACTCCCCTTCTAGCTAAAACTTTGGGCTCAGCCCCATCCTCCTCCTTCTGGTAATACAGCTGAGGCTTTGGCTTGCTTTGCCACTAACCACTTGTGGCTTTCCGTTTCTGTCCACTGTGAACATGTATAAACAGAGACAGGGCCAACTCTATTTGCTGTGTTTCTTTAATGTGTATGTCCTTGGCATCTAAGACATTACAACAGTGGAGCTCTTCCATCTCACTCTCCTGAGGTCAGGTCCATGGGATTTTCTTCTTCTCATCATTATTTATTTGTGTTATGGCAGAACCTAGAAGGCCAGCTGAGATCAGGCCCCATTGTGCCAAGGACTGCACAGACCCACAGTGAGACAGCCCCATCCCAAAACCCGCGGCATCTAAACAGATGAACAGGGTCGGAAAGAAAATGGAGGTCTGGAAGGTTGCTACCCAGGCTCTGGCAGCAGGTCGGTAGAAATGCCAGGAAGAGTCGGACATCTCTTGTTGCGGGTTACAGGTGAGTTACATTTGAACCCATCTATACACAGCCACGGCTTGGCCCAGGGGATGCCCTCTCCCAGCACCTGCAAATCTCTCAATTTCTCGGTTCTGTTTTCCTGTATCACATGCCCCAGAAAGTGAGCCTTGTGGGAGCCACGTGGTAACTGTCCAGCCTGCATCCTTCATTTCCCAGCTGTTGCCTCAGTGCAGAACAGCTGTCAGGGCTAGCCCACCTTTCTGCCAGCTGCTCCTCTTGCTAACACAGCTGACTCACCCCGTGGAAGGAAGTTTTGAGTATCTCTACAGTGCACCAAAACCCAGGGCTGTGGGACCCGGGCTTGTGGTCTCCAGGGTCCCAACCCTATGCCGGTGTGTCGACACCACATTGCAAACCTGGTTTATGATGCCAGAGCCAGGTCTCACAGCTGTGCTGACACGCCTGTAGTGGACTATGCAGTCCCGACTTGGCTCTGCAGCCTGCAACGTGCCAGGGCTTGGACTGGAGCCTCACAGGCTATGTCTACACTTAAGAAGTTAGTTTGAATTAACTTAGTTCAAATTAATTAATTTGAACTAATAATGGCTTAATTTGAACTAAGTTAATTTGAACTAACATGGCCCCACTAGAAACCCAAATTGAACTAGCATGTCCATGGATGGGACTTGCTAGTTCAATTTAGGAAGGGGGCACCATGGGAAGTGTGGCAACATGGCCCCCAAGAAGGGCCGGGCCCCCACCCAATACACAGAACGAGGAAGGCACTCTGGGACAAAGGAGGTCAAACTGTGTTAATTCAAACTAATGATTAGTTCGAATTAACATGGCTCCATTGAATTAATAAATTCAAATTAACTGTTACTTTGAAGTTAAGTGAGGTTTTATAACTTTGAAGTAAATGTTCATTACTTCGAACTAAGGAATTCCGTAGTTAGAAGTAATGAAAGCCAGTGTGGCCATGCATTAATTTAGTTCAAATTAATCCTCATTAATTCAAACTAAATTGTAAGTGTAGACACACCCAGAGAGATTCAGGCTCTCACCAGTCCTAGGACCCAGGTCTTGTGTGCTTGCTGACCCGATTCAGACTGAAGTGGGCTGTGGGCTCAAACCCAGTCTTGGTGAGCAGTGTCTGTTATACCTTTGCCGTCAGCTTTATAGAAGGCATCTCGTTCTCTCTCTTGGGCTACAGGCCACTGCGCAATAGATGTGACATGAGCACTTATTAATCACAGCAGGGCAAACAGTGAAGGACTGGTGTGAAGGTGCTCCGTGTTTGGATGTTTATTCCAAGCTCCTTGGGCTAGAAACCTCCTGGGAACCCACTGCTTCCTGCTTCTGATCAGACTAGCAGTAAACAGCCCATCTGATATTGCTGTGTCACCTACCCGACCGGAGTCCAGACATAGCAAAATAGGGGCATGGGGAGAAATCAGCCGCGTGGCTTTCAAATCCCAGCAAAGTCTCGGATTGTGCGGGGGGGATTTCCAGCAGGAGGGGCAATTAGCTATGCTGATTTGAACCCCCAGTTGTGTATCCCCCTGCAAAATCAAACTGATCCCGCAAATGTGCTTTGAGGTTTGACAGCATTTCATTCCTTTCACTTCCTGGTGCCAGCTGAAATGTCAAAATGCCACCAAAAATAAATACATAAATAAATAAAGCTGGTGTGTGGCTGTTAAGAGGCAGCATGGACTGGTGCACAGGATGCCTAGCCTGCAGCCAAAAATGCCTGAGTTCCAGACCCAGCTCTCCCAGGGCATTGCTGAGTTGGGGTGGGAATTCACTTAAATGTAGCTCTGTGCCTCAGTTTCCCTACCACAGAAATGATAATGCTTAGCTGGGGCTGGTGAAGATTAAATTGGCATTTATTGATACGGCACTTTCTGTCAGGGATCATACAGCCCTTTACAGACAGAGGACTCAAGCCTGTTGCCCCCCCATGATGAAGGTAACTAGGGTCATTTCCTGTTTTACAGCTGGGGAAACTGAGGCAGAATGTGGCAGTAGCTCCCAAGGTCCCTCAGAGAGGCTGGGGCAGAGGTGGGAATAGATCCCCAAGTGCATAGTTGATGCCAGAAATACTTTAATGGCCAATTATGGAACCCTTCATAGCGCCGCTCATGGGAGCCTTATGGGACTCCTTCCAAAACCCCGCTGCTCTCAGCGGACACATGGACTGGCTGGAGAAAACCCGCTGGAGCCTTGTGCACCCATGTTGGGAGGTAGAGGCTTGCCATGAGGTGCACAGAGGGACATCTGCCAGTAGCGTGCTGCATGGAGGTTTTGGGGCGCAGTCCCTCTGAGCTGCAGGAATCTCGGATCATGCCTGACAACAGCTTCTTCTTCTTCTTCGCCTCCTCTTTCCCTTTTATTTTTTTAGTATAATTCTTTTCTGATTTTTAAGCTTTCATTTGATCTGACAGTTAGCTCAGCAGGGGGAATACCCCATCCCCACACAATGCCTGTGAGATAAAAGGAAACCATGGCTAGCCAACACATTTTTTCCACTGCTCTCCCCCCCAACACAACCCCATTTTCTTGGCAAAGGACAAAAAGGGAACATGAGTGTATTTCTTCTTTCAAAGCCTGATTCTTTAAATATTGAACTGGGACTGAATTCCCTTCTGGATGCCTGATTGCTGGCATGCACTTTCCCCTCGCACTGTCTAAACTGTAACAGCTGAGGACTCAGGATTCGATTTGGGGGCACAACGGGGATTTGTTAGCGGTTCGGGCTGGTCTCCAGCAGGAATACCAGTCTCAAATAGAAACACATACGTTCAGGGCTGGATGGGATGTCAAGAGGTCACCTGCCGCAGCTCCATCACGCTGAGGCCGCATCAGTACTTTAGTTTTCATCTATCTGGCTGCTGCACCTGCCTTCCCGCTAACGACGATGGCTTCTCTTGGCTTTCCCGCCAGTGACTTGGCTTTCAAAAAGAAACACCGGAGTTTGGTGTAGGGAATGTGTACATCTGAGTTGGACAGGATGATGCCCTGCTTGCGTAGACGTATCCGAGCTAGTGCCTAACTAGGGCAGGTATATCCATGTGATTCAGGAACCCGCCTGCCCACAGCTCTAATGTAGACATCAGGGATCTCTCCAGGCCAGGAGTGAGGGAAGGTAAGGTGGAGAAAGTTGCTCAGCCATGATCGCAAGATGCTGTGGTCAAGGCTGTTCCCATCGCTGCAGTCTCCTGAGCAGTCAAATCCAGCCTCTTGTAGCACCACTTTAGAGAAGAATCAAACCCACGAGGCTCACGTCCACAGATTGAGCAGTGTTCAAAGACTCTTGGCTGGAATCGTGGCTTCGGCTGGGTTAACTGCTGGGGTGGGCCTGGCGGTTGGCAAAGTCTCAGAATTGCTGTCTTCTGGAGGTGCCACAAAACTGACAAGAGAGTGTGACATGGCGAGTGTGGACCAGGCTCGCTGGCAGCCAGTGAAAGGTGTGTGGCCAAGGGCGCTTTGAAAAAGAGTCACTGCAGAATGGTGTCTTCCTAGCCTGGCCCAGAATGAAACCACTGCTGGGGATCTGAAGGAAGGCAGGGTGCTCTTGGGGTCAGATGACTGAGCGCGACTGAGCCCTCCTCCACGCTTAGGGCAAACTCGGCGGCAGTCAACCACCTGTTACGCAAGGAAGACAAAATTCCTTCCATAACTAGCAGTGACTTTTAAAGTTGCCGCTACACATTAGGGAAAACCTGACCGCAAAACCCTTGTGATTGGCCTTTCCCTACGCCCCCCGGCTCGCAGGACTTCAAGGGCTGACTTCCAGGAGCAGCGTGGCGAGTTCATACTCGCCACAAACTCCTCCCAGAAGGGCAAACTGATAGCAGCGAAATTGCCGCTGTCAGTGTAGAGATAGCCTGAGATACCACTGCTCTCTATAAATACATCAGAGGGATAAATAACCAAAAGGGAGATGTGTTATCTAAATTCAACAACAATATGGACACAAGAACGAACCAATATAAACTGGACATCAGGAAGTTTAGACTTGAAATTAGACACAGGTTTCTATCGATCAGAGGAGTGAAATTCTGGAATGACAGTATGAGGGGAGCTGTGGGGGCAAAGACATAGTTGGCTTCAAAACTGAGCTTGATACATTTATGGAGGGGTAGTAGGATGGGATAGCTTAATCTGGCAATTAACTGATTTTTGGCTACTGGTGGTAAACATGCCAGTGGCCTGAGATGAGGTGTTAGATGGGTGAGTTCTGCGTTGGTGCAGAGAAATGTTTTTGGGTGACTGGCTGCTGAATCTTGACCACGTGATCAGGGATTAGCTGATTGCCGTACTTGCAGTCAGATTTTCCCCCAGGACACGGTTTTTCACCTTCCCCTGTAGCGTGGGGCATGAGTTACTTGCTGGTGGTTTCTCTGTACCCTGAAGTCTTAAACCATGATCTGGGGACTTCAATGACACAGTGACAGTTCAGAGGTTTACTGCAGGAATGGGTGGGTGAGGTTCTGTGGTCTGCATTGTGCAGGTCAGACTAGACGGTATTATTCCCATCTGACCTTAAAATATGTGAGCCTGATGTTGGGGCACCCATGCTCTGCTCTGGGCTGAGGTACAGGGTGTTGCACTGCTTTAAAGTGGGGCAATATGCACTTCAATATGGCCTTGTCACCCCTCTGTCACAAGCAAGGACCGGAAGCTGGACCAAACCTGAGTGGCCCCACAGCCCTGTCCTGACTCCCATGCCATCACAAGAGATGCAGTTGGGCCAAAGGGGTGTGGAGCTGCAATGCCACTGGTTTCTCCATTGTGACAGATGGGCTGTTGGGCCAAGTTTGAGTGGAGTGGGAGGTGGCCAACGCATGGCCTACGGCAGCTGAGTGTAGGGGGAGGTCTCTGAGTGTGGGAAAAGCTGGGGGTTCGGAAGCAACAAGTGAGTCAGTGGCGTGAATCCTGGGGCTATTGGGAGGTCTGGGCAAGAACCATGGTGGACTCACATGCAGCTTTAAGGTGTGGGAAACATCATCATCTGGAGGTCCACCATCTTCTGAGGTTGGGAAGACATGGGCTGGGGTGCAATGTGCATGCATGTGTATCTTTTGGGGGGGCTCAAATTCATTTAATTGCCCTTCTCTGGTGTCTCAAAAAAATTATTAAACCCCAACTCCTACAGACGAGCAGCGGGAGCCCCAGGATTCAGTCTATAAGGGACACAGCAAAGATATTTCAGTTACCCTCCCCACATTAAAATACTACCTAAGAACAAACATAATGAAGTTTATTAACTATTAATATCATAATTCTTATTCTATGAAAAACAAAATGAATTCAGATAGAACAGTCCCCACAGAAACATTGTGGGAAAGAAACCTGAGAGCCCCAAAGGCTATGTCTATATCTATTTTTTCAGTTCGGACTTGCTGGTCCAAACTAAAAAAGTCCAACGAACTAATCTCCGGCTAGTTTGAACTAGGCATGTATCCTAGTTCAAACTAACTTTTTAGTTCAAACTAGGATGCGTGGCTAGTTCAAACTAATGGTTAAGTTCAAACTTTTATCATTTGAACTAAGCCTTAGTCCGTGTCTACATTGTGCTAAGTTTGAACTAAGCACTTAGTCTGGACTAACTAGGCAAACTTATTAGTTTGGACTAAGCTTTGCCTATTTCAAACTAAGAAATTTCAAAGCCTACTGGAGACATGGGCTAAATTAGTTTGGACTAAGCTTGCTTTGCCCGGACTACAGGCATGTCTACATGTCTCTTTTATTTTGAACTACCACTGGTTATTTTGAAATAAAGATTAGGTCCACATGACGTTTCCTTATTTCGAAATGACAGACTCTGTCATTTCGAAATAAGAACCGTCATTTTGAAACAGCTTAAACTCCATTCATTTCGAAATGGCTGTTTTTTCAAAATAGTGATTTTGAAATAACGCCATTAGGACATGTTGTTTTGAAACAACACCATTGTTTCTAAACAACTGTTTCGAAACAACATGTCCAAACGGCGTTATTTCGAAATAACCATTTTGAAATAACAGCTGTTTCGATAGCAGGCTTTCCCTTAATTCAAATTAACATTTTCTTAATTTGAATTAACTTATTTCGAAATAAGGACTTTATTTCAAAATAAGTAATTTCAAAATAACTTATTTTGAAATAATGATGTATGTGTGGACATAGCCTAACTGGCTAGTGTAGATAGCCAAAGTTTAGGTGGAGTTTACCCATATCTCAGTTGCAGTCTCTATTCAAGTCCAAAGACCTGAGTTGCAAGCAACAGCAATCCTCTTCTTTCCTTGCAGGTATCTTAGGCAGAAAGCCATGCAGGCTTTCCTTTCTCTTCTGGAACCAGCATCATGCAGTCAGTTTACTGGTTAACCAGCACTCAGTCACATATGAGAAAACTCTGCTGCAAAACGCTCCACAGCAGGGAGACGACTTCTTGCTATGCACTCCAGGCTCAGCCTCTCTCAGTCATACGCTGAGCACATGGACTCGTCTCTTTGCATCTCTGTGGCTGCTGCTCTGGTACCATCTGATCTGACCGCAGCAGCAGTAGAAAACCTGGTGGAGCATGCTCAGTGCAACCAGCCACTTCATTTCCAGAAGCTTCTGGACTTGGGCAGACAAATCTGCCCAGCAACACAACCCAGCCTCTGGAGATCCCTAAAAGAGACAGCTCGTTCAGTTAAGCAGATAGGTTACATTCGCCCCTGCTTAAATCACTGCCGGCCCTGCCAGCGTACGTGAAACAACAATCCACAGCAAGTCGTGTGGATTCTCTGCCACTTGTGAAATAGCTTCAGTCCTCTCAGACACCTCAGATCCTTGTCAGCAAACAAAGGAGCTCTGCAGCTAGCTCCAGTCTAGCCCTTGAATTTAACAACTGACTATCTCCTTCAGTTGCTATAGTCTGTATCCAAAGTGGTAGGGGGATGAGGATTAGCTATATAAAACACCAGTCTCTAGGATCTTAACAAAGATCTCTCTTTGGAGCATCATGCCCATAAGCCCAATTAAATGAGGCAAGAACTCACATCCGTCAGTTTCACTGGCTGATCTCAGCATCCTCTCTTACAGGAGAGAGCCTCACAGCAGGCATAAAGCCTTCTCCCGGATCTTGTCTGTAACAGGGGTAGCATCTGCCAACCAGGCAATACATCACTCCGAGAAAATCTCAGCATGACTAGGAGCCGCATCCCATTTCTGTCCTAGCTTCTGCTATATCAACAAGGCACACCTTGCTAAGCAAACAGATCCTACAGGCAGCTAACCCAAACTACAAATGTCCATAGTTTTAACAATATTAACACAAAATACAAATGGAACATCAATAACACTAAAATATTTTATAACCACTTACTGCAATATACCCCAAAAAGGGATCAGAGGAGCTCTGAACAGACTTCAAGCCCCAATTTGCAACCTAAGGGTGTGCAAGAATTCATTTAATTGCCCCTCTTCAGTGCCTCAAACAAACAAAAAACCCATCTGCTACAGAGAAGCAGCTGGAGCCCCAGGATTCAGTGTGTAAGGGGCTCACAGCAAAGATTGTTCAGTTACCCTCCCCACATGAAAATAGTACCTAAGAACAAACATAATGAACTTTATTAACTACTAATGTGATAAATCTTATTGTAAGAAAAACAAAATGCATTTAGACAGAACAGTCCCCACAGAAACATTGTGGAAAAGAAACCCAGGAGTCCCAAAGTTTAAGTGAAGTTCACCCATATCTCAGCTGCAGTCTCTATTCAAGACCAAAGACCTGAGCCGCAAGAAGCAGCGATCCTCTTCTTTAGTCGCAGGGATCTTAGGTAGAAATTCATGCAAGCTTTTCTCTCTCTTCTGGAACCAGCAACATCCAGTCAGTTTACTGGCTGACCAGCAATCAGTTACATATACACGTGGAACAACTCTGCTGCAAAATGCTCCACAGCAGGGAAAAAACATCTTGCTGTGCACTCCTGGCTCAGCTTTTCCCAGCCACATACTGGGCACACAGGCTCCTCTCATTGTAAATCTGTGACTACAGCTCTCCGGCATCTGACCACAGCAGCTCTAGAAAACCTAGCGAAGCATGCTTGATGCAACTACCCACTTAATTTCCAGAAGCTTCTGGACCTGGGCAGAAAAATCTGCCCAGCAACGTAACCCAGCTCACGGACCCAGAGGAGATGCATGGAAGGGCAAGGGCCTTCTATGCTAGCCTTTTCTTCTCAGATCTGACCGAAGCCGACACCAGCAGGGTGTTCTGGAACGACCTCCCCGTGCTTACCACAGGTGACCAGGACTGGCTGGAGCTTTCTCTCACTCTGGCCGAGGTCATGGAAGCCCTCCACTGTATGCCAACCAACAAGTCCCCTGGCATCAACGGGCTGACCGTGGAGTTCTACTGCGCATTCTCGGACGTCCTCGGCCTGGACCTGGCCACCATCTGGGCTGTGTCTGAGGGAAGCGGGGAGCTCCCCCTTTCTTGCTGGTGAGCTGTGCTGGCCCTGCTGGCCAAGAAGAGGGACCTCCGTGACCTTCGGAACTGGCGTCCTGTCTCGCTCCTCTGCACGGACTACAAGATTGTTGCCAAGGCCATCTCGCTGCAGCTTGGGTCCGTGCTGCAGGATGTGATCCATCCCGACCAGATCTACACCGTCCCCGGCTGGTCCATCTTCAGCGACTTGTACCTGGTCTGGGATCTCTTGGAGCTCGGGTGTAGGGACGGTCTGTCGTTCGCCCTCCTGGCCCTGGACCAGGAGAAAGCGTTTGACAGGGTGGACCACGGGTACCTCCTGGACACCCTGTGGGCCTTCAGCTTCGGGCCATGCTTTGTGGGCTTTCTCTGGGCGCTGTATGCCTCTGCGGAGTGCCTGGTCAAGCTCAACTGGACCCTGACTGAGCTGGTCAGCTTCGGGCGAGGAGTGCATCAAGACTGCCTGCTGTCGGGCCAGCTGTATGCTCTGGCCATCAAGCCCTTCCTCTGTCTCCTCTGCCGGAGGTTGACGGGGTTGGTGTTCCGTGAGCCGGAGATGTGGCTGGTCCTGTCAGTGTATGCTGATGATGTGCTCCTCGTGGTCCAGGACGCGGGCAACCTGGTGCAGTTGGAGGCCTGCCAGGCCGTCTACTCAGCAGCCTCCACCGCCCGGGTCAACTGGTCAAGAGCTCTGGCCTGACGGTTGGGGCCGGGTGGTCAGCAGGCCCCCTCCCACCCATGCTTCAAGCCATCTGGTGGAGCATGTGTCTGCTGCTCTATCTCGGCGTTTATCTTTCCGCCACTCGACCCTCCCCAGATGAGAGCTGGCGTGATTTGGAGGACAGGGTCGTTGGGCAGCTGCGGAGATGGACGGGCCTGCTGCAGTGCCTCTCCTTTCGCAGGAGGGCACTGGTGGTCAAGCAGCTCATCCTGTCCATGCTCTGGCACCAGCTCAACACCCTGGTCCCGCCCCCGAGGTTCCTGGCCTACCTCCAGAGGACAGTTCTGGAGTTCTTCTGGCCAGGACTGCACTGGGTCTCTGCAGGGATCCTGAGTCTTCCCCTGGAGGAGGGAGGGCAGGACCTGTGCTGTGTCTACAGCCAGGTCCACGCCTTCCGCCTCCAGGCCCTGCGGAGACTCCTTTATGGTGCAGGTAGTCCGGCATGGAGCCACCTGGCACGCACCCTCCTCCGCTGCTACTGGGGGCTCCGATACGACCGGCAGCTCTTTTACATCCAGCTGAGAGGTGGTCCGCGAGACCCCTCCGAGCTGCTGGCCTTCTACCAGGACTTCCTCCAGACCTGGAGGCTCGTCTCGGCCTCCAGGGCCCTTGTGCCCACCGAGGGGGTGGACCTCCTCACGGAGCCCCTGCTACACAACCCCCATCTTTGTGTGCAGGTGGTGGAGGCCCCCCTCTGTGAGGCAGAGGTTGGTCCTGGCAGGCATCACCAGGGTTGGAGACCTCCTCAACTATGCCCGGGGGGACTGGGTGGATCCCCTCGTGCTCGCCCAGCGCATGGGGCTCTCCACCCTTCGAACCCCCCGGCGCCTACTCTAGGAGGTGAGGGCAGCCCTGTTCCCCTCTGCTCGGGCCTACCTCGAGCAGGTTCTGCGAGAGGGTACTCCCCACCCCCCTCTCAGTCCTGGCCCTCCGGAGCTTATGATCGGGCTCCAGCCCCGTGAGTCCCCCTGGCAGCTCCCGTCCCACACCCCGAGCCAGCTGCTGCACTTGCAGCCAGCCTCCTTCCAAACAGCGCCTCGACAATATCTGTACACGCTCGTGCTTCACACCATCCATTTCCTCGCCCTCGTGTCCCGCCCCGGTACTAAGTGGCAGGACCTCATTCCACCCACAGAAGGTGAGGACCTCCGGTGGGCCAGCCTTTATTCCACCCTGACCCTGCGGCCCGCTGGGGACATCAGTTGGCGGCTCCTTCATGGAGCTGTGAGCACGGGCGTGTACTTGGTGCGGTTCACCCCCCGCCCTGAGGCCTGCCCCTTTTGCGGCACAAGGGAGACCCTGGCGCACGCCTACCTAGAATGCGCCAAGTTGTAGCCCCTTTTCTGGCTCCTCCAGAACCTCTTCTTGAGGTTCTGGCTGCACTTTTCCTCACACATGTTCCTTTATGCACTACCCATCTGTGGCCCCACAAAGTCGCAAGACCTCCTTGCCAACCTCCTCCTGGCCTAGGCTAAACAGGCCATCCACAGGACCAGAGAGAGGAGGTTGGCTGAAGAAGGGACCTGCGACTTTGGGGCTTATTTCTGGTCCCTTGTTTGCACACATCTCCAGGCAGAGTTCCTCTGGGCGGCATCCACTGGCTCCCTTGACAGCTTCCAGGAGCAGTGGGCGCTGTCCAGGGTTCTCTGCTCGGTGTCCCCTTCCGAATCCCTCGTTCTAAACCTGTGACCTCACACCCATCCCTGTTTTCTCATTTGTTGTCCCAAGAATTCATTTGAAGGATGGCCCAGTACCACCTCCCCATAGGCTGGGGGAGGGGTTTTAGAAGTGGGTGGGCTTGTGCCCACCCACCACCGTTTTCCTTCAATAGGAACGTAACCCAGCCTCAAGAGACCCCTAAAAGAGACAGCTCCTTTAGTTAGGCATGTGGGTTACACATGGCTCTAGCACAGTGGGGACCAGTTTGCCCTTGTTGGTGCTTTGCTTTCCCTCTTGTTTCAGAAATCCAAGTAGATCTGCCACAGCTGATTTAGAAGGCAGAAGCTGGTGGGCTGCATTTTTTGGTGACATAAGAGGAACCAAGCCACTTGCCATTCAAGGCATGCCCCCAGCCACTAGTGTTCAGGACTTAACTGGTTGGATCAGCGCCATGGGGAGGAGGAGAAAAGCACACACCAGTAGGAAGCAACTGTTCATGATACTGGGGGAGTTAGACAGTGAGCGATGAGCAGCTGCATAGGAGGAGGGATCCAGATTTTCTCCCCACACCAGCGTATTCTCCCTTAAGTCTTGCTCTGAAACTTGGGTGCTCAGTAACAAACCCACAGCAGCAAGCAGCTGGCAGGCCATCGTCAGCTTAACCGCAGGGGGACAGAGCTCAAAACCTGTGACTTCAAGGCACTCCTACCTCTAGCAGGAGCAGCATCTCCGTGTCAGATGGGGGTATGAAAGCTTGGTAGATCTGCCTCACTAGGGGACACGTGCTCTGGTTCGTAGGACTTCTGAGCTTTGAGCAAGACTTAACCCATTGAGTAAAGGGCAGTAGGAAGCATGTGCTCCTGTCCCACAAGACCAGGGGTGGCCAAACTTAGGGAACTCAAGGGCCACATAAGTCGATTATTAAACCTTTGAGAGCCGCACTGAGGCATATAGCCGTATTCTTTTTACCTACTCCAAAATGACCAAGTTTAAAATTCATTGCACACTTTAATTTTATTGTAAAAAGAGGGCAAATATTGATCTTGCTAATATCAGATTCTAATATCTACTTAAGGTTACCATGAAAACTAGGCCTCCAGTAAAAATGCTGCTGCTTCTCTGCCATCCCCAACATGCTGTGCCTCTCCCCGCCATGCTCTTCTGTGAGCCGCACTTTTTCTTTCAAGAGCCACAAGTGGCTCATGAGCTGCAGTTTGGCCACATCTGCACAAGACAATGATGCATGCATCCTTCTAGGTGCTGCGCCCTGGCAGCTCTCCCAGAAGCCAGTGAAGACTGAGTGAGCTCCATATCTCTGCAGATCAGTGCACTGCAGTGGACGGTAAATGAAAGCTGGCCGCTTGCCCATCACTTTTTACTCCATGCTTTTTATCCAGGTGTTTAATGCTAACTTTGAATCAATTGCTTTTTTTTAAAGTTCCTCATTTTCCATGCAGAGACATTCAGGCGTGATGAAAAACTGACACCATGTAATAGCCCAGAGAAGTGCCTTTTGAGCTGCAGTCATTCCCTCCTGCAGTGTGGAACTAAAATGTTTTGACCGCCAAAGGATTCTTGAGTAAATCCAATATTCTCTCCTATTTTTTATTTATGTATTAACATTCTTCACCCATTTCACTGTAGTATCTGGCCATCGGAAATATGATTCCTAACATCTGGAGACTAATAGGGGACAAACTGTTTTTATTTTCCCTGGTATTAAATAGGTATCTTCATATTAACTGTGGGGAGCACTGGACTGATGTAATGCAGTAAATTTTGAGCCAGATTTCAGTGCCCTGTTAAGTGTGTCTATTTGGGTTATCAAGTAGAGTCAGGAAAACAAGCAAAATCCCATCAAGCATATCAGTGTTCAGTGAGAGGGATGGAGGACGCAGAAACAGTCTGGCGCCCGTTTTCTGTTGGTACTCAATCTCATGCAGCAAATCCAAGCTCTGGGCTACAAACAAGGAAGTTTCTGAGGGAGTAAGTGTGGACTCCATGCCTGGAAGAAGCAGGACTTGGTGAGTGGTTTTTCTGGCCCATCTGGGTTGTTTGATTGTCTGGTTTTTTTCTGTGCATGAGACAGGTCTGTTTTCTGATACCTTGGCAAAGACTGGCGAGGCTCTTACCCTTTGGAGCTTTATCAGCTATGTTGTTTGAAGCTCCTGAGAGATTGGTTGAAATCCCTTCCTGGTGCTGAACTAAATAGGGAGGCATGGTATAAAATGTGACTTATTAAGGAAATGCCAGAGCCATGAACAAAGACAGCTAACAGGAGAGTTTCAGATGGAGCATGAGAGGCGTTCCTTCTGGGTTCAGGTCTGCATGCAATTCCACGATGGCCGGCAGTGGCAGTGACTGAGAATCACAGCAGATTAAAGTTGGAAGGACACTTGGAGGTCATCTAGCCCAACTCCTGCTCAAAGCAGAACCAAGAGTATTACAGATGTGCCCTGCTTCCTTTCCTACCTGAAGTCAGAAAGGATTTCCTGTGCATGAAGTGGCTGTGCTGGAAGAAAAAAATTCTTGGATTAGAGGGGCAAGTAGACATGATGATGAGAATCAAAGACGCTGAGGAATTGCTGGACAGTCACATTTGGGAAACATCAGTATGTCAAATTCAAGGAAGAAAGGAACTGGACACAAGGCAGTCAGAGGAGGTTAGAGCAATGGCCTGGTAATTCATAGCCATCAGAGCTAATGGCCATAGCAGTTTTCTCCATGGGGGGAGACAGACAAGGTTGGCCAGACTGTGGCCACCCAAGGAAGAGGACTGGAAGAAATTTCACACAGCTAGATGTTTTCAATCATCACCAGGTGCTCAGTGAGGAAACTGGAAGATATCTCTCAAGACCCAAAACAGAGAGATGGTTGAGACATACCTGTGGATGGCAACTATCGGAAAATCAAGCTTGCTCACAAAGAGTTTAGCCACCATCCAGGCTAGACAGATGATCCTTGTAGGGGACTGAATCCTCAGAAGATATGAAAGAACATTTTGCAAGGGGGAGATGGACAATAGGAAAGAGTGCTCTCTTCCTGGAGCCAAGCAGTCAAAATTCATACTAAGATCAGACAAGCTTCTGAAGTTGCCAGATGAGGAGCCACTGCTGATGGTTCATATCAGCACTAAAGATGCACTGTGAACCAGAAGACCTCACAGATAATGGATGGCTTCAAGGAACTCGGAAGTGTGCTGAAGAACATCCATGTGATTGTTTCTGAGGGTGTGTTCACACAGCAGTCACATGACGCAGTCACATGTTCACATGACGCACCGTTGTTTCAAAACAACGGGTTCCGTTGTTTCGAAACAATGGTGTTGTTTCAAAACAACTTAAACCCCATGTGGGGACGAAACAACATTGTTTCGAAATGATTGTTTCGAAACAATGCCGTCTGAACATGTTGTTTCGAAACAACGGTGACTCGTTTAGAAATAACTGTTGTCTGAACATGCTATTTCGCTTTGAGCTTTTTCCTTAATTTGAATTAACAAACTGTTAATTCGAATTAACTTATTTCAAAATAAGGCGTTATTTCGATACAACTTGTATTGAAACAACTTGTATTGAAATAACACCCTGTGTGTGAACATAGCCTGAGAAACTTCCTGCCCCATGAGCCAATAATGACAGAAAACAGAAGATTCTGGAAGTGAGTCAGTGGCTAAGTAAGTGGTCTAGGGCGGAGGCTTTTGGTTTTATGGAAAATGGGTCTGCCTACTGTGGGGACAGGTAACTGTACAGTTTGGGTGGCCTGCATCTCCATAGAAGAGGGACCAATCTCCTTGAGGTGTCCTGAGGTAGCTGGAAGAATCAGAAGGATGCTAAATTAATAAAAAAGGGGAGGATAAAAAGCAGAAAGATATGAGGACTCAGAACAAAATCAAGGTTTCATGAAGCAAATTAATCCAGAAACTCAAGGACACAAAAAGAAGACATTCTTTAATTGTCTAAGTGCCAAGGCTATAAGCCTGGGTAAGAAACCAGAGGAATAGCTCATTTATGAGCATAAATTCGATCTCACTGGTATTTCTGGAACCTGGTGGGATGATTTGCAAGACCGGAATGTTAAAATCAATAGTTATAACCTATTTAGGAAGGATCAAATGGGCAAAAAAAAGGAGAGAGAGGGGCACTCTCTGTCAAAAAATGGCTTTACCTGTTTCCAAGTCAGTGATCACTCAGAAGAAAATGATTTTGGATGCTTATGGATCAATGTCTTAACAGATAAAACGCAAGATGGGGTATTATTTGGTGCTTGCATCACCCCATCAAATCACACTAAGGAACAGGGCCCCTAGCTCCTGACGTACCTATCTGCAGCATGCAGGATTAAAAAAAAAAAAATCTGTGTGCGCCTGAGGAGCTTCAATTTGAGTGACACGAGCTGGAGATGTCATCCTGCCAGTACTTGGAATCTCAAAATATAATAGATGACAGTTTCCTAACTCAAAAAGTGCCTCCAATGTGGGACAATTCTATAGTGGATTTTGCCTTGACAAGCGAAGAAGAACCGATCACAGAACTCAAAATTAATGGCAGCTAAGATACAAGTGATGACTTCTTCAAAAAAATGTGAATGATAATTGGGAATTGCTTAAAACGCTCCATCAATGCATCAAAAGCTACAACCAAACCATGGAGAAGGACAGCCATACTGGCTACAAAAAACAGCCTGATTTCTGAAGCGAAGTGAGGGCATCTATTAAATAAATAAACAAATAAATAAATAAATAATGGAAGAAAGGGCAAGCTGGCATTAATGAATATAAATCAGAAACTAAGAACTGTAGAAACCTGATCAGATGGGCAAAGGGACACAAGGAGCAATCGATGGCCAGTAGGAGACTCAACGCATAACTGTGGCTAATGCAGGGATGCAATGGAGAGGTAGGGGGTGGAGAGGGCATGTGACTGCCCCATGTATTGCCTCTGCCTCCACCCCTGACTCTCCAGTGAGCAGTTTGCAAGGCCGGGAAAGAGAAACAGCCACATGTAGAAGGATAGCCGGGGGTAGCTCTGTCAGCCATTGGACTGCTTCCTCGCTTCCCAACTCCACTGCACAGATACAGGATGAAGGCTGCCCCCAGGGGGACCTGCTGGGTCTTCTATTGGGAGGCATCCCAAGACACAGGCAAGGAGGAGATAGGACGCTGCATGCCCCCCCCACATCACCTCTGGCCAGCCGAGTTAAGAACAATAAGAACAAGGTTTTGAAAGTATCTTAGGAACAAAAGCAATCCTGATGGTGGTACTGGTCCACAACTAGATGGAAATCTAGAATTATTAAGCATAATGCTTGAAAAGGCAGCAGTCTTCTCTATATTTGGGGAAAAAATGGGGCATGGTCTCATCACAGGGTGATAACACGCTTTCCTTTCCACTATCACCTCTGGAGGACATCAAACAAAAGCTACTAAAATCAGAGATGTTTAAATTGCAGATCCAGATAACTAGCTTCAAAGAGTTTTAAAAGAGCTGGATGAGGAGCTTGCTGGACCATTAATGTTGATTTTCGGTAAGTCTTGGAACACTGGAAAACACAGCTAATGTTGGGGCAGCATCTAGAAAGGAAAAACAGGATGATCTGGGTAATTATAGGCCTGTTGGTCTGATACTGATGCAAGCAAGCTAAAGGAGTGGCTGAGAGGGGACTCAATTAATAAAGAATGAAAAAAGGTTAATGTAACTAGTGTCAATCAACATGGATTTATGGAAAATAGATCCTGTCAAACTAACTTGACATCCATTTTTGCTGACATTACAAGGTTGGTTGATAAAAGAATAGCACTCATGTAAATATACTTTACTCAGACAGATAAAAGAGGTTTGAGCGGGTGCTGTATGGCATTCTGATTAAAAACTAGAATGATGCAGAAGCAACATGACACATTTTAAAGGGATTAAAAACAGGCTAACTGAAAGGTCTTAAAATCCAATTGTAAATAGGATGTTGCCATGAAGCAGGTTATCATCACCAGGTGAGGAGACTATATCAGTGATGTTTTTCAGGGAGCTGGGAGAAAACAGAAAATCACTGGTAAAGTTCATAGATGACACAAAACTGGAGGAGTGGTAAATAAAGAAGAGCACAGGACGCAGACACAGTGCCTTTGGGATCACTTGGCAAATTGAGTATCAGCAAACAATACATATTTCAATATGGCTAAATGTAAATGGAACAAAGAATGTAGGCCAGAATTACAGGATGGGGGGAACGCTATCCTGGGAAAGAGGGACTCTGAGGGTCGCCTTGAACAATGAGCAAAACATGAGGTCCCAGTGTGATGCTGTGGCCAAGAGGCTAATGCCCTCCTTGGATACATAGGGTGATGGCAAACAAGAGCAGAGAGGTTATTTTACCTTTGCATTTGGCTCTGGTGAAACTGCTGCTGGAATATGGTGTTCAGTTTTGGTGCCCACAATTCAAGAAGGACGACAATAAACTGGAGAGGGTCAGAAAAGAGCCTCTAGAAAGATTAACAGCTCGGAAAACCTGCCCTAGAGACATAAACTCAAGGAGCCCAACCTATTTTGTTTAACAAGGAGAAGTGACTTGGCCACAGTCTGTAAGTACCTCTATGGGGAACACATATTTAATGATGGACTCTGCAGTATGGCAGAGGCCAGGCAGGTCTAAACCAATCCAACAGCTGAAAGTTGCAGGTAGCTATAAGGAGTGACTTTTAATAGCGAGGGCTATTAACCAGTGGAACCATTTACCAAGGGTGGTGGTGGATCGCCATTCTGTCCGCTCTCTCCTCCAAGCCTTTTTTCATGGATCTTGATCTGAAGACAATTCCCCTTCTCTGAGCTTTGTGTCCAAAAACTGATGGTTCACATTATACTTACCCCCTTCCCCATGAAGGCAGCAACAGGGCCCACATTTCAACATAGCTTGAGTTTTAAATAAATAAATAAAAAGAAAACCAGGCTCCTCGGTTCAACGCACTCGTACCTCACACGGTCACACATTTTTCATGGAGATTTAACTGAAACATCCTCTAAGGAGTCTTTTCTCCCACTGAGGTTTCGGTGAAGATTTTTGTTGAAAAGTTGAAATTCAGAAGCTTTGAGCAGCTGTCCTCACACCTGGTGAGGCTGAACGACAGGATGGATACAGCCTTTGTTGTACTGTGGCTATGAGAGATGCAATGTGGCCTAGTGGTTAGGATGCTAGAGTAGGCCCAATGGGCTTGGATTTTTTTTACCAGCTCTATCAGTGACCTCCTGCGTCATTGCAGACAAGTTGTTTCCCATCCAGCCCTTTATCCGTCTGGCCTGTTTTGACTGTGAGCTCTTTGATGCAGTGACTATCTCTCATGACTTGGGTGTGAAGCATTGAGTGCTGTGAGCTTGGCTGGAGACTCTAGGCATCTATTGTAATAAAAACACAAAAAGGCACATTTGCTACTAAGCTAACTGGCGGATGGACAGAAATCATGAGAAATGAAGGTTGCAAAGGAAAGAGGAAGCGACATTTAAGGTTTATAAGGCCCAGTGAGGATGATTTATTTGGGATCGGTCCCTTTTTGAGCAGGTGATTGGATTAGATGATTTCCTAAGGTCCCATCCAACTCTAGCCTTCTATAATTATATGATTACCTAACTGGCGAACCATTTGTCTTTAGAGCCCTCTGCGTCTCAGGAAGTCAAGGCAGTCTTGTTTTTACAGTTTATTTTGAATTACACAGTGTGCATAAGTTTTGTGTGCAGATTTTGCTGTATCTCTCACAATGCATGTGTATGTAGTGCCTGCCACAATGAGGCCCCGACCTCAGTCATAATACAAATGATAATAGTTAAAGGTAGATGAGATTGAGAGAATGTAATGAGATATGGAAATTGTTTCAGCTTTAGAATGAGGCAAGCATTGCACTGAAACTCTCCCCGGGGTCTTAATCGAAGTTATTTTTTAATATAATTTGGGATGTTTCAGCAAAGCATCACACAGATGGGAATTTGCCTTGTACCCAAAGGGGATGAATTAGCAGATACTGTGACTTTACAGTTAAATTATCTAAAAGACTAACAATGGTTGGATGAGAATTTTCTATTGAAACTGTTTTTCAGGGGAAAAATTGAACTTTTACAGAACAAAATTTTCCATAAAATGTGTCTGCTTTTACATGAAAATTTTCTGTTGTTCATTTAGAAAAAATCAATCAATCAATCAAACAAACAAACAAAAACCAACACAAAATACAAATGCCTGAAAACTGGACAGTTTCAATTTGTATGTTACCGCAGCACTACGTGGGAGCTGTAGTTTGATTGCCTGGTGTTGCTAATCTTTTCTACAGGCTGGTTCCTGACCAGACAACATCTCTCAGGACACACTATGGCCAGGGGCTCATATAATGTACCACTACCCCTCTCCCAGAAGGGAGACCATGGTGCATCACGGGAGATGTAGTTCAGCAACGTAAGCCTTGCCTACAGGGAATAAGAGTATGAAGCACCCAAACTACAGCTCCCGGCATCGCAGGCATATTTCCAAATCAAAATAATTCCATTTTAAGACAAAACTTATCAGTATTCTATTTCCATCAACAGGTTTTTGCAATTTTCTGTGAAAGCCCTGCCCTATTTTGATCAGCCCTAATGTAACTCTCCCCTGCAGCTAGCAAAGAGGCCACGATACGCAGCAAAAGGGAAATAGGTGTATTTCCTGATAAATCTTGGGCACTGTGATTGTTGCATTCATGTGCCCTTTGATCAGGAATGTGTTATGGTGGGAATGAAATAATTTGTTTAATAATCTGAAAATCCTTATATTCCAGGTTATCTCGGGGGACCCCTTGAACTAGATGCCTAGAATTATTCATGCTCATGGGCCTGATGTTGTAGCTCTAGAGTTCCTCGTATCAATTGTCTCCTAGGCAAAGCAAAGGCTACACCGAGATCAGATATGACGCATTCTCTTTGGTTAGCATGAGAGAAAGCTTCTCTGAGATCTCATTAAAATCAAGAGGTTTGTTTAGGTAATTTGGAAGCTGGTTCTGATGCTGAAATTTCTGATTTATGGCATTTTAATAGATCTGCAAACAGCTTAGTGTTTATCTCTTCAGCTCTTACATCTTTAAGAACAATGAAAAATGAGTTTGGAGACATTAATTGTGTAGGCTGCTCAAGCTTAATTCTTCTATCTTTCTTCCCCCCCCCGGCCCCCAAGCAATCTGACTCTTTTTTTTCCTTAACAGAACATCATCAACATATTAAAGACAGAGAAGATCATGTGCCCCTGTTAAAAGGACACAAACAGAGACAGAAGAAAGTGTGAAGAAAAGTGCCCTGCCTTAGAATATGGACGAGTCTTATGGTTTCTGGGCCTTATTGCTAGGAGATGTCGTTGGGACTAAGGGTTAGCAGAGTTTAAAAAAGGATCAGACATTTATATGACTAAATTAGATAGATAGATAGATGAGATGAGGTGGGACTGGGATAGATAGATAGATACCTTTGCCACCAGCAGGATGATTGCTCTGCTTGTAATTGTTACCCTTTTCCCTACCTGTTGTCTATCTTCTATGTAGATGGTAAGCTGTTTGGGACAAGGACTGCTGTTTTTGTACAGCACTAAGCACCACTGGGCCTCAATCTTACCTGGTCACTAGGCATGACTGTAGTTATAAATAAATAATAACAATATCAAATAACAGTAGCAAAGATCTAAAAAAACCCAACCCAAGAACTATAGATTTGGACAATGTCTGACAAACAGGGTGAAAATCTCTGGTAGCATGTTATTCCATTATTGCTTGGCCTGCCAAGGGGTTTCTCGAACCTTCCTCTGAAGCAGCTGCTACTGGTCAGAAACAGGACACTAAGGTTTAGTGACTAATCGGATGGGCTGCTGGATTGATCCCATCTGGCAATTACAAGACAAGACTCTTTGGACTTTCACCATGAATCAATTTTGTATAATATTAATGTATATGTCACACCCACAAAACCTGCATTTAAAGAACATTATTCAAGTTGCAAAGTCCAACATGCCAAAGATAGGAAATGCCAGAATTAAGGTTGCCCATGTACCTTTACCCCAGTTCCTTGAGCATATGTCTTATGATACAATCTTAAAGGACATGATTACACATTTTTTCATAGAACACAAGGGCTGGAAGGGACCTCATGAGGTCATCTAGTCCAACCCTCTGCTAAAGCAGGAGCACTCCCACTAAATCATCCTAGACAGGGTTTTATCCAAACGGGTCTTCAAAGTTTCCCAAGATGGAGATTCCACCACTTCCCTAGGCGACCCATCCTAGTGCTTCACCACCCTCCTAGTGGGAAAGTTTCCTAATATCAACCTCCACCACCCCAGCTGCAGCTTCAAACCATTGCTCCTTGTTCTGTCCTCTGTCAGCACTGATAAGAGCCTAGCTGCCTCTTCTTTGGAGTAATCCTTCAAGTAATTGAAGGCTGTTATCAAATCCCCCCTCAGTCTTCTCTTCTGCAGACTAAATAAGCAAAGTTCCTTCAGTCTCTCCCCATGTCATGTACCCCAACACCCTAAAAATTTTCATTGCCCTCGGCAGGACTCTTTCTAACTTGTCAACATCCTTTCTGTAGTGGGGAGCCCAAAACTAGACACACTATTCCAGATGCGGCCTCCCCAGCACCAAACAGGAGGGAATAATCACATCCCTCGATCTACCGGCAAAACTCCTACTGATACAGCCTACTATGCTGTTGGCCTTTTTTGGCAACAAAAGCACAGTGTTGACTCATGTCCAGCTTCCCGTCCACCACAACCCCCAGGTCTTTTTCTACAGGGCTGCTACTTAGCCAGTACATGGGATTTTTTCATCCTATGTGCAGGACTTTGCACTTGTTGAGAGTCATGAGATTTCTATTGGCCCACTGCTCCAATTTGTCCAGGTCTCCCTCAATCCTATCCCTGCCCACCAGCATATCCACCGTTCCCCCCAGCTTGGTGTCGTCTGCAAATTACTGAGTGTGCAATCTATCCCATCATCCAGATCATTAATGATGATGTTGCATAAAATTGGCCAGAGGACAAACCCCTGGTGCACACCACTTGTTACTGTTTTCCACAGGCTCACTTGCCTCACCAGCTTGGGGGCTGAATCATGGCAGTGGAAGAAAGTAGGTGGTTGTCTGTAGGAGCCCTGCCCCTGTCGGGTAGATGCAGGAAAAGAAAGCAGGCTCTCCCCGTTACTGCCACACTGCAGAACTGGATTTTAGGTTTTTGTTTTCTTCACGGCCTTTGTCTAGATATTTAGCTCATTAAGAAGAGTGTGGGAATCAATGCTCCAGCCACACGGCTGCAATGATTCCAAGAACCCATAGCAACTATAAGAGGGGAAAGGAAACGTGGCTGCAGGGTTGGCTCTGAACCTGATGTCTCTCAGCAGACAGCCTTGCACGTGGCCAAACAGTCAACAAATGCATGCCATGTGCGCAGGTGATTGTGAAGGGAGAGAAAGGCCTCGCGGCCTCCAGACTGTGCTTGTGACAGATTCCCGGCAGGCACCCAAACAGCTGCTTCCCCTGTCACTCAGTGGTGTCACCAGCCCATTCTGCATCAAAGCAGCAGGTGAGCATTTTACAGTACGTGCGAAAGGGGGGAAACACACCAGCCCCCAGGGTAGTCAGTCATGGTCTAAAACTGTGGTTCCCAACCCCCAGAGACCATTTTTACAAAGCTGAAGGATTGCTGGTTTCTGCCAGCAGGCCCCCCCCCATGCCCTGCTGGCAGGAGTTCAGTGAGGATGTTACCTCCTTCTTCCCAATCGCCAGTCCTCCCGGCTGTGCCAGGGGAACTGCCTGTGTGCTGTAGCCTTGCGTATTCCTTCCACCTGGACCCCTAGCAGCCAGGGGTATGAGAGATCAGTGCTCACATCCCTCTGGCTCCAGCAGGGATCCCAGCAGAGCACTTTGCTCTCTGCTGGAGCCAGGGAAGGGAAGCACTGATCTCCCATCCCCTTGGCTGCAGCGAGTAGCCTGAGCTATGGAAATGTGCTCCATCAGGGTCCTCAAGCAGTGAATCCCTTCTGCAGCCAGCAGGAGGGGAGCCGCAGGCTGGGAACTTCTGCTCTAAAGTGAACACAGATCCTCACTTGCTGCAGATCTGGCTCAAGAAGGTATTTAACAACCAAGCACTGGCTAGTCTGCAGCAAAGCTCCAAAGCTTCAGAGCAAGCCATGTCATAAAACACAGACAAGCCCCCAGAAGAACAACGCACGTGGTAAACAAATGCATGGGCATGAGGTCGCCTCCTGATATGGAGCAAAGTCCCTCTTGTTCCACTCACGCTTTTAGGCTGCCCTCAGCCCTGTAACGTGTGTGTGTGTCTGCCAGCCGGGCATTAAGGGATGAGGCAAGCATCGGGCCTGGGTTGTTCTTCCTTTCTCACATCCTCTCCCCAAAGAGAAGCTGTGTGTGGTGGGTTTTTTAGGTGATTGCATGTGTTATTTGCACAGACTGCTGTGTGTGTGTTTGAGAAGACAGGCCAGGTGGGAAAGGTGCAGCTGGCAACTAAAGAAGACAGGGCAGCTTCTGTTGGCCCTAGAGGAGTTTGCTCCACAGTATCAGACCAGCGCCTAGGGATACAGCGACACTGCAAAGAAAACCGAGAGACCAGCGAGTCTGAGGCTGCAGATTTGGGTTCATCCCATGGGGCCAAAACCAGCCCTTGTAGACATTCCCACTCTGAGACCAGCCCCTTGTTCCCAGCTTCAGAGCCCGCGTGGGAAGCACCTTCCCCAGGCCTTGAAATTGGGTGGGTGTAGGGAGTGGTGTGTTGGGGTGCTCATTAAAGTGCTATAACATTGTTACTAGCTGACAACAGGAGGGGTGTTGGGAAATTCGGGGGGAGGGTACAGGGGGTAGGGAAATCCCTTTCTGCACAGCTATTTTAGCAGGGCAGCGTCTGCCAAGACTTGCTGCCGCAGGGATTTTTGTGCAGGGAGAACGCTCTGTCTTCTTGCTGTGGGAACTGTGTTGGGCCTGCCCGCTGCAGTCCTCTCCCGACATTCCTGCTGTTCTTTGAGGCCTCAGGAAGCTCAAGTGTGAAACTGACTCCAAAGCCACGTCACCATCACACATCGCTTAGACGTGACCCATCCTACGGTAGCACCCAGCGGTCCCCACCCAGACTGGGCCATGGCTGCTGGGTTCTCCAGAGACATGTAGCAAGAAGCAGCCCTGGCCCCAAAGATCTTATAATTTAACCAGGCAGGAGAGACCGCCGAGGTCTCCTTATCCTCTTTTTACAGGGAACTGAGGCACAGAGAGGCGAGGCGAGCAGCCCAAGATCACACAGCCCATGCCAACCACTTTCTCAAATGCTCCTGCAATAATGTGACAGTAGGACATGCAGCTCCAGGGGATGGTGGGGAACAATAAGGCAGAATTGATTTCTGCTGCTGTTTAGTGTATAGAATAAGCTATCTGAAAGCTCCCTGCATAATGGAGACAGAAAAGCAATTGGCTGGGTCCCTGCTCTTCCTAAGACGCAGGTGGGTATAGGAGTGGGGGATACACTCTCTCTCCCCAGGCCCACAAGCCAGAGAATTAGGATCATTTTGTTTTTCTAACTAGTTTCTTTGGTGAAATGTTTGCTTTCTTCCCTCTTCCCCTTCTGGCTCCACCGTAAATCTACCATAATGCACACTGTGCCCGCTCGTCACACATAACTGCTTAGCTTAAATCCTGCTTAAATTCCCCAGGCTTATCTCTTAAATGGGATCTCGGTTATAAATAGAGTCCTGTGGACACAAGAGCCCACTCTGGCAGCAGCTTGTTTGGTGAGGAGTTTTCTAGAAGTGCAAGCAAACTGCTGTGGGAGAATCTAAGAGATAATGATGAGGAGAGCGATACTAAATCGGCTTCGCCACCTGTCCTGATGCAGTTGGCTGTTTGTAAATCTCTCAGTGAGAACTGTGCCCTTAGCATCTTCAAAGAATGGAAAGGGCCAGTGAGTTCCTGTGGACTCCTCCACCTGCACTTGGCTGGCAATGGAGATCAGGAAACGTCTGAGGCCTGGGTTACATTTGCCATCATTTTTTGGCAGCAGCCGAAGGGGGACATGCAAACTAAGTAAACCAACTTGCATATCTTCCCTCGACTTCCTAACGTCCACTTACCTCTGTGGCTCTGCTGCACTGAGTCAAAGGGAAATGCTGTTCCTTTGACTCAGCACTACTCTTAGCGGAGTGGCATTACTGAACCTAATTCTGAATTGATTGATCGGGCCTTGACCTATGTTCCCTCTAAGCTGTGCACGCGCGCACGCACACACAGGTTTGTGAAACCCCTTCACACAACAAAATGAAGCATGCACAAAAAAAAATTCAAAAGTGTGAATATTTTTATGCTACTTTAAGAAAGCTGTTTCAAGTAGCATGTGTCAGATAAGGTGTTGTAACATATACTATCATTTCCATCACCGTATCAAAATAAAGTTAATCTATCAGTTGCATCATACACACTTGCTTTCTTGCGCTCACAAGTTTGACCAAATTTGCTGGAGTGCGCACAAATTTACACACCAGTTCTGAAAATTTGCACAAAAGAAATTTTTTGCGCACATAGCCTACAAAAAATTAGAAGGAGCATTGGCCCTGACTGATTGCTCAGTGGAACCAGGGAGATCAAACTGGTGGAGTGCACTGCTTTAGTATCAGTTTAGACATGGCCTCAGCGTCACTGTGAGGTGCTTCCCCTTACAACTCAAAACTGCTAGGAGCAGGTGGAAAGGCGGATGGGGACAGTGGAAGGGCACAGCGCCGCTGTGGGGGGAAGGTTACACCTGGGGAGCTGTTTACATTTCCTTCACCTCTCCTTCCATATGTTTTATTGGCCCTCTTTGCCTTGGCATTTGTGCCTCTAACTAATAACACCTGGCACGCTAGGGACATGAACTAACTACTCCACACCACACTCACTCCATGTCTACGTCATTGATCATTTGTCTACATTGCAAAATGGAGCCAACCTCACTTCCATGAGCATGAAGCTGCTGCGGTAGTTACACTGCTGGTGCGTGTCCACACTTTGCTCTGGGAGTCAGTGGTGTGGGTCTACACCGGGACCGTCTGTATTGCCGTGCTGTCAATGTGGGACGGCTTCTGGAGGCGAATAACAGGCGACATAAGCAACGTATGCTGAGACTACGGAGACTTAACTACATCACTGTGACTCCATGGTGCTCACGGAGGTGGCATTACTAAATGGGCATAGCAGGGTGGGAGGGAAATTTAAGTGTTGACACTTCCATAGTGAGATCGATCTAAGCTGCTACATTACTCTGCCGGGTGGACCAGACCTGAACAGCTCAAAGTCGACAAGGAATTTCACCTCATGATGGCCCAAGGGGTACAATGCTTACCATCTTATTCGTATTTATTGGCTGGGGTGTCATAGTGCCTAGCAGGCCCACGCATAGAGCAGGACCACAGTGTGCAAGGTGCTGTACTAGCAAGAGGGTCCTGCCCCAACAAGATCACACTGTGCATTTAACACAAGAAGCAAGTACAAAGAGATGGTACAAGGAACAACACAGTTTGGCATGATAGCTAATGGTCTCAGACCACCAGCAGCCTAACCATTGTCAAGTGTTTGGCAGGCATCAAAGCAGAGGAGAATTTTAACAGCTTGGAAGGAGCTGCTGTAGCTCATAAAGATTCAATGACTTGCTCAAAGGCACACAGGGAGTTTCTGGAAGTGCGGGGAACTGAACGCAGCTCTTTGGAGCCCTTGTCGAGTGGCTGAGCCATAAACCCATCATGCTAGGCAAGCATGGGGCCCGTGTCACTAGGAGAATCTGAGATGTGACAGGACTCGCCCAGGGCTACAGGGGTGGGTGTAGGTGCCCAGGTCAGCACTCAGGTGTTACTGGCTCCCAGTCCTGTGTTCAGACCACTGATTGCAACTCTCCTTCCCCAGGCTCCAAGGCCTTCTCCGGAGAAATGTCCTGCTGGCTTTTCTACTACACTCGTCTTGGATTCCCACCTCCTCCCAGGGAAGTCTGCGGTCAGTGAACTCACAGTCCTGAAATTTGGCTTCACAGCAAAAGCAGGGAAGGTCGCAAAGTAAGGGGCAGAGAGAATGAGCTGGGTGTTCCACTATTTCAGGGCAAATCAGAAAGATTTGCAGAGGAAGTCATTCAGAAAGGGACCAGCCAAGTCAACGGCCTGTCATATGTCTGCTTTCCCTAAGTGCTTTGCTTTAAAGGAACTTTCCTAACAGCTGCAGACAGGATCGAACCAGCCCTCTGGCTCAGAGCACCCCGACTGCAGGTACGGTCTGAAGCCAGCGCCCAGCTTTGCTGCCTGAACCTGTCACTACTTCTCAGTAAGTCTGTGCCAGCTGAAGCATGTGGTGGATCAATAGCTTGTAAATATCAAATAAAACCAAGGAAATCCAGCCCAGGAAAGACATTGCTGGACATAACACCTAATCTGGTCTGTGGGGTCATGGCAGAATTGCTATGTGCAGTGTCAAAGCCTTCCCAAGTCTGATGTTAAACCACTACAGCAAAAGTCCTTTCCAGCCTGCGGTGGATGGAGAGCAGCGAGTAACCAGAGGTTGCTGGCTCTGAGCAGAGAATAAAGAAGATGTGCAGCTTGCCCCATACAGCCGGATGCAAACTGAAACCACACATGTAATTAAGGATCAGATGAAGCATGGAGTTGTGTGCGTGTGGGTCTAAGGAGGAGTGACATAAATGGCCTGTAGAGAAAGAGGTTGATGCATGAGGACGTTCTCGTGAGGGATCCAGCAGCTAAAAAGGTGAATTGGAACTGGGAGAAAGGGAATATCATGTCTAGTATTCAGTGACATTTCCCTTTGCTCTCTTTTGTCTCTCCTCCTTAGTTAAACCCCTTACCATTCTGCCCCCTTCTTGGGGTTTAACCCCATCTCAGCCACGTCCCATTGTCTTCTCTCTACTTCTTGCGGAGTTCTGCAAACCTAGTGTCATTCCTCTTACTCTCCGTTCGTTGCCATGTGCTGGGGCTGCAGCCTGTTACTCTGACTGGCAGTGGCTCATCACTTCCTTGTGCTCCCCCAGCTGTTTGCAGCCACTAGTTGTCTCTTGCCTTATGCTCAGACTGCAAGCTCTTTGTGGCAGGGACTGCTTTTTTGTTCTGTGTTTGTACAGCACCTAGCACACTGGAGGCTTGCTCCATGGCTGGACATCCTAGCTGCTACAATAATACAACTAAATATAATCATAGGAATAATTTTTGGTTCTTCTAACATGCTTCTCTTCACTAAGCCTCCAAGTGCCTTATGAAGGAGGGAGGTATCTTTCAGCCCCTTTTACAGTTGGGAAAATGGAGGCACAGAGTTGGGAAAGGACTCTCCTGGAACTGAACTCATACTGTCAGCAACCATCTACCTCCTAATTCCTTTTGGCTGAAGGTGCATGCCCACAGTTGTCATTCAGAGTCCTCACTGAGGCAGAACATCTCACCTAGCAGCATCCACGTGTGACGTTTCTAAAATCTCTGGCTGGCTGGGAGGCTCCATCTCATCCTGACAGACGATGGCCTGGTTAGCCAGGCTTTCCTCTCTTCCCTGCTCGCTGAGTGAAACACATGGCCCTAGGTAGAGCTACATGTTCTCCTTTTGATTGCATGCAGCAAGAAGCAGACCATAAATGAACACAAAAGCTAACCACAGGGATTCCATTTGCTTGGTAATCCAGTCAGATTTATCCATCCTCGTGTCTTGCCAGGAATTCTTAATCCTGCCGCAGCACAGGGACATGGGCCAGATAATCTCCATGAGGCCCTTCTAGCTTATGATTTTTGCCTTACAAATGAGGTTGCCATGTTTCACCATCCTCGAGGGTCTTACAGATGTTTTCTCTCAACACAGGCTCCCTTATTTTGCTGATGATGGCAGATCTTTCCGCTCAACAGCAACTGCCAGGATTGCTGTTTCTCCGTCCCTGCCTGTTTGCTTTGGCCACAAAACGCCAACAGCAGGAGAGGCAGGTTCCTCCTGGAAATTTGGGCAGGGAGGGGCTAGAGGGAAATGATTTTTGAAAGGCATTGCTGAATGGCTTTGGGTTGGCATGAAGTTGTTTATCTGGCTGGGCAGCGCTTGGGCCAGAATTCAGCTGCCAAGTTTTCCTTTCATCCACCCCAGCGCCTTCCTTCAGCAATTCCAACACTGGTGCAGGCCCCAAGGAGGGAGGTCTGCTGGTTGAGCAGAACGTGGAAACCCAGAACAATGCCAGTCTTGTTGCAGGTCCCCTCGCCCTGCGGGTTATCCCTTGTCTACCAAGGGCACTGCTGGGAGATGTGGAAGGCTGTTGGACTAGGGGTAACTGAGGTACAACAGCTTCAGGAATGTCAAAATAGATCTGTTTCTGGTATGGAAAACACCTCCAGTTGGAGCCTGGGGCTGAGTTAGGGGCTGGTGGTTTGGGATAGCAGAGCCATTGAATTAGAGCTACAAACAAACAGGGCGGTGGGGTTAAGAGCTCTGCTCCATTTGCTCAGTTTGGTTCAGGTCAGTGTTTTTACTCTTTATTTATTGAAGTGCTCTGGATGCAGATTAACTTTCCTTGCTCGATATTTATTATTCCTGCAACTAAAACACTAAATCATGGGCATGCTCGGAAAGGAAACTTGGGCATGGACCAAAATAAGGTTTGAAAATGCCTGCAACATTTCAATGCCAGAGGACAAGCAGGCAACTGAGGAAGGAGATGCTGAGCCTTTCACCGTGACATCCCTGGTTCCAGTGCTGCTTGGCCAGCAGAGACTGCCACGAATTGCCCAGGACAGGATTGGAAGGGTTATGACCTGACTGCTAAGGAACAGGGCTATACAGAAGTAACCATCCTTGTCCGGCAGAGAGATCCAGGAATGAATTTTACCCCCAGGGTCTGTTGAGAGCAGGCAGGCAGGAGATAATATGTCCTCAAACAACCTGCCTTGCCCAGTGTCTTTCTGACTGGAGCTTTCCAACGCCTTTATCATTGGGAGGCAACAACACCATCTCAATTTGGCAGATGGGGAAACTGAGGCACAGAGCAAGGCAATGACTTGCCCAAGACCAGGCAGTCAAGCTGGGAATTGAAGGCGTCCTGATGCCTTGTGCCAAGTTCTACACACTCTGCTGTGCCAAAATTTTAAAGATGCCAGTTAGTTCTCACCAGGGTGAAATTACCAAACCAAGAAAGCCCCAAACAAATCTAAAAGAAGCAGCTCTAGCTGTTGTCTCTTTTAAAACTCAAAGTCACAGATGTTTCTTTATGATATTCAAAGGCTGGAGGGCAAATCTGCTCTCTGCTACAGCTGTCTGAATTTGGAGCCCAGGGCCATGCCTTCCACAGCGCGTTTCTGGCTTTCTTGGGGGGAAGGGACAGCAGAGTCTGGCCCATGTTCTTTCTGTGGGAGGGAATTTTTCCGGATGTGGCACCTTGCTATTAATGAGATTAGTAAAGGATTCAGTGGGAGCCTGGGTGACGGTGCTGCTGCTCCAAGTGCACGTCTCCGTTCCAATTACTGCCTCGTCCACCTTGAAATGCGACCCGCTGAGGCTTCAATAACAGTCTGAAAGACTGCCTTGGTGTCACTGGAGTGGTCATTCTTCTTATGGCTCTATCTCCTGGGAGCTCCAGCTGATATCCCTCCTCCTTCCTGAGGATCTGGGGGCAACCAATATCCTGCCACATGCCAAGCCAGGGGCTCCACTCGTGATACAAATGGAAACCCTTGTACCCTAAGAGCTGTCATCCCTCCGTCCCAACCCCCACAGACATCCCACACAGCCCATCACCTCAGGTCCTAACTTCAGCTCCTCTCCTGCTCCCAGCCACAGCCACAGCCCTAAGCCGTGCCCCCCGCCTTGACCCCTGCCCATGGCCCGACTCCTGGCCCCAGCTCCCAACCACAGCTGGGGAGGAGGAGGGTGGACAGCAGTATGGGGGAGCACAAAATAAAAAGTTTGGGGGACTGCTGACTTAAAAGCTAAAGTATACACTGAGCTTTTTTAACAGGCTCTCTGTCTGCATGGGAGCGGGGAGCTAGCCCGCATTGCATCTAATTTATCTAGATCAGTGTTTCCCAACCAGTGTGCCACAGCACACAGGTGTGCCATCAGGTCTGGGCAGGTGTGCCACAACACTTCTTGAAAAACTATTCAAAGAGCTCTGGATGGGCTCATTGGCTCATGAATATTCATTAATTCATTTGGAAACTATATGGTGATGTGCCTCAAATTAATTAAAGGTAGCAAGGTGTACCACAGCAGAGAAAATGTTGGGAACCACTGATCTAGATGGCCCCTTTGATCCAAGCACTGCTGTTTGACCATGGCTGGCACCGGTTTCATTTCAGCCCTCACCAGCTGCACGGACACTGGCCTCACAGCACATTAACTTGTTCTGACGGGGCCTTCTGGTGGGTCACAGCAGACAGCAGCTCTGTGTCACTCAGTCAGTCAGCTCCTTACCCCAGTGCCCTTTAAGAAAGACTTTCATGGCACAGGCAAGCAATAAAACCAGGTCCTGTGGCAGGAGGAACCCAGGAATAATGCCTCCATTAATACGGACTGTGCTGCACATGGCGCGTCCCTTCTTGCGGAGGATACAGAGAACTGGATGCAGGGCAGATGAGGCGGTGGGGATGAAACCGGGGTGGGGCGGGAGGGTGGTCCCCTCAGGCTCTCTGACTTTCATCCTGAATAATGTGGGCTGTGTGCTCCTTAGTAACACTACATGAGGTCTCCTTGAGTCCACCCAAGCTGGGGCCTGGTGAGATGGTGTGGCCCAATGGTTAGGGTTGTCACACCTGAGCTGGGAGATGGTAGCTCAAGTCCTTCCCCTCCCACAGTCTTCCTGAGTGGGGTAGACATGCCATGCAAATCAAAGGTGCTGTATGTGCTTGCCAAAAGCAGATCTACACCTGCCTCCTAGTGCCCTATCTGCATCAGTATGCTTCTAAATAAATAGCTTTAACATTCTGGCTCTTTCTGTGCTTCAGTTTCTCACCTCTTAAATGGGAATAATAGCACTGTGAGGGGCTCTGACACAAGGGTAGCGGCAGCCAGAGAAGTACCTTAGCTAGCCCGATCACAGGACAGAGAGCACAGCAGTACAGCTGCTGTCAAGTGTCAAAGTGCTGTGCCAGTTGCTCTCATCATTTCTCATTTTCCAACTGGGGAAACTGAGGCACAAAGCTCCAGTAGCCTCACTGGGGACAGAAATGAGACATCCTGACACATAGCCCCATTTTCTGTCCAACAGAACACCGCTGCCCTTCTGCCTCTAATAACATCATTTTAATTTGTTGTCATTACTGTACCTCTTCACAACCTCTCCTGAAAATCCCTAGCCTGTTGTAATGAGGCAGTGGATTGTAAGTCTATTAAGGGTCACGAGGGGAACGTGCTGTGCAGGCTTCGCCTCTGAAGCTATCTCAGCTCTTAACGAGGCCTTGAGTCAGTCAGCCCCAGATGAGGGGGAGCCAGACAAGCCCTAATGGAATTAGCACTGAGCAGATGGTAATGTCATTAACACCCTGCTGTCATTAACCTGCCCCGCCAGCAAACAATCCCCCAGAGGCTGCAGCCTGCAGACAAGTGGGAAGGGAGGAGGAAACCCCTAGGCCAGGAGGGGCCACCGGGTTTGCCTGCTCTGCTCTCATGTAGACTGCAGGCCAGGGAGCCTGGCTGAATGAATTCCCATTTGAGCTGGAGCAGATCGCTTAGAAAAACATTTGACCTCCATCTGAAAATGGCCAGTGATGGAGAACCATGCACAGCCTCTGGCAGTTTGTTCCAAGGTTAATGCACATGCCTGGCTGTCAAAAATGTGCGCCCTATTTCCGATCAGAATTTGCCAAGCATCAGCTGCCAGCCACTGGATGGTGTTAGACCTGTCTCTGCTAGACAGGCGGAGGGGCTGGGGACCCCAACTGTCCCCCAGGCTCCCTGGGCACCTCTGACAACAGCCCAGCTCCAGCTTCCAGCCTGGCCATGGAGCAGGGCCTGGGGGAAGGGGAGGAGCAGGGGGTGGGGCCCAAGTTCCAGCACTGGTGGCCCCCCCACTTCTACATCGCTTTTGGCATGCCTGCCAGAGATGGACTCCTCCTTCAAAACTGCAATTTTCTGGCCAGCAGTGAAGTGATCCAACCTGGAAATTTCAATCGTAGTCACTGCTGGACCCCCCCATTCCGGTGCAAGCTTACTAAGGACCCTGCGAGAGGCCAACTCCAAGCTCATCTCACTAAAGTTAACCTTTACAGCTTGGATTCAGGCCAGGCCAGGGAACTGAGAGATGTGGCGGGAGTCCCAGGGAATGTGCTAAAAAGGTTCAAGTCCTTCCTGAGGGGATGCACCCAAAGTGTCATGATGCAAAACTGCCCCCTCACCCAGGTGATGCTCTACAAGGAACACGTTCTCCCTGCAGTCTTTGCCAAAATTTACCTGCAGCAACTTGGAGACCCATTCGGATAGCATGGGCCCCTATGCCAGCACAGCACAGAGCTACCTACTCGCACTACACACAATCACACGCCTAGTCCAAAGACAGCTCAGTGGCTTGGATGAGATCAGCTCCTGGATGAATCACAGCTGAACCTGCGCATGACAGAGGTGGGACCGATGGACACAGTCTCAAGACCTTATCTTCAAGGCGCTCCATGGCCTGAGTCTACGTACCTAAAAGAGTCTAAACTGCAAGATGAAAACCATGGTTGACATCTCCTCTTGCCAGTGGAGCTCTCTCCTGTAAGAACTAAGTTCATCCATGCAGGAGACAGAACTTTCTCCCGGGGCTGGTCCCCGACCATGGGATGGCCCAGCCCAGGAACTAAGGACCTGCCCAACTTCCACTCCAAGTGCCAGATGCATTTTTTGCCTGAGCCTTCTCTAACTTAAACAGAGCAAGGGATATATTTAAAAAACACCTACCAAAATAAGACGCTCCACTGGACACGTTTCTCCCCTGGGGAGAGAAGGAGAGAACAAACAACATGCGACAGATGTTAGTCACGTTGTTTAATGCATGACTGGAAGGCACTCAGAGCCTATGGTGATATAGGGTATGAGAACCTACAGAAAATAGAATCTGGTTTACTTTCCCCCATGGATTCCCCTAAGTCCTGGTCCAGACTAGGTGTTCAAGGAAGGGACTGCTGTTCCTGAAGCTAGCTGTGTGTAAATAAAGCTCTTTCCTCTCCAAATTCCCTTCTGAGCCCAGTTTCTCCTGTTGGCTCCTTAATCAAGTCATCCTCCCACCTTCATTACACACTGTCACCCTGAAAAGATCACTGCACACATAGCATGGCATCATGCATCACGGTGTGATTTCTGAAGTACACCAATGTGTTGCACACTAGCTGGCCTATGTAGATCTGGCTGGTGCAAATGAAACGCATGCAGTTTTTCAAAGGCTACTCAATGCATCTGGCCCTACGGAGACAGATTCGTAGACAGCAGTGATGGAGGAGACCCTTTAGGTCCCATAGTGTCCAGCCCCTTGCCCTCCTAGCCAGTTGTAAAGTGCTGTGTGTCTGTCCCCACCAGTGTCCTATCCCTAATGGAACGTCAGCCCTGGGCACGGCTCCATGAGTATGTTACCCTCTAGTTTGGAAGACCACATCCTAATACAAAGGATCCTTTTCTTTACCCAAAGTGGTCAATCCTCCTTATCTGGCGCAGCATATCCTGGTTCTTTCCTCCATGCTGGAGGCTAGCTGTGAAGCCAGTGAGGTACATAGTGACATTTCTAATTGCTTCATACATCAATGTGTTACACTGAGCAATTGTCTTCTTTCTTGCCACTTCACTCTTTGGGGCTGGAGACTTTGACAGGGTCATGGTGGACAGTCAGGTTAACATGAGCTTCCAGTGCAATGCTAGGGCCAAGAGGGTTAATACAACCTGTGTTCCCTGTAAGCTGTGCATGTGTGCATGCACACACAGGTCATGAAACCTGTGCACACAACAAAATAAAGCATGCAAACAAAAAAATTAAATAGTGCTAATATTTTAATGCTATTTTAAGAAAGCAGTTTCAAGTAGTAAGTTTCAAATAAGGTTTTGTAATTTATAAAATAATTTCCATCACCATATCAAAATAAAATTTGGATATTGTTTACATCATGCACACTTGCTTTGTTGCACTCACAAGTTTGACCACACTTACTGGAGTGTACACAAATTTGGACCTTGGTTCCAAAAATTTGCACAAAGTTTTTTTTGCGCACACAGTCTATGAAAGGTTAGAGGGCACAGTGAATACAACCCTGCGATGAGTGGACAGAATTGCAATTAGGAGCAGATAGGTTGTTTTACCTCTGTACTGGGCACTGGTGCTACTGGTGCTGGAATCTCATGTCCAGTTCTGGTGCCCACTATCCAAGAAGGATGTTGATAAATTGGAGAGGGGTCAGAGAAGAGTCATGAGAATGGTTCAAGGATTAGAAAACATGCCTCAGAATGATAGACTCATGGAGCATTGTCTAGTTTAACCAAGAGAAGATTAAGGGGAGACATGATTATAATCTAGATGTACCTCCATGGGGGACAAACACTTTACAAAGGACTTTTCAATTTAGCAGAGAAAGGTCCAATGTGACCCAATGGCAGGAAGCTGAAGCTTGACAAGTTTGGACTGGAAATAAGCTGCGTGTTCTTTACCAGTGAAGGTAATTAACCATTTGAACAAGGATTGTGATGGATTCCTCACCACTGACAATTTAAAATCAAGATAGGTTGGTTTTGTAAGAGATCTGCTTTCAGGGAGGTCCTTTGGCCTGCATTTCACATGAGGCCAGACTAGATGAGTATAATGGCCCCTTCTGTCCTTGGAATTTATGAATAGCCTTCTTCCAAAATTCATGACTGTATGCCGGGGGGGGGGGGGGGTCATGTAAACCAAGGGCTGCTGATATCTGGTTCATGTACTCAGTCTTTGATCCCCCCCACCTTGATCTTCCAGCCATAATCATTGTAAAAGCCACCCTGCCAGCACGGCTCTCCGATCTCTCCTAGATATGTGATACCAATGCAGCCCAGCCTTCCCCAACTTGCCTTCGGTTGGAGCAATCCAGCTTAGGCCCCTTGCAGCTTTGTTTCATGTCCTGGCAGGGACGTTCTAACTGCTTCCCCATCTTAACATCTTAATTTCCATGGTGGAGACCATACTGAATACTCCCATGGCATTCTCATCAGCAAGTTAAAGAAGCATGGGTTGGATGACTGGACTATAAGACAGAAAGCTGGCTAGATGACTGGGCTCAGCAGGTGCTGATCAATGGCTCCATGCCTAGTTGGCAGTTGGTATCGAGTGGCATCCCTCAGTGGTCAGCGCTGGGACTGGGTTTGTTCAACATCTTCATTAATGACCTGGAGGATGGTGTGGAAGCACCATCAACCTGTCTGCAGATGACACTGAGAAGGGGAGAGTGGGGTAGATACACTGGAGGGTGGAGACAGGATACAGAGGGAGGATTGGGGCAAAAGAAATCTGATAAGATTCAATAAGGATAAATGCAGAGTCCATGCACTAGATCTTTGTTTTTAACTATAAAGAGACTTTTCTTATGACGTACCAAATCCTTACACTGGAGACAGTTCATCCTTTGCCTCTCCTTGGCGCCTACCACTCTGTAAAGGCCAGTGTGGCTCACAGCCCTCCTCAGCAGCAGGTTAGCATCGTTAACTCCTGTATAACACAAGGGGAAAATGAGGCATGGCAAGCTCACCTGATTGCCAAAGGTCACACAGCAACACCTGGGTTTCCTGACTCCCAGTCCTGTGTTGAGACGAGTGGATCCCATTTTGTCCTTCCTCCTTGCAGCCCTGCAGCTTTCAAAGGTCAGGCTCTGCAAACAGCTGCAGGATCCAAAGGGCTGATGCGGAGGAAGGGGTGCAGAGTGTGACACAGGTAAGCAGCAGCTGGGACACTTGGCCATTTTGTTGTTATTTGGGCCGCCACCTTGTCCAGCCCTCACTTGCCTCTGAAACTACCTAACCAAGAAGCACAACTGCTCCCAGCGAGCGGCTCCAAGCTGGTCACAACTGCAGGGGCAATCGCTCACCAGTGTCATCTGTCTAGCCCATGAGCTTTTCCTGCACTCTCCACTAAGCAGCTGAGCTTGCAGGGGAGCTGAGGATTCCTATTAGCACAAAGCAAAAGTGAATCCCTCCTTACTCCAACCCACAGATGCCCAAATGTTTACACAGTGTGAACCACATGGGACTAGAACCAGTGTCTTGTTCATCCCTCAGCCCGCATCTTGCCCCTTGTTGTCATCCCTTCCCACAGAGCCTCCCCTCCCCTAGACCACCTTCCCTCCACTCTCCATCAGCCGGCCTCCATCAGCTTTGCAGTGCACGGGCTTCTCCCTGGACTCCTGCAGACATAGGGCAGGTCGCTTCTGTGAGCCAAGGTGCCAATGCGGTGGGGACAGAAATTGCAGAGGAGAGATGATGAAATGGACCCCAGCATCCACTAGCACTAAATGTGCACACCAGGTCTCTGGGCAGGGCTCCCACAGATTGTCACCATGCTCTCTTTGGCTGCACCAGTAGATTAAAGCTGACACATGTAGATCTACCTGAGCAGCCACTGCACTTCTGCTTGCATGGAAGATGTTTGCTTCTAGACCGTCCTCTGAACACTGCAGACATTCAGGCCACACAAGCCCCTCAGGGACCTGAGCTACTAGACCATTTGGACACAGACCATATGTCCGTTTAGCTCAGTTTCCAACAGTGGCCAGTGCTGGATGCTTCAGGGAAAGGCACCCAACTGTCACAATGCATCAGGACAGGGTTACACAAAGAGATTTGTTGTCCCCCAAGGCAGGACCCAGAGATAAGGGGCTGGAGGTTCACTTTTCACGGGCCTGGGTTTTGAATGCTTTCTCCACACGCACACTGAGGCAGCACACATAAAACACACGACTCCCTTGTTACAGCTGGCCTGTCAGGAAGGGATGATGGACCCAACTGGATCAATAAGATCATCTTCCGTGGTCATTTCATGGAGAAATTGCTCTCCAGCCAGGGAGAACAGCTGGAGGGAGCTGAAGGAAACATACGTCAGGCCCTTTTTAATTTCCCTGCTATCGACCATCTTTTGCGCAAGAGCCGACTTGTCCCTTGATTAGTAACTTTACAACTCACAAGCTAGCCACGTGTGCTTTGTGGTTGCTCTGTACCGGCCTATTTATCTGTGCGGACCAGCCTCCAGTGACTCAACAAGCTGTGCCAGGAATTTCATCCTGACAGCTTGGTGATGCTGACATTATACTTTATTGTTAGAGCTTGCACAAAAATTCAGTGGAACCTGCTTTCCCAGAAAGCGTGCAGGTCGCCCTGGCTCTATTGCTAGCCCCAGTTCAATAAACCATGTGCGGCGATATCCTGTACATCCTCTCTTGGCTCCTTCCAAACCAGGCTACTGAGGGGCCAGAGGGTGCAGGGAAAGGCATTCGGAGCCAGGCTAGGCGAATGGTTCTCACAGTGCTGCCCAGCCTGTCCCTGGCCTAAAGAGCCACACAATGGGCCAATGCCAGAACTGGGAACAGAAGTGAGCCCCGGATCCATATCTTCCTAAAGCAGCAGCCTGGTTTCCCCTAGCTCAGCTGCAGGCCTCTGAGACCAAACTCATCCCTCCGGCTGGTCCCTACAGAGCACATGGGGCATGCGGGCGATCCAGGCAGTGCCACGCTATCTGTCAGGGACATCATTCTGGTGGTCATTGGCTCTAGTGGGCCTGACGTGGCACGCTCCAGAGAGATTATCCCTGTCCCTGCAGCAAGAGACAATTAGGCTTGGAGGGGGAGTTTTCCTTGGAAAGAGGCACTTGGCAGGAGAAGATTTAGGAGGAGGGGGCTGGAGGCAGGGACCATCAGCAGGAAGATCCCGGACATAACGATGAAAGGAGCAGCCCCTTGAGGCCAATTAATGCCCTGTGAGAAAAGCTCTGAAGCTGGCATCCTGTCAGCCCCCCTGTCCTAGTGCACAGCCGGGCCTGTCGCATGGGGACTTGACAGATGAGCAGGGGCATCTCACTATTAATTAAACATCTGGAGAGTTTGGCAAGGAGCCCACTTAATTATCTCTGCTGCTCACAGAGGCCCTGGTGAGACCAGACCCTCCCCTCTCCAAGCCCACAGCCTTTTCCTAAAAACATCAGTTCAGATGCAAGCGTATCTTCTTCTCTGCTCTGCCAGGGAAATGCCTCAAGCTCTCCTCTCTACCTGAGCAGTGTCCTGGAGGCGACAGCAGTGCAACACAGCAGGGCTGGGCTGATGGGGAGCTGGATATGGGCACTCATCAGCCAACCCTCCTGGAGCACGTGCTGCCATCATTCAGAGGTGCTGAGAAAGAAATGGTTGGGTGGAGGAGGTGCCTGCCTTTCCTTTTGAGGCAAGGGGGAGCCCCAAACATGGCTCCATTCTGGGGGCACGTCTGAATTCCCAGGTGCTCATAGAGCACCAAGAAAGGGAGCCACAAATCTTGGGCCACCAGCCATAAGCTCGGCGATCACAGCCCTTTCTCCTTGACATGGCCCTCAGCCCAGCCTGTGGACTCAGCTGGTCAATATACCGACATGCTCGCTAGGTAGGGTTTCCTTTGCAGACCAGTTCAGGTTCCAGCTGGCCGAGAACGCGCCTACCCATTTGTTCTGCAGCGTCAGCCACAGGAAGCCGGTTCTGTTCTCCAGCGCTACTTCTAAATCTGTGGGACTGGGCTCTGGTCTCTCAAGCATGCTATAGGCCAGACTTAAGATATCTGGGACACCTGCCTCTCCTTCCCTGTGTACCATCCTGTCGGATGGCATCTGGAGTCCTTGGAGCTGAATCTCTGAGCCTGCAGGAAGGGTTCTGGAAAGAAAGAAAGAAAGAAAGAAAGAGCCTTGGATCTCCTGACCACACTAGGTCCCTCTGGCCTTTAGTGTATCTTGGCAATGTGTGACTACGGATGGATGGTGTAACACGAATATGAACCAAGAGTCCTGGGGTACAAGTCGCAAAAGGAAATATAGCAGTCTGCGTGATGAGTCGTCAGCTGACTGGGGTGAAGCAAGAAACCACAGACACAGATGACTGATGCTGGAAGGAACACGTAGCATTGAATTGCAGTAACGCTGTGGCAACAAAGAGATGTAAATGGCAATGAGCAGAAGATAAAATGGTTCACTAAACTATTGGATTTGGAGACCCCAACGTAAGTGGGGTGTGCAAGTTCAGATAGGGAAAAGGGCGGAAAATCTCATGAATATGCATCGGACAGGGTGGGCTTCAGTGTAACATAGGATAAAAGGTGTTACCTGATCATGTGCCGCAGGATACACCAGGATGACGATTGCCACCTCCTGATACAATGCGAGTAATGCAAGCACTGGCCATCCTGAGTTCTCCTCTCTGCATGGCCATAGCACAGCGTGTGGATTGTCTTCACGTTGTTAATAAAATAAGAATGATAACAGTAAAGTTAGTGAGATGTTTGTCCCGTCCCTTTTGAGGGCCTCTTTCTAATGACATCACTACCATAGCTGATCCGTGGGGTGAAACCCTACTGGACACTAAACAAAGGGTCTCTCTAATGTACGCACTAGGCTCTGAGCAATGGTGCATTCGAGAGAAGAGGTAGGCGACAACTAGGGTTTTGGGTATCCTAAAGACAAATTTTTATCTTCACAGGCCTCTGTTCTTGGATTCAGCTGATGCCACTGATTTTCAGCAGTGCCAAGAATTTGACTCTGTCAACATCCGTGGGAGCTATAGGTGCTTGGCACCCTTGAAAAAAACAGACATAAGACATTTGACATGGGGTATCCAGATCAGAGAACGTGTCTGCAGAAGTTGGCTCTTGTGGAACAAAGTAAAGGAAGGGACACCTCAGGGCGAAGAGCTCCACCAGGCCTATCATTCTCGTTAACGGTAATGGGGATGTAGAGCCCTTCAGCATTTCAGTTGTAACACGGAGGGGAGTTCTGGAGGTGCCAGGAGATATACAGCTGCTTCTTGGATAGTTCTTAAACTTTAAATTATAGCAGCAAGATATGGGAAACAATTAGCTTGCAATTAATACATGGGAGGTGCAATGAGGTAATTAGCCCAGAGTTAACAGGCTGGATGTGACGACCATATTCCTCACTAATTGATGTTTAGTTAATTTGCCATCGGCTGTCTTGTTAAATGGTTATGAATTACGTAAGCGACACTGCAAGTCGGAACGTGTTAACAAGGGTGCAATTATCCATGGCTTGCAATCACGATGTTTATAGCTGTGTGTGGTGACGGCTTTGATCTCATAGATTTATTAAGCCCCAGAGCATCCCCATTATGCCACTGCTGAGATCTGAGTGGCAGGTTTGCCAAGCTGTTTTACTCCCATGGGGAATGGATTCAGGCTGGGGCTTGGGACACACTGCCACGTACACAGGCCTCTCACCTCTAGATCCACTTGTGGACATGAGAGCCCCGTTCAACAAGACCCATTTCCCCTTAGCTCTGAATGCAAGAGGAGCATGTGTGGAATCGTAAACCAGACCAAGGAGAGAGAGGCACCAGGGCCAGAAATGTCCATTGTGTACCTCCACTGACTTGGCAAATTTGGCCCATCAGTTCATGTATCACAGAAGCATAGCAGATGAAGGTTGGAAGGGACCTCAGGAGATCATAGAATCAAAGAATCGTATGGTGGGAAGGGGCCATGAGGTCATCTAGTCCAGCCCAGCTGAAAGCAGGATCTCTGTCTAACCAGGCCTTAAATGTTTCCAAAGATGGAGATTCCATCACCTCCCTAGGTAACCCATTCCAGTGCTTCATCACCCTCCTAGTGAGAAAGTTTTTCTTAATATCCAACCTCAACCACCCAGCTGCAGCTTGAAACCATTGCTCCTTGTTCTGTCCTCTGTTACTACTGAGAATAGCCTAGCTCCCTCCTTTGTGGAGCACCCCTTCAAGTAGCTGAAGGTTGTTATCAAATCCTCCTTCAGGCTTCTCTTCTGCAGACTAAATAAGCCAAGTTCCTTCAGTCTCACCCCATGAGTCATGTGCCCGAGTCCTCTAATAATTTTCATTGCCCTCCGCTGGACTTGTTCTAATTTGTCCACATCCTTTTTTGAAGTGGGGAGCCCAAAACTGGACACAGTGATCCAGATGTGGCCTCACCAGTGCCGAATAGAGGGGAATAATCACATCCCTCGATCTGCTGGCAATGCTTCTACCGATGCAGCCCAATATGCCATTGGCCTTTTTGGCAACAAGGGCACATTGTTGACTCATATCCAGCTTCCTGTCAACCGTAACCCCCAGGTCCTTTTCAACAGTTCTGCTTCTTAGCTGATCAGTCCCCAGCCTGTAGCAGTTCATGGGATTTTTCCATCCTAAGTGCAGGACTTTGCACTTGTCCTTCTTGAACCACATGAGATTTTGTTTGGCCTAATGCTCCAATTTGTCTAAGTCTTCCTGAATCCTATCCCTACCTTCCAACATGCTTATCATTCCCTCTGCTGGGTGTCTTCCATGAATTTACTGAGTGTACAATCTTTCCCATCATCCAGATCATTAATGAAGATGTTGAACAGAACAGGCCTCAGGACCAAACCCTGGGGCATGCTACTAGACAGTGGTTGCCAACTAGACAACTAGCTAACTTGCTGAGCCCGATGATTTAGCCAGCTTTCTATCCACCTTACAGTCCATTCATCCAAACCATACTTCCTTTGCTGACAAGAATGCTGTGGGAAACCAGATCAAGAGCTTTGCTAAAGATGAGGTATATCACATCAACAGCTATTCCTGCATCCACATATCTGGTCATCTCATCATACAAGGCAGTCAGGTTGGTGAGGCATGATTTGTCCTTGGTGACTCCATGCTGACTGGTGCTGGTCACTTTATTTTCCTCCAAGGGTTTCAGAATGGATTCTTTGAGGACCTGCTCCATGATTTTTCCAGGGATTGAGGTGAGACTGACTGGTCTGCAGTTCCCTGGGTCTTCCTTTTTCCCTTTCTTGAAGATAGGCACTATATTGGCTTTTTCTAATCATCTTGGACCTCCCCCGTTTACCATGAGTTTTCAAAGATAACGGGCTAGCAGCTCTGCAGTCACATCAGCCACTCGTCAGCAGCCTTGGATGCAGTTCATCCAGCCCCATAGACTTGTGCATGTCCAACTTCTCTAAATAGTCCCTAACCTGACCTTCCATCACCAAGGGCCGCTCTCCTTCTCTGCATTCTGCGTTACCCAGTGTAGTAACCTGGGAGCTGGCCCTGCCTGTGAAGACTGAAGTAAAAAAAGCATTGAGTGCTTCAGCCTTTTCTGCATCATCCGTCACAAGGATAGCGGCCCCATTCAGTAAAGGACCTACACCACCCCTGATCCTCTTCTTGTCATCTAATCCTACCCCCTGCTCAATGCAGGCCAGCCCCAACTAAATCATCCCAGTGAGGATTTTTCTGAGCCTTAAAAACCTCTAAGGATGGGGATTCCACCACCTCCTTGGGTAACCCATTGCAGTGCTTCACCATTCTGCTAAGGAAAAAAGATTTTGCTAATACCCAACCTAGAACTCCCCCACTGCAACTCGAGACCATTGTTCCTAGTTCTCTCATCTGCCACTTCTGAGAACAGCCCAGGTCCACCCTCCCTGTAACCACGTTCCAGGTAGTTATAGGGTGCTATCAAATCCTCCCTCACTCTTTTCTGTAGTTTACCCCATAGCCTTGGCCAAGACACAATTGTCAGCTATTCGCTATCCTCCTCTTCACTGGTTTTAAAACATCTCCAGCCATGAGGCTTCCACCCCTTGCCCTAACACAATCAATTCACAAAGCCAGGAGAGTTTCTAAGATACTACATCTAGGGGCACCCTCCTGAGGCCCCTCACGTCAGGTAAAGAGCTCTCCTGGTGTTGAATCGGTGCAGATCTCAGGTCAACAGACCTCGCCCCGTAGAGCTGAGGTAGACCCCTTGTGAAACTTGCTAGCCAGTTCCTGAAGGAGGGCTTGTAGGGTGCCAAGCTGAAGTAGGATTTTCTTCCAGGAAAGCTCATGGAATAAATAAATTTGTTCATCTTTAAGTGCCAGAGGATTCCTTGTTTGTTCTAATATAATGCAACCATTGTCCTCACAGATAGCATCATTAGCCTCCCTTGCTCATAAAGTCACTTTATAAAGGATGTGAAATGAGAGGACGTAATCTAACCACTGTGCTGGGACACATTACGGTGTCACCCCCACAGTGGTGAGTGTGTCGCGGAGAACCAGGGAGATGGCTGGATGTAGCCTGGGGTGGGTGGGGTGGTGTGTCCTGTATGGTCACGATGTGCCACCAAGTGTGTTGCGACCCACAAAAGGTGGAGAACCACTGCTCCAATACCAGTTTTACTTCTAGAGATTAGGAGACTGTTCTCCTCTTTTCTTACACTGGTTTTCCCTGGTGTAACATCACTGATTTTGGTGGAGTTCCTTCTGATTTACATCACGTTATGTGAAAGGGGAATTGGGCTCCAGGGCTATGTCTACACTAGGAAAAGTTAATTTGAATCTGTTAATTTGAACTAATTAGTTCGAGGTTAGTTTGAACTAAACTTGAACGTATTAGTTTGAATTAACAATGCAAAATAGTTCAAATTAGCCCACTTTGTTAATTCAAACTAACTGCCCTTAGCTTGAACTTATTGCATTTGGACAAAGGGTTAATCCTTGTCTACATTGTCCTTAGTTTGAACTAACAATCAAGCTAAGGGCTTAGTTTGAATGAACCGGCAGGTCTTACCAGTTAGAACTAAGCTTTCATTAGTTCGAAGTAAGGATTAATTAATTTGAACTAATGAAAGCCTAGTGTAGACATGTACTAAATTAGTTTGAATTAAGCCTCCTTAATTCGAACTAACTTGCAAGTGTAGACATACCCCTAGGAGTGCAGGAAGACACAAAGACCCTATAGCAGGACATACCAGCCTTTAAAAGAAGGCTACAGATCTGCCCTCGTTCCATCTGGATATTAAGCTGTGAATGGGAATTCTGGGACCTCTGGTTCCCAGGGCTAATACAAATTAAAGCTGTCACAGCAAGGAATATAAAGTGCCCAATTTTGTTCAGAAAAGCGAGAGAGAGAGACTGGGACAGGAATGAGACCTGTGATGAGAGTTTCAAAAAGACAACCAGATGGCTGGGTAAGATATCCCTCGATGAGGCATGGTTTGGACTAGGGAGCCAGACAGACCAAGACCCAGGAGGGAAAATCAGGATGAAGGATGAAGCTGGGTGGGAAAGAGAAGCAGGGAGAAGGGGTGGTACCTGAAGGCGGTTTCACTGGACAGAGCCCACAGGAGAGCGTGGGGAGCAGCGAATGTGTGAGCTACCACTGGGCTCTGAAAGGCCAGCAGGGCGTTGCTCTTGTACCCCCCAGAGGGGAAAAGATGGACAGGTGCTGTGGGACCCAGAGGAAGAGAAAGTGGGTGAGGGTTTGGATACTCATTTTGATGTTGGGTTCTTGTGGACATTTTGCCCCCCGAAGGTGGCTGAGCCTGTGGCCCGTTGACACACAGCTGTAAAGCTCAGCTCTCCCGTCTTGCAGGCGTTTGAAAATGGAGGGAATTGTAAGGCTGGGGGACATCTGAGCAGGAGGATGCCCGATGTCCAAATTTTGAGCATGAAGGGCCACATCACAATTCTTTTCTCACTCAGGGGCCCGTGAACAAGTTTTAGATGGGGGTGCTGTTGCTGTGCGGGGCTGGCTGGCATGGGATGTAGGGGCAGAGGGACAGTTGCCAACTTTTATTTTTGTTGGCAGGTGCTGGCGGCGTGGGGACTTTTAGAGGAGGGGTGGGAGAGGACCCCATCAGTCACATATCTTCACTCGCCCATGGCTGCTGCTGTGCTCTCCCCACTCCCTGCCCCTTATGGGGGTGAACGGAGGTGGCTCTGCCCTTCTCTCGCTGTGCCCCATGGCCCATTTGGCTCTTCTCTTTAGCAACTGGGAGTCCAATCTTGGTCCCTCCTGCCTGCGGGAGCTTGGCTGGGGGAAGTGGCTTCCTCCCCCTACCCTGGGCCAGCCTCTGGACTTGGTACTCAGATGAACTGGTCTGGAAGTGGCGGAGAAGGAGGGAACTGGGAGCTCTCTGCCCCCAGCAGCCAGCCTGGATGGAGAGGGGAGTCTGCTTCCCCCAGCCAGGCTCCTGCAGGCAGCTGCCACTCTGCACGGATCGGCACCCTAGTCGGCAGGGGCTGTTGCAGGGTGCAAGCTAGATGCGTGCTGGACTGGGCTGCATTCCTGCTGGGCTTGGTCAGCCTGTGGGGGGCTGAGGGGGCTCAGGCGAGTTAGCCTCCCGCAGGGAGGGGTGTTACACAGGCTGCCCAGGATGCAGCTACGGCATGTCTCCTCCCAGCCAGATGCAAACACCATGCTGGGATGTATCAACAGGAGGATTGTAAGTAAGACACAAGAAGTAATTCTTCTGCTCTGCTCAGCCCTGATTAGGCCTCAACTGGAGTATTGTGCCCAGTTCTAGGCAGGAAAGATGTGAACAAATTGGAGAAAGTCCAAAAAGAGAAACAAGAATGATTAAAGGTCTGGAAGACTTGACTTATAAGGGAAGATTGAAAGGGCTGGGTTTGTTTAGTCCAGAAAAGAGGAGACTGAGAAGATACATGAGAACAGTTTTCAAGTACCTAAGAGGCTGCCACTAGAAAGAGGGAGAAAAACTGTTCTTCTTAACTGCCAATGATAGGACAAGAAGCAATGGGCTTAAATTACAACAAGGGAGGTTTAGGTTGGACATTAGGAAAAAAATCCCTAACTGGCAGGGTGATTAACCACTGGAATAAGTTGCCTGTGCAGGTTGTGAAATCTCCATCATGGAAGTTTTTAAGAGCAGGTTAGACAGGCACCTGTCAGGGATGGTCTAGAGGGTACTTGATCCTGCCGTGGGTGCAGGGGTCTAGACTCAATGACCTCTCATGGTTTCCTCGAGTTTCTTTGATTCTATCTCCCATGCCCACCTTTGCTCTTGAGTCCTGGCTGGTGCAGTGCAGGACGCTGCATGCAGGGGCATCCCTAGGGGGGTGCACGGCCCTTGGTGAATTGTCTTCTGTGGAGCCCCCCCACACAACCCCAGCACTGGGGGGGGGGGTTGGCTGGCCCAGGGGAGGGGCAGGCCCCTGCGCCAACCGTCCCTTACTGGGGACCGGGCAAGCAAGCCAAAAGGGCTGTCCGGTTCAGTGCTGGCAGTTTGCCATCCCTCCCACCACGTGCGTTGCTTTTAGCTCTGTGCTGAAGCAGTGGTGACAGGGCAGGCAGTAGCGTAGCCGGGAGGGGTAGCAATATGGGCCCCACACTGCCCCCTGCCCCTCCCTGCTGCTCTGGCACACAGCCGAAAGCAGCGCGTGTGGCGGGATGGGGAGGCGGGTGGGGAGGACCAGCAGCACTGAACCAGGCTGCTGCTTTTGGCTGGCTTGCCTGGTCCACAGCATGGGGGGGGGGACAGCAGTGCAGGCCCCACAGGGCCCCCCGAAGCACTGGGCCCTGGGCGGCTGCCCCTCTTGCCCTACCCTAAGGATGGCCCTGACTGCATAGGATGGAGTGGAAGGGAGGACCTGCTCCCCACTGGCTCAGGGCTGGAGTGGAGGGGCTGCTCCTCAGCTTCAGCTCGCGGTATGTGTGTACAGGTGGCAGGGGCTGCTGCTGCACCTGGTGGATTGGAAACCAGCCTTTGGTGGGCTGCACTGTGGCCCCAGGGCTGTGGTTTGAACAAGCCAGGACTAGACCCTTGAAATGGCTGGCTCTCTGGTGTATTTCTGCCTTTCAAAAATATAGCCCGAGATACACCCAGGTCATAAGGCTGAGTACCCACAAACATTCTGCCAAATCTAATGAATAACAGCAGCGTGGGAAACTGAGTCAGTGACCCTGTGTCTGGTCAGTGTTCCAGCTTCAGGCTAGCTGAAAAAATGAAAACAGGAATTTTCACAAAACCAGCTTGTCAGACAGGGACAGGGCTCTTCTCTTTCCGGCTGGACCATAAGCTGCAGAAACAGCATGAAAATTAAATAAGAGCATGGAAAACTCCATCTTGACTCTTGTGTTTCTCACAGCTCCTGATGGTCCTTGTTGCACATCGATTAAGCTGGAAGTGGCTGGGTTATTGAACAGTTGTGTCTGATTTAATTTTTTGTAGGGAATGAGTCTGAATAGCAGCGATGAGTTAAGCATCACACGGCTCTCCTTGTCAAGGAGGTCAGTGTTGCGGCTGGCATTTGAACAGCTGGTCAAGATGAGGCAGCAAGAACGTCTCATCAACTGGTCCCAGGTGACAGAGCGAATCAATGTCACAGCCAGGCCTCCTGTTCCCAGGGTGCCGCTCAGGAATGCCACTGAATATCATTGCTACCCCTGGGTCTTCTGGACCCTCTTTTCCTAACTGGGAGAGATGCTACAACAGACCTGCAGCTAACCTTCACCTGCAACATCTGCAGCTGGATTTTGAATCCTTTGTGAAGGAAATAATGGTGCTGCCCATCAGACATGCTGGCTCCAATGCGCCTCCGTTCCTGCCTCACCATGCAGATCACCACAGCTGATTGCAGGACTAGACAGTGATGAAGCCCTAGAAGAGGTTACCTAGGGAGGTGCTGAAATCTGCATCCTTAGAGGCATTAAGGTCCAGCTTGACAAAACCCTGGCTGGAATGATTTAGTGGGGTTTGGTCCTGCTCTGCTCAGGGGGATGGCTAGATGACTTGCTGGGGTTCCTTCCAACCCTAATCGCCTATGATTCAACAGGCCAATTGCAGTGTGAGGCTGGAACTCCGAAGTATTTCCTTCACATCTATGCCATTGTGTTGGCACCACAGAGGACCATCCTTGTTTATATGCTTCATTAACATTCTTTGAACTTAAGGCAATAATCACCCCATGATGCAAAGAACCTTCCAATATTGGAACAATCTGGAGCAGTAAAAGGGGAATGCAGGGAGAAGTCCAGCATCAGAGCAGGGACTCTCCGGTGTATTGCACTAAATACCTGTGAGATCACCTGCCCTATGGTGGGTGGCTTATGTGTTCGATTGGTGCCAGAAGCTCCTGGCCCTCAGACACCATGTAGAGGCTTTGGAGACCAGGATGGCTAGACAGAGGAGAGAGATCAAGACATGCAGTGAGGAGACTTCCTAGGACACCATAGACTGGTCCCATCCATGGTCTCAGCCTCTGTGATGGTTAGAAGAAGGAAAATCTCAAAGAAGGAGAACATCAAATTGTAATGGAGGCTGATCTGAAGGGGAAAGGTGTCCAAGAGAGTTGGGTGCATT
>ML682046.1:2915798-3000166 GCA_007922195.1 Podocnemis expansa
GACAAAATCAGCCTAGCACACCATGCTCACAAACCCTCCATCAGCATGTCTGCAGAGTCAACCCAGAGATTTGTGGATTCATAGGACTGAGCCGAATCTGGGAACTTCACAACATGATGGTTGGCACAATGCAATCCACTGTGGTCCCTCTAGCTGGAGCATCTGTTCTGTGTTGATGGTGCACGTTTGAGGAAAACCATCGGACTTCAGATCAGGAGGAGCTGTGTCACCCCCACTTTTCCCCTACTGTCTTCCTTTAAGTTCTTTCCCCTGACTTTTGTAAAGCAGCACTATGAAATATGAGCAATATCTTGTCTTTAAACCCCAGACCAGACCTAAGTTCTGCAGATTTTCATAAACTGACTTAAATTGGCAAAGAGAGCAGCTGATCTGACCTGTACTACCATGATGCAAAGGTGAAGAGATCACACCTCTGAAATTCGTGGTGGGTGGGGAGAGAGAAATCTTCTGTAGGTCACCAGTGTCATGCAGTGACCATGTGAGTACTGTGAGCCTAGCGGAGAAAGGCCAGGCCAAAGGATGGGCTGTGAAAATTCAGAGAGTAGTTTGCGTGCAGGATGAACTGCTCTGCTCCCCTTTCCTCACCCTCCACTTCATGGGTTGCAACTGAAAGAACATCTCATCTATCAGTCTATGGCTTTTATAAGGCGCCTGACTTCTTGGCTTCCAAACGGGGCTGATTGAAGATTTTTCCATTGAAACTGGTTTTCAACGGAAAATTGGGTTTCATCTAACAAATGATTTCTCATCCACAGAAAGTATCTGCTTTCCAATGGTAATTTTGCCTGTTTGTCCAATAAACAAAACCCACAAAACTCTCGACCAGAAGTTTTCAGTTTTTCAATAAAAAGTCAAAATTTTCCATGGAAAAACAAAACCCAGTTTCCGAGCATCACACACACTGAATGGCATGGCAGTTGCCCAGTTGCTTTCTGTGGCAAACCAACATTGATCAACTAGTGTCCAGCCTAAAGGCTGCTTCCTGCACCCTTGCCCAGAGTTCATTGTTCAGTCTCTTTGCCCCTTTTCTACACAGTTACCACCAAGCTCCTTACAGCTGGGGCTGCTTCTGCGTTTGCATCTGACCCATTGGGCACTCCCTAAACCAGCTACTGATCACCCTGTGAATGGTGAAGAGTGGGTGCAAACCTCTACTTGCCAAACAGCAAGCAAGGCAAAGTCTTCTTTGGCCAGGGATGTGGTTCATCTCAGGGACTTACTTTGGAATATGTCTAGAAGCAGTTTTTGATGTTTCAAAGGAATAACAGCCAAGAAGCGGTTGCCGGAAAGGGGGCACTTTGGTTTGCTGGTGGGAGAATGCACGGAGGAGTATGAAGACTTGAGAAACAGATACACTGCTCTCTAGCTCTGAGCTGGTAAAGACTTTGCTAAACATGCCTGGTGTAGGGGCAGGGGTTCCCGCTGGTCACAAGGTCTGTGAACTAAGTTCATTTGATCAGCGGCTTCATTCACAGCCTGACCCTAGCTGTGCACCAGCATTTATATCATATATTACCCCCAAAATGCTTTAAGCACTGTTACAAGGGGAGGGAGTTCATACTACGATCCCTTTTTTGGAGATGGGTAAACTGAGGCACAGAGCAGGGAAATGACTACCTGAGACCATACAGCAATCAACTGTGCAGAAGGCAAGGGATGTACCATGATAGAGATGACAGCGGTTAAAACACCAGGGGCCAGTCTAGACGATGTCTTCCACTGTTGGTACCACAAGGAAGAGACGACAGAGCAACAGGGAAAAATTCTGAACCCATTTAGCATATGTAACAAATTCACCCACAGATTGTGCTCTTAGCACTGGTGGTCCAGCCTCACGCGTGACTCAGATGATGGGTGTTATGTGGACACAGCCTTGTTGGACAAGTAGGGTAAGAAGAATGGCCTGGGACTTGGGACTGTGACATAAGGACCCTTGATGCTCATTAACACAGAGTATGCTGTCTCTCCTCCAACCCAATGAGCTCCTGACCCCCAACACTCTTTTCTCACAGTATTTATCCAAAAGCTATTGTGTGACGTTGCATATGAGAGCTAATGATGCTGGTGATTAATATAATTGTCAAATACCTCTGTTAAGGCAGGGGTCTCAAACCCAAATCACCACGAGGGCCTCATGAGGACTAATAGAGGGCTGCCTGAGGATAAGTACATTAGCACAAGGGCTGCACCACTGAAACCTTTCAATACAATGATATTGCAAATATTGGTAACTATCGTGTCATTGCAGGCTGCAGGAAACAGATTTAGGGGCCACAAGCGGCCCGTGGGCCGGGTGTTTGAGACCCATGTGTTAAGGGCAGATGTGAACCTATCAAGTCCCTCAGTTTGATGTTACTAGAACATGGTGAGGACCAGACAGCCTAGCCTAGGTAAAGGTGATAAACAGATCTGTCCTAGACAAAGAAGCGTGGATGTACCTTGCTTTATACATTAACAATAAACAAAGCCATCAAGCTAAACCAGCGGGAGTCGTTCCGCTTGAGAACTTGCAAGACAGAGAATTAACACTGGTTCCAGCCCCTAGAAAGACACAGGAGGCTGAATCCCCAGGTGGTCTTTGTGACTGTAAGACAAAGCCCTCCCTTTTGGAAGGAACAGAGACAGCCTCTGTCTTTATCTTTCACCTTAGGAGACAAAGGAACCAAGTGATTTGATCTTCACAATGGGCCCTGGCCAATAAAAGCTGGAAAAGAACCCAGGGGAAGGGAGGTGAGAGAAACCAACCTGAACAGAGATTGTATTTCACCCAATTAAGTTTTTAGTCTTTTCAGTGTGAGATTTTGCTTATTTGTCTGTGACCATCTCTGTCTTTATTCCTTTACTTGATATCTCTCACTCAATACTCTTTTTGTTTTGCTGAACTAGACTAACACGGCTACTCCTTTGGAACTTGGCATCAGTACTTGTCTATTAATACATTCATTTTGCTTCCCCTATAAATCATCTGTGCTGAGTACATTCAGTAACTTTGGGCCTCTAGCAAGCCGACAGGTTGGCGTGTTTTACTGTCTCTGGACAGGCAGTGAATTTGCACTCTCTGTGAAGGGAGAAGGCCTGGTTCCTGAAGCAGGATGATTTGGGGTGGCAGGGGAGTCAGGTGAATGTGTCGGAGTAACTGGGTTGGGCAAAACCAGGGTGAGGCTGGTGAGCTGCCACAGGACACCCATGATTACAGAACAGATGGTGACTGAATGCATTACTGGTCGGGGTGAAGCTCACCATGTCACATGGACTCTTTCCCTGCTCTGCCATAGACTGTCTCAGTCACCTTGGCCACATCACTTAATGTGGCTTCTGCCAAAGTTTTCCAGGGCTAAAATGACAGAAATATCTCTGCCCACCCAGGGGTGCAGTGAGGATGAAATGCACTAATGATGGGAGGTTGACACCAGTAGAGCCCATAAGTAGAGACAGCATTTCAGAATCCCAGCCCCGGGATGTTGTGGCAGGGTCGACAGGTGTGTGATCTGCTTGCAGTGCTTCCTGGGAGCTGTAATTCTGGGTCCCACGTGCCCCTGCTCTAAGCAGACAGCCCTGGGATGTCGTGTCTATTTGCAGCAGGGGGATGCAGGAAAACCCTTTGAAAAGTGTGAAAATCTGGAGTTGTGGATGGGTGTTTGCAATCTGCTTCTTTACTGTCAATGCTCAGGAATCTGGAGTTGATATGAGGGAATCTGTAGAGTTCTGCAAATCCATGGATATCCGCATTATATCCGCATCCGTGGATACAACCCGGATATCCGTGGACCACTTCTTGTGGATGCAGGTTGGATATGGATCCACATATTTTTATCTGCACAGAGCTAGAGACCTGCAAATATGCGGATATCCATGGATATCCACATACAACATGGATATCCGCGGGCCATTTCTTGCGGATGCAGGTCGGATATGGATCCATGTATTTGTATCCGTGCAGGGCTCTAGGAATCTGTCCACATTAGACCTATGCTTAACATGAACGAGGGGAGATGAAAGGCTAAAATCAGCTCATTGTGCTGTCCTGAACACCTCATGAGCTACAAGAGGCCTGAGCCCCATCTAAGAGCAGTAAACACTTTTCCTTCATAGCCCTGGCTCCAGAAGTTTGATGGCGCAGACTAAATTCCAAGGCCACGTGTGTTCGCTTCCATCCATTATAACAGGAGCTAACTTAGCAAAGGAAACTGTGGAAACTGTGGGACTGGTTCTCAAAACCAGGCTGGCAAAATGGAACAGGAAATCATCTGCATGTAATTACTGCAGCAAAATCTCTCTTAAGCCCCTAATGAGCCCTCTGCAAGGGCAATTATCCGCAACGAGCATCCATGCAGATCTAAGTGTGACCATCAGGCCCCATTGTATCTATACTGTTGTCTCGTGTTCATCTCTTCATGAATCACCAGTTAGGATTTTATGTGCATAATTATTTGTTATTGGGGTGGCCACAGGACTCAACTGGGATCAAGGCCTTATTGCACTGGGTACTGTTCAAACACAGTGAGACTCATTCCCAGCCCCAGATCCTGTCTAGGTGCTTTGGGGCTGGCCACAAATTATGTGACACATATTATGGTGATTTTTAGGACCCACATTTGCAACGCTTTATGACACTGAAACAAACATGCTGTCATGCAAGTGAAATTAAGGACTCCCCACCTCTTTGTGCATTGCATAGTTCATGGACAGTTCCTTATTAGTCCTCCATACTAGAGATGATCAGGATCCCCCCCTCACCGCCCAACCCACTTTTTCAAGACAAATGCCTTTTGCAGGTCAGGCTCAGTTTCAGCAAATTTCTAAACTTGAAACACTTTGAAAGCGTTGCAATTTTTTTCCCCAAAGTGACAAACTTTGTTTTTTCCTCATCTGAAACAGTCTTTACTTCAAAACGTAAGCCAGATAGAGTAGAATTTAGTTTTATGGATTTGTGTTTTTTTAAAAAGTTGAAAATCAAAATGAAGCATTGTGACAGTCTCACAGCGAAATGTTTCTGTGAATGACCTGAGCCTAATCCTAAAACAGTTCACAACTGCTTTTTAAATGTAGACTTTTTGTCATGATACAGCTTGGGAAAGTTTCTAAAAATCTCTTGGTGGGATGGGAAAACCATTTTCCATTGAGTACCTTACAACCATCAATAGATTTTCTCTCCTCAGTAAGGATCAATTATTCCTATTTTACAGATGGAACAATGAGGCCCAAGGCACGTAAAGTAACTTGTCCAAATTCGCACACAAAGTCAATGAAAGACCTGGAGAAAAACATAGATCTTTTAAGTCCTACCACTTGCCCTGCCGCATGGGTCATTCTTTCTACTTCTGCCAAATCTCAAGGTCCTTAAGTCTTCATTCAGTTGTGTCCACTGACTTCCCTGGGAATCTCCCTGAATAAAGACTGACTAGAGAGCTCACGACTTGCCCAGGTAGGCTTAGACCAGGGCTGGTCCAAAAAAGTGACACCAACCCTTTTCCACATCTGAAAATGGGGTTTTGTCCAAAACAAAATTTTTCACAAGGACAGAATGAGGTTATCAGAAGAGTCCATCGGAAATATTGAAACATCAAGTTACAAATAGGGTCAGGGTTGACAGGTGCATCTAATCTGCTTGTACTGCTTCCTGGGAGCTTCCTGCGTCCCGTGTGCCTCAACCTACAAGATCAGATGTGATCACTGATCAGACCCCGCCTTGCATGATGTGCTACACTCTAATTCCTTTGTCTGAGCCATCAAGGTGGCATTTCATGAAACTGCCACCACCAGGGAGCTTCGTTCTCTTGTGTTTTATATGGATGGGTCTCCATTAGCCCCAGAAGAGTGAAGCGTGATATAGAACCATAAAACCACAGAAGATGAGGGTTGGAAGGGACCTCAGGAGCACATTTAGACCAACCCACTGCTTAAAGCAGGACCAACCCCAACTAAACCATCCCAGCCAGGGCTTGGTCAAGCCGAGCCTTAAAAACCTCTAAGGATGGAGGTTCCACCGTTTCCCGGCTAACCCATTTCAGTGCTTCTCCACCCCATTAGGGAAAAGGTTTTCCCAATATCCAACCTCAAACCCACCCCCCACTGCAACTTGAGACCATTGCTCCTAGTTCTGTCACCTGTCACCACCGAGACCAGCCCAGCTCCATCCTCCCTGAAACCTCCTGTCAAGTAGGTGAAAGCTGCTATGAAATCCCCCCTCATTCTTCTCTTCTGCAGACAAAACAAGCTCTGTTCCTTCGGCCTCTCCTCGTAAGTCATGTGCTCCAGTCCCTTCATCATTCGTTGTTGCCCTGTGATGGACTCTGAAATTTGTCCACATCCTTCCTGTAGTGGAAGGCCCAAAATTGTCCACAATGTGGCCACAACAATGCCAAACAGAGAGAAATAATCACATGCCGCAATCCTCTGCCAATGCCCCTACTAATGCAGCCCACCATGCTCTTGGTAATAAGGGCAGATTGTTGACTCCTATCCAGCATCTTATCCACTGTAACCCCCAAGTCCTTTTCTGCAGAACTGCTGCCTAGTCAATGGGTCCCCAGTCCATAGCGGGGTGGGGGATTTCTGTGTCCTAAGTGCAGTATTCTGCATTTGTCCTTGTTGAACCTCATCAGATTTCTTTTGACCTAATCCTCCAGTTTGTCTCAGTCACCCTGTATCCTATCCCTGTCCTCCAGTGTATCTGCCACTCCCCTCAGACTAGTCTCATCTGCAAACTTGCTGAGTGATCCTCCACTCTGCCCTCCAGGTCATTAAATGAAGATATTGAACAAAACCAAATCTAGGACTGACCTCTGAGGCACTCTGCTTGGTACCAGCTGCCAACTAGCCATCAAGCCCTGGATCACTCCCCAATACATCTAATGATCTAGCCAACTTTCTGTCCACCACATAGTCGTTCCTCCAACCCAGACTTCTGTAGCCTGCTGGCAAGAATACTGAGAAAGACCATCTCAAAAGTTTCGCTAAGCGCAAGGTATATCATGTTCTTCACTTTCCCCACATCCACAGAGCCAGTCACCACATCAGGTGGTCAGACATGACTTGCCCTTGGCAAATCCACACTGATTACTCCTCATCACTTCCTCTCCTCCAGGTACTTTAAAATGATTCCTTGATGACCTTCTTCATGATTTTCCTGGTGACTAGGGTGAGGCAGACTGGTGTAATTCCCCCGATCCTCCTCCTTCCCTTTTTTGAAGATGGGTACTAGATTTGCTTTTTTCCAATCACCTGGGACCTCCCCAGTTGCCACAAGTTTTCAAAGATAATAGCCAACGACTCTACAGTCACATCAGCCAACTTCTTCAGCACCATCAGGCGCATTGCATCCTGCCCCATGGACTTGTGCATGTCTAGTCTGTCTGAATGGCCTTGAACCTGCTCTGTCACCACCGAGGGCTGCTCACCTCCTCCCCATTCTGTGTTGCCCAGTGTAGCTGTCTGGGAGCTGCCCATCTTTGTGAAGATAGAGGCAAAAGCAGCATTGAGAACCTCAGCTTTTTCTGAAGCCAACATACTCAATTTATAACAGTCTAAGTGATAGCAGATTTGGGCCGTTAGACTGCGAGTTCCATAAGCAACCAGCCCTATTGCCCACCTTCCCCTTACATCTCCGAGCTCACGGTGGGTGCTAGATACATCCCAGTGGCTCTACAAATGCTTGTAGATCATTCACTATTTGTGGTACAAGAGGTGGCTGTGCCCTACTTTGAGTGTGTTTGATTAAGATGCAAGCTGGCCAGATTTGACAGGCACCAGTGGGGAGGAAAGATCATTAGCTTTTAGAAGGTGAATGATGAGGCCAGCGCTGGCTGGATTGACAGGCTCCTTAGACAGCTGTCTCCCTCCTCAGCTAGCTTTCCGAAGAGCATTTGTTCTTGTCACCCATGAGGAAGTTGGTTTGTCTGCAAGCTGTCATTTTAATGTCACAGATTGAAGCTCGGGTCAGTTTTCCCTACCAGAATCGGAAAAGCATGGGGGAGCGCAGAGTCATGGGACGTGGACAGATATCTCTGGTACCGTCAGCTCACACAGCAGGAGTACAGATGACTCTTGGTGCAGAGGTTTGGATTTGAAACCCACCACCCTCTGTGTTCAGTATGTGTCTGGCCCCCATCCCTGTAGTGTCTGAGCACCTCCCAATCGCTGACATATTGATCCTCACAATGGTCCTGCGAGGCGGGGCAGGGCTGTTATCCTATGGTACAGCTAGAGAACTGAGGCACAGAATAGCCAGGGCCCAGAGTCTCTCCAGTGCCTAGCTCCCACAGAACTCCAGAGGAGTCAGGCAGCTAAAACACCCTCGTGGACCTGGGCCAAAACGATATACCCAAGGTCACCCACAATGCCTGTGGCGGTTCTGGGAATTGAACTGATGTTTTGGATTCAACCACTGTTCATTTTGTGCAGAGACTCCCCAGACCTTGCTTATGAATATAGGAATTGTAGGTGACCTGTTCAAGGACTGGCAGATAGGGACTGTCAAATTACAGGTGTAGCACACTGAGTTGCATAAAAACTGTTTCAGGGTTGTAGCTCCACCTGGAGATAAATAGGGCCTAAGCGGGGTCTCGCATAAATGTGTGATAGGAGAATTATGGATGATTAAGGTTAGAGGGACCCTAGGAGGTATCTAGTCCAACCTCCTGCTCAAAGCAGGACTAACCCACTCCAGCCAGGGCTTTGTCAAACCAGACCTTAAAAACCTCTAAGGATGGAGAGTCCACCATGGCCCTAGGTAATCCATTTCCGTGGTTCGCTACCCTCCTAGGGAAAAAAGTTTTCCCTAAAATCCTATTTAGACCCTCCCTGCTGTAACTTGAGACCACTGCTCCTAGTTATGTCATCTGTCACCATCTATCCTCCCTGGAGCCCCCTTCAGGTGGTCGAAGGCTGCCATCAAATCCCCCCTCACTCTTCTTGTCTGCAGGCTGAACAAGCCCAGTTCCCTCAGCCTCTCCTAGTACATCATGTGTGCCAGCCCCTTAATGATTTTTGTTACCCTCCTCTGACCTCTCTCCAATTTGTCCACATCCTTTCTGTAGTGGGGAGCCCAAAACTGGACACAGTTCTCCGGATGTGGCCTCACCAGGGCCGAATAGAGGGGAATAATCACATCCCTCGATCTGCTGGCAACACTCCTACTAATGCAGCCCCAGATCTTGCTAGCCTCCTTGGCAATGAAGACACCATTGACTCACGTCCAGTTTCTTGTCCACTGTAACCCCCAGGCCTTTTCTGCAGACCTGCTGCCCAGTCAGTCAGTCTCCAGCCTGTAGCCGTGCGGAGAAGATAATTTTTGCAGCCATTGTTGCCACTGTTATTTAACACCTGCATGCAGCTGGGTGCAAAGGTCCTGAGCTGGACTGGGGAGCCACTGAGCTGTGTAGACACATAGCAGGAGGCAAGATCCAAAGGGGCTGCTGTGTTAGTCTAGTTCAGTAAAACAAACAAAGAGTCCTGTGGTACTTAAAGACTAACGACTTTATTTATTGTATGAGCCTGTGTGGGAAGAAATCCCACTTGTTAGTCTTTCAGTGCCACAGGACTCCTTGTTTGCAGCAGGAGACAGTCTCTGCCCCACAGAGCTTGTGATCTAGAGAGACAGGACAGGGGCTAGACTCACAAGCCGGACATTAACACTCTGTACTCTTCCGTGAAGTCAGAGACATTAACAAGTGAAGCCTCTAGCTCCTTATGAGGTTGGGAGCTCATATCACCCCCACTTTGTAGGGGGGAACCTGAAAGAGAGGGTGATCAAGTGACTTGTCCAAGGACAAAAAGGAAGTCTGTGGCAGAGTCAGGACATAAATGTTGTTTGCCTGACACTTATGCCCAGACCCGCGAAGGTATCTGGAAGTTACGAGCCTAAATACGTGAGAAGATCTATGTTCCAGTCCTGTGCTCCCCGCACCAGACATCACTCCCTTTCTAAACGCATCTGGAAAAGAGGCTTTCCTTGGAGGCTCTGCGTTTATGCTGAGTTTTGGGGAAACGACTTCATTTTCCAATTAGTTGCCATCACGTTGAAAGCACTTGAAGGTAAGTGCTGCTGCAGACGGACGGCCTCTGGCACAGTTCCCAGCACTCCCAGGACACTGAAGGAGCCTGGAATTTTTGAAACGTGTGATCGTGCAGAACGGCTGGGCCTTTTCAGGCCAGATCCAAAGTCCTTTCCAGCCTTTGAGATGGAGCCCAGTTGACTTCAGTGGGCTTTGGGTCAGATTAGCAGACTACGGACGGATGGACGAATGAAAAAAAATGTGGCTCATTTCCCTGGCAGGATAATACAAAGCTTTAATTAAAAGCACCAATGTGGAGGCTTGGCACACGTGTGCTGAGGAAAGGTATGCAAGTGTGCCCTGTGCACCAAGGTGAGGTGTTACACGTTTCTGCAGGAAGGCTGATATTGTAATTAGGGCTTTGTGCACTCTGGGCGGTGTCTCTCCTCATCAGCTGAAGAAAGAGGTCTAGCACACCCACTGCCATCTGGGCATTAATAGAAGATTAACACACATTTCAGAACTCGCCATTTCCTTGCTTTAGGGTCTGTGTTGGGGACATGACGGGGCCACAACATCTTGTTTTAAAACCCTTCTTAAACTATGTTTTGCTTATGGACTAGATCAGGGCTGGCAACCTACGGCACGTGCCATGCTGCTTCCAGACCCAAGCAGGTCCATGAGGTGCCCGGTCCTTTCTTCTAGCCCCACCACTGTCCCACATGGGCCCACTGGCCTCCTGGCCAGATCTAGCACAAGCAGGTGGGGAAGGCTGCCTGGCACCTGTGTATTCGGGATCCTATGAGAAGCCAGCATGGAAACGGGAAGCTGAATGGCCGGGTTGATGCTGGTTCCCCTGCCTGCTTTGTGCTGACTCTGGCCAGGGCATCGCAGGGCCCCCATGGGAGAGGGGCAGCTGGTAGGGATGTAAGTAGAGGGTGGCTCCTTGGAGGAGGGCATGGCTGGTGCCCCACACGAGGCACACCACTGTCACAGCGAGGAAGGAAGAGCAGAAAGTTGGCTTGCAACTCGCCCCCTTGCAGCTAAACACCCTGGCCAGGATGCTGGTCCCACACGGCACATTGGCACTCTGCCTCCCAAAAGCCTGCTGACCCATGGACTTGACACATCAGTCAAACTGCTGGTTCTTCGGAGCAGAGGCACAATCCATGGCTGCCCCTTCAACTAATGCAACGTCTCCACTGGCTGCAAGAAAGTAGCCAGCTTTGCTGGGCCCAGCTGCAAGGTGACCCAAAGTACGAAGCCAGTGGCCACTCAGTCACAATGCCATGGACATTGGGGACCAGGGATGGCATTGGTGAGATGGGTTATTATAAAACATTTCACAGCAGAGGGGTGCAGAAAGGGTTAAGAGTTAGCTAAGCAGCACCTGTCTCTTCTAGGATTTGTCACAGAGTCTCTCCTCTTCCTGTGCAGACACCATCAGATTAGGAATTAATTATAAATGTGAATAGAAAAATCACTTTGTTTAGGGAAAAAAAAGAAAACCACGGAGCCGTACATTAAAAACAAATTACGCTCCACAGGCAGGTGAACCAGGACCTGCCAGGCAATTGGGAAGGCAGCGTGCAAGCGGTAATTGAAAAAGTGAGGGACGAGCAAGCGACTCACCCATCAGCATAATAGCTCCCGATTCATGTGTGCAATAACAAAGCGAATCAGTCGGCACCAATCAGTGCTGGAGTTGGAGGAGAGAAGCCTAGATGCGCTGCCTGGCCTCCCAACCTGCCTTCATTTGATGGCACTTGCTGGTTTGAGCTCCTAAAGGACATAGTTGGGGGGCAGGAGGCACACTGAGATCTCACTTACACCTTCTTATTAGATTCCAAACTCATTCCCAGGTTATTTTCATTTTCCCTCTTGGCTGGCTTGGGGGAATTGTTCGTAACTGAAGGTAAGAACATAGGAATGGCCATACTGGGTTGGACCAATGTCTGTCTAGCCCCGTAGCCTCTCTTCTGACGTTGGCCAGTGCCAGGTGCTTGAAAGGGAATGAACGGAACAGGGAATCATCAAGGGATCCACCCCGTCAGCTCTGCTCCCTCTCCCCACGGGGTCCTTTAGTTGCTGGGAGTGTGCGCTGGTGGCCTGCTCCAAGGAGTGAGTCCCGGCCATTCTTTGAGCCACAAGCAAGGAAATCCCTCTTCTGACATGGACCTAGAGCTGCCATGGGTGAAATCTGTTTGCTCAGGAATTACTCGGTCTTTGCCAAGTGGAGCTATGGCGCTGTCTGTGGACCATAGCTGAAGCAGGACAGGAGACCCCACCATGCATTCTGGGTCAGGATTTCGGCTTAACGCAAGACCACACCAGAGCAAGCCACGGGAGGTCTCACCAAAACCCAAGCGCATGGCTCTTCTCGGTCAGGTCTCTGTGGTATTGCTTGTTAGGCTGCAGGCGTTCAGTGACCTCGTAACCAAATGCTGAGCCCCTGGTGCTGTCATTTTGACACCTCCTCCCCTCCCTGCATTGTCACTGGATCCTGGCAGCATGAGGACCACACGACCGAGTTGTGTCCTGCACCGCTCCCTCCCTGGGCTGTCACGGGGAGAAGCCCTTTCTGCTTTACACGCTCCCAGCTTTCCTTATTGTGGCCATTCGTTCATGGTGACAAAAGAATTGCAGTTCCATGCAGGGGGCCGATTCTCCATAATGCGCTGCTCCTGGGAGACTGGCATTGAGGAATCCAGACTAATTTCTTTCACCCTCATATGCTCTGATACCATATACTCCTAACATGAGGTGAGGGCCTACAACCTTCTGCAAGCCCTTTGGGGCTCCATTTTTTTTGCTGTCCAACATTACAGGTCAAGGTGGGCTGAAAAGGGAGCAGGTTTTCCATTTGTTTTCCTTTTTCCTTCATTTAGACTGAACCTAAATGAGCAGCTCCCTGTGGCAGATCTCCCTTGCTCTTCAGCCGGTGCCAGTCAGTGAGCACCAGTGGTTTACCCAGCTGAGCAGCTGCCGAATGACAGAATCCCAGCAAAGCCGGAGAAGGATTCTGCAATTTCCATGTCGCTGGAATCCTCCTCCCATTTAGCAACATGGGCAAAGCAGTTGTAACCCAAATCCTTGCTTGGCATCCCCATGGTTCCCTTCATCCGACCCATTTCCTCCGCTCAGTGCAGGCCTGTTCCCTGCAGTTTATTTTCCTGAGTTTCCCCCAAATGATTCCACAGCATAGTGAGCAGTAGGAGCTTTTGCCTGTGGTCATTGCCTAGCCATTGCCCTGGCCAAGATCAGGGCTCCTTTGTGCTGGCCACCAAACACATGCAGAGGGAGAGCCTTCAAATGGAAGAGACAGGACAGATTTACTGTCCCCATTACAGAGGGGAAACTGATGCACAAAGAGTTGCAATGAGGTGGCCAACATCATCTGGAGTTTGTGGCAGAGCCGGGAATCAAAATCACGAGAACTCAGATGCTCTTGACTTGTCCACAGAGAGATCCTCCCTCATGCACAATCACAACCAGACAGCCTCAATTCAAACAAACAGCGTCCCCCAAAACTTTTCATCAGCCCAGAGATGATGGGAAGAATTCTAACATCAGAGTGATCCCCAGCTCAGTGCAACTATTACTCTGGGCAAGACGGGAGCAATGTTAAAAACAAGACAAACTAAGTACACCTGGCATAAAATCCATGCAGTACATTGAACTGTAATGATTCTGACAATAAAGCAACCCAATAAATATTATGAAATGAAAACAGCCCTTCGGGAGCGCTTGCTATTGATTGCTGAGAGCTGGCCACTGCGCTGCAGCGGACGTGCCAGACAGCTTTGCTTTGCTTTCCATCTTTCCCTTTTAGACGTGGGCTGAAAAGAACCCTTGAATGTGTGTTGTAAATGAAGTACAATAGGGAGCCCCAACTGCAAAGGGCGTCCGCAGGAAGGGAGGCAAGGAACGGAGGGGGGTAGCAGGCAGAACTGCTGGTGGGCGAGACAGATAAGCACATGCAAGGCTGCATATGTGGACATGTGTAGGGCATGTATGGCCATTTCCAAGCCTGCTGATGCCCTTCAGTCCTGACCTCTGCCCCCATCCTAGCCCTGGAAACCTAACCCACAACTCTGCCCCTCACTCTCACTATGCAGTCCCCTGCACCATGCCAGGAAGCAGAAATTCACTGTGCTCATAGCCTGCTTGTGCTGCCAGCTGCCTCAAGGAATCGTGTGAGACCCAGCAAACTCGTTTTTGCTCAAGTTCTCCAATAGGCTCCTGCCTTAACCCTACGATCCACCACATCTCCCAGCCCCAGTGTCAACTAAGTGGATTTTTTCTGGCTTGTTGCCATGGCAGTCACCAGTCCTCCATCCCCAGCGATAAGGACTCCTCCACACGGCTCTCATGTAGGAGATGTGTGGCTCTACTGTGTGTTTTCGTGCAGTTCTTTGGATCAGATATTCAATCAAGGCTTGATCTGTTTGTGTCTGCTCCAGCCCCATCACCTTCATGGGGTCCCAAAGCCCAGGCTCCAACCCCGGCCCAGAGGTCTACTCCACAATTTTATAACCCCACGGGCCATGGCGTTCTACTGCTGTGTAGACACAGCCTGGTTTAGCTGCTGATATGGAGATTTTCCTCTTTCTTTCTTTTCTCAGAGGATCCTAGATGATGAGGGTTAGAAGGGACCCCAGGCGGCATCTCGTCCAACCCTTGCTCACAGCAGGACCAGCCTCAATTAAATCATCCCATCCAGGGTCTTGTCAAATTGGGCCTAGGCTTAAAGACCGCCAAGGATGGCGATTCCACCACCACCCTAGCTGACCCATTGCAGTGCCTCACCAACCTCCTCGTCACAAAGATTTTCCTAATATCCAACCCAAACCTCCCCTAGCTGCAACGGGAGACCATGGCTCCTTGTTCTGTCCTTTGGCACCCCTGAGAACAGCCGACCTCACTGGTCTGCAGCCTTGCAACCTGAGGCTCTTTGGCTGCCTCCTTGGTGCTCTGGGCTCCGGGCTCTAGGACCCCCCCCACTGCCCCAGGGGACCCTATGGGCAGCCCAGTCCTGGCACTGGGGTACCCCATGGGAAGTCCACTCCTGGCTTGCCCCCTCTGCAACTGGGGGACCCTGCAAAGCACCTGCTCCTGTTTCTGGGCTCCCCCACTACCAAGAGACCCTGCGGCCGGAGCCCTGGCCCAGTTCCTCCCACCCCCTGCCAGGAGGTTAGACCCATTGCAGCTCTCAAAACACTTGGTTATTGAAGGAATTTTTAAAAATGGCTCTTCTTATCTTTTGGGTTGCTGACCCCTGGCCTAGCTCTATCCCCTTTTAAACCCCCTGTGGCTGCTATCAAATCCCTTGCCCCCAACTATTAGAATCACAGAAACTGGAAGGGACCATGAGTGGTCATCGAGTCCAGTCTTCCCTTCTGCAGACAAAACAACCCCAGTTCCCTCAGCCTTTCCTCATAAGTCATGTACCCTGGACCCCTCATTAGTTTCGCTGCCCTCTCCTAGCTAGATAGTCAGTCCCCGGTGGGTAGCAGCGCTGGGATTCTTCCATCCTAAATGCAGGACTCTGCACATGTCCTTGCTGAACCTCCACAGATTTCTTTTGGGCTATCCTCCAATTTGTCTAGGTCACTCTGTAGCCTATCCCTCCCCTCCAGTGTATCCATCACTTTCCCAGCTTAGTGCCATCTGCAAATTTGCTGAGGGTGCCCCCACCCCACTCTCCAACTCATTAATGAAGGTATTGTATAATACTGATCCCAGGACCCATCCCTGGGGCACTCTGCTTGTTACCAGCTGCCAACCAGACTTCAAGCTATTGATCACTACCCACTGAGCCTGATGATCTAGCCACCTTATAGTCCATTCATCCAGCCTTTAACATGCTGCTCTGATATCGTGAGCTGATATCAAAAACTGTGCTAAACTCAAGCTGTACCACATCCACCACTTTCCACACATCCACAGAGCCAGTCACCTCAGCACAAAGACGATCAGGTTGGTCAGGCAAGACTTGCCCTTGGTGAATCCATGTTGACGGTTCCTCTCTTCCAAGTTACAGTCGGTCTAATTCAGTAAAACAAACAAGGAGTCCTGTGGCACTTAAAGACACAGATTTGCCTCTCTTCCAAGTATCCCAAAATGGATCCCTTGAGGACCTGCTCCATGATTTTTCCTGGGCCTGAGGTGAGGCCGACTGGTCTGTAGTTGCATCTCCTTCTGCTTCCCTTTTTTAAAGATGAATGCTATATTTGCCTCTTTCCAATTGTTTGGGATCTCCAACAATCACCACAAGTTCTCAAAGATAATGGCCAGTGGTTCTGCAATCACATCAGCCAGCTCCCTCAGCACCTTTGGATGCATTGCAGCCAACCCCATGGACTTGTGTGCGTCCAGCCTTGCTAAATAGTCTTGAACCTGTTCTGTCACCACTGCGGGCTGCTCACCTCCTCCCCATTCTGGGCTGCCCAGAGGAGTTGCTTGGGAGGTGACTTGGCCTGAGTTTTCCTTCTTTCTTTTCTTCCCTGTCTGCCTGTGGGAGGTGAGCAAGGATGGAAAAGCCCCCGGCAAAAGGGGAGTCTGGCATTGTCACAGCGATCCATCTCTTGTGGTAATGGGGTCTCCAGCCCAGAGCACTGGCTCTCGCGTGACATCAGTGGAACGGGAAAGGGCCCATGGCCTCTGCACTGGAAGAGTCAGGGACAATGCTGAGCCCCTGAGCTCACGATAGCCCCCAGGTTTGCCTGCATGGGCACTGACTTGTCGCTGTCTGGCCCGCTGCGGTGGTTGGCGAAGAGAATTCTGGGAAGAGGCACGTGCACGTGAGCTGTGGCCCCGTTACCAAATTCAGACCCACCGTGTGTCTGAGGTCTAGGGCTCTGATCCAGCCTGCTCTGTGTTTTCTCTTTACTCGGCCCCTCCTTCCCATTGTCATTCTACACCAGCCTCGTCCTTCTCTCTGGCTCTTGTCCTTTTCCTGCCCTGGAAAAAAGAAAGCCTCTCCTCTTAATGGCTTGCAGAGAAGCCTGTCTCCCCCCTCAGCTCACCCACACGCCAGAGTAGAGCTTAAAGAGCCTCTTAGTGGAGCCATTTCATCTCTCTCTAAATTGATTTCTCCGCGGCAGCAAGCTGATGGAGACACTAGCCCTGTGTGGGCCATGCTGACTGCACGGAGGGGAGGACTGTGTGCAGACAGGGTCAGGGAAACCTGCAAGCGACTGCCGTTCCAGCCTACCGGCCACTACTGCATGGGACCCGGCTGGCTAGGCAGAAGCTGACGGCTGTTGCCTTTTCAGGGGATGGCCTTGAAAACGCATCCACAGATATACAGTCTGTCTTCACTGCAGCATTCATTCAGGCTCTTCCCAGGTGTATACCCTAACTGCCCGCCTGTCCACACACCAAACCCTGCCACCCCAGGTTAGTGGTACTTTCAACGCAGGGCCAGCTGGTTGGGCTTCGAGTTTACCATCCACACGCCGCTTGTTTTCAAACTGTAGCGTGAGGAGTCTTCTATGCTGGTTGCTCTCCAGTGCCTTCTTGCAATGCCCCCACGGGCCCAGCAGCACGGGGAAGTGGTTCAGTTCACTCCAGTGCTAAGATGCAAAGGACAGGCCCCCATTTGTCCCAACAGCACACATGGGAGGCAGGATTTAGGGGACAGCAGAAAGCTCTCCTGGAATGAGGTTCCTGGGGTGCGTTGCCCGGCTCTGCCAGGGTGCTGGGAGCTGGCACCAGCACCTCCCCCAGGCAGTCCCTGCCGGTGAGCTCCTACGGTTCTTTAACACTGCCCTCCCCTGACGGCAGTGGGGCAAATCTTACCCCTCCTCGTTAGATAAATCTCCCTTTGCATGCAGCGGCTACCCTGACTGGCACAGGGTGTGTCAAGCCGTCAGCAGCTCTGTTCAAACCTTAGTGAGCAAACCCCACCAGGTTTGCCTTACAGTGGCCCCCTCCCCATCTGGCCTTCCCTGTCCAGCGTGTCTCCCTGCTTCACATTGCACGGGTGCAAGGGACTGGCAGGGGCTGATGGTGGGGACGGAGACAGTGGTATCAGATAGTGGGCAGAGTCCTGGCCACAGGTGTGGCTGGCTGTGTCTATGTGAAGAGCCCCCTTCTCTCGTGTGGCTTTACACACGCAGGAAGGAGGCTCAGCATCCGTCACCGATGCCCGGTCCTTTCACTATGTCCAACCACCATCAGGGCAGAGAAGCAACTGTGAACTGGGGGGGCGGGGGCTGTGGCTGTTCACAAGACACCAGGCCTCCTGCTTCACTTACCAGTTGACACCTTTGGCCTGAGCCCAGCAAGGAAGGTGGAAGAGATCATGGTAATGCACGGTGTAATGGCAAAGGGAGCTTCCAAAAGAGACTCTCCAAGCACACGAATCCATCCAGGGGTGACTTTGCAGAGATTGCGGCAAACTCATTTGTCACTCCAGCTCCTGCTCATAGGGGAATCCACCCCATTCACACTCTCTGCAGAGTGGAGAAGACAGAGGATCTGCTCACCCACCGCTCCGTTTGGTTATTATCTAGGACCAGTCCCAGAGCACACCATGTTTCTTCCTCCCTGGGGTAGATAGTGCACCTGGTTAGGTACAGCACAATGCAGCCTGCCAGGGCACCAGCGATGAGACCAAACCCTGCTTTAACCTTGGCTCCCTTCAGCTTTGGGGATTTCCAGGACAGCCCCGCAGCTCAGGGCATGGGAAAACGCTGCACCAGCTGTGCAAACCAGAACCATGCTGTAATGGTGCCAGGGAGGCAGGAGTTATGGTGACTGATTATAATGTCAACTGATGGGGTGTTTAGGACTCTCAATCCTAGTCTAGAATCCCCTTGTGCTAGGAGCTGTACAAACACAGAGCAATAAGTTAGTTCCTGCCCGATGGAGCTCCCAATCTAGGTGTAAGACAAGGGACAACAGGCGGATACGACCGTATGCAGGAGCGAAAGGAAATGAGGAGACAGCATTGGACAGCGTGGTAGGCAGGGGGCAGAGACACTAACTGCTGTCAAGATTTTTGTAGGCCTCCAGGCAAGAGACATGAAGGTGGCTAATGCAGTTGCTTTATGGATGTTTACAGGGAGCACCTCCCAAGCATGGGGGCAGCCTTGTTGAAAGCACAAGGGGGCTTGTTTGAAAATGTAACTAGTAGGCAATGGAGGCTGGCATCATGGGGAAGAGAGGTAGGCAAACAAGAGGTGGTAGAATCAGGGGATAAGCCATGAAGGGCTTTGAAAGCAAAGAGATGGAGCTTATGTAGTTTATGCAAAGAAGAAACTTGACCCAGCAAAGAAATGGGGTGATACGGTCAAAGTGATAGGCTAGGAAAAAGATCTTTGCAGCAGCATTTAGTCTAGAAAGTAATGACCAGTTGCTCCAAACATGGCCAGCACTCCCATGCAATACCTGACTGACATTTTCTAGCCATACCCTACATTGCCCCAAACTGGGTTACAAGCCTACAGAGAGCATGCCAAGCACTGGCTGCGGAGTTTAGTTTATAGTACGTTTGCACAAGTCAGTTTCCCATGACTGATTTAAAATAACTTTTTTTCCCCCTTTTTGGTTAATGCAAAGTGTGTGTTACACAAAATAACAGGGAAAGAACTGCCTGAAAAACCAAACTAGGACTAGTGGCTGGGTTGTATGACTATATCAGTTTTTTCCATGGGAATTTTTTAAAATTGTTTTTGGAGTCACTTCTTAGCAAAGCAAGAACTTAATAACATGGTACTCCAAACTTGTGAGTGCTACACTGTGGAGGGGTTATGTTGTGATCCGGCGGGGTGAATATCTGACTGTCTGTCTTCTGTGACCAATTGTTTGATGGGGGGCTGTCTCTATACTGATGGTGGAAAATTTGCTGCCACCAGATCAGTTGGTGTGATTGGACTGAGTGGCAATGAAGACCAGCTCGATTCATCCAGAAGCTGATCTATTAAAACCCCCAAAAGAAAACGTGAGGTTCTGCATCACAGATATGTGGTTCCTGTTGGTGCAGCACAGGGGAGATGGTGTGTAGAACAGAAATTAGGAAGTCAATGTAGGTAACCTGTGTGTCTAAAAAGGAGCAATCTCTTTTAGGGAATCCCGTCTGGCTGGGTTATGTTGCTGGGTAGATTTTGCAGCCCAGGAACCAGAAGTTTCTGGAATTAGGGTGCAGTAGCATATTGAGCATGCTCCACAAGTTTTATTGTTGTGCTGGAGTCGGAAGCCTGGGAAAAGCCTGGAGGGAGCAGCCTGGAGAGGAGCGGCCACAGAGACCTGCAGAGTCAATGTGCTCAGTGATTGACTGAGAGGAGAAGAGCCAGGAGTGAATGGCAGGATGGTTTCTCCCTGCTTTGGACTGTTTTGCAGGGGAGTTTTCTGTTGTGGAACTGAGAGCTGGATGGCCAGTGACCTGATGGCGTGGTGCTGGTTGAGGAGAGGAAGGGAAGGACTGCATGGATTCCAGCTGAAGATACCTGCAGCCAGAGAAGATGAGGATTGCTGCTTCTGTTTAGCATTCAAGCCTCAAGGATTTAAAAGACTACAGTTGCAATAAGAGTGACTCCACCTGAACTTTGGGACTCTTGGGCTTCTTGCTGTTTTGTTTAAACTTATTTTGGTTTCTTAGGATAAGGTTTGTTAGGTTAGTTAATAAAGTTCATTGTTATGTTTATTCTAAGTAGGATTCTGTTGTGGGATGGGAACTCTGAGCAGTCTTTGCTGTGAGTCCTGTACAGACTGGATGCTGGCTCTCCAACTGCTTTCTACAGGGGTTTAACATCTGTTAGGCACTGGAGAGGGGCTAATGAATGAATTTGAGCCCACCCTTTCAGGTTACATAAGCTACTCAATGTAGCTTGTTGCCGAGATCCAGAGGGCAGCTGTGTTAGTCTAGTTCAGTAAAACGAACAAACAAGGAGTCCTGTGGCACTTAAAGACTAACAAATTTAGTTTTTGGATGAGCTTCTGTGGGATTTTCTCCCACGAAAGCTCATGCAAAAATAAATTTGTTAGTCTTTAAGTGCCACAAGACTCCTTGTTTGTAACTCTTGTCAACTGCAGCTGAATTTGCTGGTCAGTGTAGACCTGGCTTCAGTGTTTGATTGAAAAGCAGGAATTGGGAATGCTTTATTCCAGCTGAGCCTTGCATGGTTGACTGTAGGGTGAGGTTTTGAGCTGGGGCCAACTGCCTGAAGTCTTATAAGAAAAGCAGTCAGTTGCAAACCCAAGTCAAGTGAGCAGCAAACACAGGAGAAGCAAATAGCAATTTTGTCTGAGAGTTTTGCTTGGATTTTCTGCCTTTCAGGCTTGAGTACAACATCTGAAGAGGCTCTTAGAAGAACGATGACATGGATAGTGAGCGCTCAGCTGTTGTGAACTACCTAGGATGTGCCGTGTTTGTCTTTCTCCCAGAAGAGAGAAACGACTGTCTGTATGAAGGGCCAGCTGGTCTCCCTGTCGAAAGAAGGTTAAAGGGGTAGAGAGTCAAGTATCAAGCCTGCCTTGCACCCAAGACAACAAAGACTTTTAGGACAGAAGTCAAGATTCGGTATTGTTGGCACAGTGTGTTGAAGAGTCAAAGAGGGCAATGCAGAGGAAACTGAAAAATAGGGAGAAAAACTGGCAGCATGTGACATGCAAAAGAAGAAGAAGGAGAACCCATAGATCCTCAGTGCAGACAGAGGTAAAGAACCATATTCAGGCTTTCTGCACAGGTACTACTGTGGAGAATGGTTTGGAAGAGTCATCTGAGAGAAGGGATCAGAAGGAAACCCCATCAATCAGAAGACATGCGATGCATTGCCCTAGAAATGGGGGTACCATGACCATGACACCCACAAGGAAGAGACAAGTGGTGGTGGTTGGGGACTGTTTCCTAAAGGGATAGAGTTATCCATCTGCTATCCAGACGGGTAAACTTGAGACATGTGCTGCTTTCCTGGAGCTACAATTCAGGATGTGAAGGAGAATCAGAAGAGACTCATCAAGGCCTCAAGACCATTATCCCTTCCTATTTCTCCATGTGGGCACCAGTGATGCTTCCAAGAATGACCTCGAGCAGATCACTCCAGACTGTGTGGCTCTAGTAAGAAGGATAAAGGATTTTGAGACACACATGGTGTTCTCATCTATTTTTCCTGTTGAAGGAAAAGGACCAGGAAGGGACCATTGAATTGCAGAAGTAAATGCATGTTTACGCAGGTGGGTGTCGGGGAACGGACTTTGGAGTCTTTGACCACTGGTGGTTGTTCCAAGGATTTCTAGGGAGGGACGGGACCCACCTAACAAAGAGAGGGAAGAGCATCTTTGCAGACCGGTTTACTAACCTAGTGAAGAGGGGTTTGAACTGGGTTTGTGATTTAGGTTTGAATTAGGTTTGTGTGCTTACCCTCGAGGTAAGCACAAGGACCTAACCCTGGAGTTAAGCATGTGGAGCAAGCAGAAGGAAGAGGGTACAGAAGGGGAGGCCCGTGCATCATGCTGCGAAGGGTGGGACATCAGCCTGGAATTATAGGTAGCTGTACACAACTGCAAAGAGCCTGAGAAACAAGCAGGAGGAACTGAATGTCCAGGCACAGTCAAAGACTATGTATGATGTGATTGGAACAACAGGAAACTTGGTGGAACCAGAAGTTTCCAGATCATGGGCCCTGGTTCTCATGGGGGACATCAATCACCTGACATGTGCTGGGAGAGCAACTCAGTAGAGCAGAGACAATCCAGGAAGATTTTGAAGAGTGTTGGGGATAACTTCCTGATACAAGTGCTGGAGGAATTTACATGGAGCCATGCTCCTCTTGACCTGCTGCTCACAAACAGGGGAGAACTGGCAGGGGAAGCAGACGTGGGCAGCTATGTCCGCAGCAGTGACAATGAGATGGCTGAGTTCAGGATCCTGATAAAAGGAAGAAAGTGGAGCAGCAGAATATGGAGCCTCGACTTCAGAAATGCAGACTGAGCCCCTCGAGGAACTGATAGGCAGGACCCCTGGGAAGCTAATATGAGGGAGGAAAGGTGTGCAGGAGAACTGTCTGTATTTTAAAGAAGCTTTACTGAGGGCAAAGAAACAAACAGTCATGATGCGCAGAAAGAATAGCAAAAATGGCAGGCAACCAGCTTGGCTTAACAGAGAAATCTTCAGAGAGTTTAGACACAAAAAGGAAGCTCACATGAAATGGTAGCTTGGACAGATGACTAGGGAGGAGTACAAAAATACAGCTCAAGCATGTGGAGGTGAAGCATAATTGGAGTTGCAGCTAGCAAGGGACATGATGAGAAACAAGAAGGGTTTCTACAGGTATGTTAGCAGCAAGAAGGAGGTCAGTGAAAGTGCAGGCCCCTTACTGAAGAGGGGAGGCAACCTAGTAACAGATGATGTTGTGAAAGCTGAAGTACTCAATGCCTTTTCTTGCCTCAGTCTCCACAGACAAAGTCAGATCCCAGCCTGCTGTACTGGACAGTTCAGTATGGGGAGCAGGTGACCAGTCCTATTTAGAAAGGCTGGACATTATCGTTGACAACTTGTGACAAACAGGGGAGGTCCAAGACAACTGGAAAAAGGCAAATATAGCACCCATCTTCAAAAACAAACAGGAGAAGGAGAAGCAGGGGAATTGCAGACCTGTCAGCCTCACCTCAGTCCCTGGAAAAATCGTGGAGCAGGTCCTCAAGGAATCCATTCTGAGGCACTTGTAGGAGAAGGCAGAGATCAGGAACAGTCAGCATGGATTCACCAAGGGCAAGTCATGTCTGACCAACTTGACTGCCATCTGTAATGAGGTGACTGGCTCTGGGGATATAGGGAAAATACTGGATGTGCTATACCTTGACTTTAGCAAAACTTTTGATATGGTTTCCCACAGTATTCTTGTCAGCAAGTTAAAGATGTACAGGTTGGATGAATGGACCGTAAAGTGGATAGAAAGCTGGCTATATCACCGGGCTCAATGAAGAGTGATCAATGGCTCAATGTCTGGTCAGCAACTGGCATCAAATGGAGTGTCCCAGAGTTGGCCCTGTGGCCGATTTAGTTCATCATCGTCATTAACGATCTGGATGATGGAGTGGCGGCACATTCAGCGAGTCTGCAGAGGATGATAATATCTGGGGAGGGGTAGATACGCGGTAGAACAGGGATAGGATGCAGAGTGACCTAGGCAAACTGGATTACTGGGCTAAAAGAAATCTGATAAATTTCAACAAGGACAAGTCCAGAGTCCTGCACTTAGGCTGGAAGAATCCCATGCACTGCTACAGACTGAGGACTGACTGGCTGGGCAGCAGTTCTCCAGAAAAGGGCCTGGGGGTTACCATGGATGAGAAGCTGGATAGGAATCAACACCTTGCCCTTGCTGTCCAGAAGGCTAAATGGCACATTAGGCTGCATTAGTAGGAGCATCGGCAGGGGGTCAAAGGATGTGACTGTTTCCCTCTATTCAGCACCGGGGAGGTCAAATCTTGAGTAGGGTGTTGTTTTGGGGCCCCCACTGCAGGAAGGATGTGGACAAATTGGAGAGAGTCCCGTGGGGGGCAACAAAATAACGAGGGGGCTGGGGTACATAACTTCTGAGGAGAGGCTGAGAGAACTGCGCTTATTTATTCTGCAAAAGAGAAGGGAGTGGGATGATTTGATAGCGGCCTTCGACTACGTGAAAGGAGGTTCCAGGGAGCATGGAGCTGGGCTGTTCTCAGTGGTAGCAGGTGACAGAACTAGGAGAAATAGTCTCAAGTTGCAGGGGGAAGGTCTAGGTTGGATAAAAGGAAACACTTGTTCCCTAGGAGCGTTGTGAAGCTCTGGAATGGGTTATTGAGGAAATTTGGTGGAATCTCTATCTTTTAGGGCCCTGCTTGACAAAGCCCCGGCTGGGATGGCTTAGCTGGGGTTCACTGGTGTATATTGCATACATCTCCCCTGACATTAATCGTCAATATGGATTTACATCTGTATCCGAATAGCAGCCCAGGACAAAACTCATTGCATTTCATTAGTGTTCAGGAGGCATTCCCAAGGATGAAAGAAATGTTTTTCAGTAGCAACTGAGAGGTATTCATCTCCCTTTAGACCAGTGATACTCAGACTGATGCTCATGAATTGCAAGGGGCTCTTTAACATGTCTCCCACAGTTGTTTGCAACACACGTTATTAAAACACTGCGTGACCGAATTATTAACCAATCAGGGTGCTTTTAATATGAACATGTGTTTCCTTGCTCCTGAAGAGCTACTGTTGGTCTGTTAGTGTGAATGAACGGAAAACAAGGGTGCTGGTTAAAAAACAAAAATAGAACAATAGACAATTAGGGGATGGAAAGGACGAATGAGACTATCTAGTTCCCCCCTTCTCAAAGCAAGACCAGCCCCAACTAAATCATCCCAGTCAGGGCTTGTCCAGCAAGACCTTAAAAACTGCTATGGATGGAGATTCCTTGGAGGATGGAGAAAGTAGGACGATGAATAGCGTTTAAATATGAACATACTGTATAACATTAGAGTAAATTAAACAATGAACTCCCAGTACTGTAATGCAAACAAGGAGTCCTGGGGCACTTTTAAAGACTTATAATTTTATTTATCGCATGAGCTTAAATGGGAGAAAATCCCACTTTGTCAGACATTTTGAAGGTAGGGAATTTATCTTCAAATCATGTCATGAAGTGGGATTTTCTCCCACAAAAGCTCATGCAATAAATAAATTGGTTAGTCCTTAAAAGTGCCCCCAAACTCTTGGTTTGTTTTGTTGAACTAAACTAACATGGCTACCCTTGGGAACTTGTCAACATCTCAGTACTGTGATTGTTTGGGGCAACGTTGATTGGTTATTTAGCTCCTGCACCAATGAGATTTGAGCATCACTGGTTTAGATATGAAGATTTATTAACTAAGTGTAACGCACGTGAAGAGATACTCAAACGGGAATGGCCGTACTGATTATATGCATGTCAACCTGTAGTTCAGTCCCACTGCAAAATAGGAATTTGGAAAGGGACCTCAGGAGATCATTGAGTTCATCCCTCTCCCACTCGGAGGCAGGGTTCAGTACACCTAAAAGATCTTCCCTAACAGACATTTGTTGAACCTGGCCTTAAAAACTTCTGGTGGCGGAGATTCCACCACCTTCTTAGGTAACCTGTTTGTGATGAACTAAGAAAACCTCTTGGGCTACAGTGGTTCTTCTTTTCTGTTCCTGTTCTTTGGTGATGGTATTCTGGTGATGGGACACAGGGGTGTGATAACTATAGGTACCACTAGGGGGGAAGAGGCTTTAGTGCGACCGTACCTGGACCCCCTGGGGGTGACAGGTTGTGGCCGGTTTAGACCAGGGGCAGGGCAGCTGGATGGAGAGGAGAACAAAGGGGAGAGAGGGAAGAAGGAAGATGGAGGTCAGAGGGGCAGGACCTCTGGGTCTTGTCCTCGGGGTTTACTATCTGCCCTCCTAGGTGATGTGAGAGCCAACTGTCCTAGCTGCTGTGCAAAGTGGATTGCTAATAAACCCTCTGACTGCTACACTGGCTGAGTGTCACTGCTGATTGGGACGGCTGGGACCCTCGTAGGGGGAGGCCAGACAGAGCAAGGATCGGACTCTCTGGGCCTGGATTTGGGAAGCTGGCTACAGGTAGCGTGGAGACCCGGGTGCTGGATGGGAGAAAGCTCCACCGTAGCAGAATCCTGGTGGGCTGTGAACAGAGGGGATCCAAGAGGCTTTTCTGGGTTCTCCATGACACTGTTCCAGGGAGCATTACTATCCTTAGAAAGGCTTTTTCACCATCTTCCATCTTAAGACTTTTATTCCATCACCCACCACTATAGTATCAATCAATCAATCAATCAATCAATCCATAGGGCTGGAAGGGACCTTTATCTGAGCTACTTCCACATAAAATCAACAGCGATAGCAAAGTCCCTTGTGGACTTCCTGGAATCTCTGGTGCTTCTGGTATGGGGGTCAGAAGCAATGTTCCCCCTAATTTTTCATAGTCTGTGTGCGCAAAAAATTTCTTTTGTGCAAATTTTCAGAACCAGTATCCAAATTTGTGCGCACTCCAGTGAGTGTGTTCACACTTGTGAGCGCAACAAAGCATATCATGCAAATAATATCTAAATTTTATTTTGATATGGTGATGGAAATGATTTTATAAGTTACAAAACCTTATTTGAAACATGCTAGTTGAAACTGCCTTCTTAAAGTAGCACAAAAATATTAGCACTGTTGAATTTTTTTGTGCGTGCTTTATTTTGTTGTGTGGACGGGCTTCACAACCTGTGTGCGCGCGCATACACGCACAGCTTAGAAGGAACATAGGTCAAAACTATGGTTGGGGCTGGGTTTCTAGTTTGGGAGGAAGTTGGGAATAAAGGGAGTGTTTGAATTATGAGGCTCACTGATGGCAGAAAGGCCCTTCCAGTAGAGGAAGGCTTTGTTCCTAAAGAGGGCCAAATTCTGGATTGGTTTGACCTCTGGAAAACTGTCCTAGAGCCAGATTGCTTTGATTGAGAATGCTCTCATGCCCCCTGTCTGCAGATTTTTGAGCTGGACTGTCCTAGAGGGACTAGACTGAAATTTAGTCTTTGATAGAGCTAGGGCTGGATCCATTACATGCTTTGAAAATTGGGACTGAGGCCTTCCATTGGCATCAGAAGTGGCTAAGAGTCAGCAGAAGGACTTGGTCACACACCTGATGTGATCTGAGCCTGGAAGGAGGTCAGCAGCTGCATTCTGCACCAGTTTCAGATGCAATGACTTACAATAACCCAGCCTGAAGGTGACAAATCTGGGGGTGACTAAGGCTGGCTGCCAGTTTGGGAGGAAGAGCTGAATTCTCCTAGTCAGCTTGGTGGTGTAAAAAGGCATTTGGGGAAACTGCTGCTCCCTGATCATCCAGGCTTAGCAACGACTCAGACAGGATCCTGGCACTTCACACCACAAATGGGGTGCAAATGGGGACTGTGTGAGACTTCAGTGGAAGGTGAAGACAGTATCTTGGCCGGCTCCGCAAAGCATTTCCCTTCTCCAACCAGCACCCCTCACTTAGCTAGTTGCCCTTCATCCCAGAGCTAATTTCCTGTTAACATTCGGATATCTTAGAACTGACTATGTTGGTTACACAGGAGACGTACGGATGGTGTCATCTACATATTGCTGCCATTAGGTCAAGGGCCTCTCGTACCTTTTCCCAGCAGAATACATCAAAATTAGACTTGGGCTGATGCGTGAAATTTTGGCAATTTTTTCAGTTGCCAGAAGCTGACTCATGTTTAGTTTTCTGCTGAAACCTGGAAATATTTTGTAGGAAATTGTGGGTGAAAATGAAGGGAAAAAGAGATGAATAAATTTTTACCAGGGAAAAAGATTCCCAGCCAGCTCTAGAAATACGGGTTAAGTTTCAAACTGATTGAGTTGCTTTTCAGATGTCCCTGCAGATAAGATGGTCCCTGCTGATGAAATCCAGGCTCTCATCTAATTCCAGCTCCAACCCCACCCCTTTGGGAGAAAAGAGGTGTTGGTGTTCTCATTGGAACCAGAGCCCATCTTTAATGCAAATGAAACACTTTGAACAATGATTGAGACAATTGATATAAAAAATATGCTTGTCAAGTTCCTCAACTAGACAAGTCAAATCTCTTGGGAAAATCAGTTCTCAGCTCTCTCAGCTTCTTTATTTGCATCAATATGAGAAACCAGACAGGCCTGGAGTTCATTCTGGCATTGCCAAAGGTGTGAGATGTGAAATTACAGCTGCCCAGAAAACAGAATGTCCCTCCTATGAAAAATGTTGATCATTTGGGAAAAAGAGAGGCAGGTATTCAACTCTGGCCAGCCAGCCTGCCTGCCTGACATTAAAAGTTTGCCTACAGTGCTCTTGCAGCCCTAAGAGCAGGGGCGTCGCTGGCGCTGGGCACACGGGGCCCATGCCCCGAATCCCGGCGCCAGTGCCCCAGGTCTGGCAGGGCCCCGTCTCTCCCGGTCTCTGGCCTGATTTTCCCAGCTGCCTGTGGCCGCTCCCAGCCCCATCCCCAGCCGGGGATCCAGGGCCCAGCCACCCGCGGCCACTCCTGGCCCATCCGGGGCCGGGGCCATGGCCAATGACCAGAGGGCGTGGCCTCTGGATAGGGGGTGTGGCCTGGGTCAGTGCCCTGGGTCCTTTCCTGGGGCAGCAATGCTCCTGCCTAAGAGACAAGGTGAGTGAGGCAATATCTTTTACTGAACCAACTTCTAAAGAAGAGCTCTGTAAAAGCTCAAAAGCTCTCTCGCTCTCTCACCAACAGAAGTTGGTCCAATAAAGATATTACCTCCTCAGCCTCGTCTCATTAAAAGTGTTCACAGAATCGATGTGTTCCTACTGAAGGTTTTGATTCCATAAAAGCATCATTTGCCAATGAAAAATATGTTCCCTCAGAAAATTTCCAATAGTTTCTACATACAACTTGTTCTTGGGAAGAACTAACGGCTGCATGGATCATTAAAATTTCAGAAAGGTCCAGTTTTGAAGTTTTCTAAATGAAAATGTTTTGGTTTTGGGGTTCAAAACAACTTTGCATTTCAAAATTTAACTTAATTTATACCAAAACAGGTTAAAAGAGAAAAAGATTGAAATAGGAAAAAAATCAAAATGATCAGCAAGATATGTTTTGATTGACCGACACTGAAATATTTTTCAGACTGTTTGCTTTGTGAAAATCTTTGAGACTTTGATTCCTCGTCTTGACCTCAGGCAGGAAATATTTTTGAAATCTCAAAAAATCTCACAAGACAGGAAAGCTTTTTCCTACCCTGCCTTAGTAAGGGGCACTTTTCCCTTGTCGATCTGTGATCTGCCTGATTGTTTTCTCTCACTTACTACTGTGTCAGGGACTGGAGAAGAAAGGTCCTCCTCTGTTTCAGACCTCGTCTATAACACAGCGTGATTTTGTTGGCAAGCAAAGTACTTAAAAGACCTTGCGTATCTCCCTCTGATTGCCTCCTGCTTTCAGGTTCCCATGGCACATGCCTTCAGGTCGAATCAGCGCCATGCTTCTTCCTGGGTAGCTCTTGGTCAATCGACCTCCGGTTAATTCTAGTTCAGTTGAGTGTCTTTAGAGATGCTCAATCAAACTTGCATAATTGATGCTACGCTGTCCTGCTGCCAACAGTGAAGCCTTCGCGTTAGCCTCACGTCTGTCCCTCGGGCTGCAAAGTCTTTTTCCTTTGGGTTTAGGCTGCATTTTGTGCCTTTCTCTAAATATAAGTGCCCCAGTTACAAATATTTAATAATCGACTTTTCAGTCTAGCAGATAAAACTCTTAACATAATCCAAATGCTGGAAGCTGAAGCTAGACAAATTCAGACTGGAAATATGATGTAATTTTTTTTTAAAATCAGAGCAATTAAATATTAAAACAATTTATCAAAGGTCATGGTGGATTCATAGTAATTTTTAAATCAAGGTTGGAGGTTTTTCTAAAAGATTGGCTCTGGCATTTATTTTAAGGCAATTCTCTGTCTTGTGTCACACAGGAGGTCAGATTAGGTGATCAGAGTGGTCCCTTCTGGCCTTGGGATCTATGAATTTCCACCTGTGGGAAGATATACAAATGACAGTCGCACAAATAGGCAGCATCATGTTAAAAACCAAACTGAGAGTTATTAAAAAGAGAAAATAAAACCCAAATTGAAACACAACAGGCTACACATAACATCCTCCTCTGAATATCCTGCAAAGCTCAGTGGAACAGCCTAACCTGGCCTTAGATACAGCAGCCAGATTTCCCAAGGTATTTAGGTATTTAAAGATTCAGAGGGGTGCTTCATGGGATTTTCACAGGCACCTAAACAGGTGACTTCAGCAGGAACTAGGCACTTCAGAAAAACTCTAATGACATATCTATCTGCTTCCTCAGGAGCCTAAATCACTTTAACAATCCAGCCATAGGTGACATAGGAGCTAAAAGGTCCCTTTTCAAAAATGGGGAAGGCAAACCGAGGACTCTAAATCTCAATGCAAGTCACTGAGAGGCACTTTAGAAAACAGCCCCCAGCCACTCCATTTCCTGGGTGTCAGATGTCTTTTTCATGTTCCTTAACTTGTCTGGCTTTTTATCATCCCCTAGGGTGACAAAGGAGTGCCCCCATTTGTTCTGGGTTATCATCATCCTTTCCCCACCTCTTCCACTGCTACTGCGGCCACCCGAGTCTTGCTTCTCCCTCCTACAAAGGCCCTCCGTGTCCATGCTCTCAGGGCTGAGATGCAATCACCTTTATCATTCACTCTCCTGAGAAGTTTGAGGGGTTTGCGGGCAGCCTGTGTGAACCTCCCCGGACAATGGCCATGCTGACAGTAACCTTCAGCTGCAGCCAAGTGATTTGTCCAAGTGGTGAGAGGAAAATGGGCAGACTGGCTGCATGTCTTTGATGCTATCAGTGGAACAGATGCTATAGTTCACGAGAGGATCCTGGCAGGAGTTGGTTTATTACAGCAGGAAAGGATGGGCACTTACCTGGCTGAGGCACTTCACAAGCAATCACGCTCAGTTAATTGTCCTTCACCCGGCCCCTAAACTGCTATGTCCACCCCGCCAGTTACAGAATAAACGGCACTTGTTTGGCAGCTGAAGTCAAGAGACTGTAAAAAGGGCCAGAATTGGCAGGAGCTGCCCGAAACACTTAATTATCTGCTGCTTTACGAAAGTGACGGGCTGATGTTTTTGAATTGATTGGTCCTTGTGGGCAGAGCACTCTGCATATTTGCTCCTGGGTGATGTTACCATTTGTGAGCATACTGCTGTGTCCCTCCGTGGGGCATGCAAGCCCCAAATGTTTTCCAGCATAGCTACTGATCCTGTGGGTTATGTTCACTGTGCGGTGACCAAGCTGGGGTTACTCTTACAATTAGGGGAGCTACTCCTGTGTCCAGGAGTGTGAATGAGATCAGCACCTGCTCTAGCAGGAATAGCTGATGACATCTCCCGAAGGCAAGGGGATGGCAGCGTGCAGGCTAAAAATGAAAGAGGGCAGAGGAATATTTTTAAACGGCTGCAATCAGCCAATAATAGCAGGTAGGAACTGGTGATCTCTCCAGGGAAGAAAAGGAATTGCTCAGCTCTGTGCCATTGGGCCAGCACTGCTGCCATTCAACAGCAACTCTCTGGGAGCTGAACAGAGGTGGGGGACCGGACGTAGGTTTGATCCTGGCTGTGGCTGTGAACAGACACAGTAGGATGGATGATTGTCACATGGTGAGAGGATCTCAAATATTGCAGTGATGTGGGGCAAGTTACAAGCTGAATGGAATGGAGTGAGGAAGCTGGACATGGCCACAATATCAGCAGTAACTCCACAAAGGGGGACGCTTGCCCATTTGTAATTCAGTCAGCTGTATTCTTTGCTCCCCTGTGCCCTGCTGCGGTGCCTAAATTCCCATGTGCTTTACTTCCCACACCGAGTATGGATTAGGAATCCAATTTAGGGACTTAACAGGAATATTTCCTGCAAGTTGGAAATGCATCAGTTGGAAGGAACAGAAGAGGAGAAGGACCTGGGTGCGCTGGTTGATGACAGGATGACTATGAGCCACCAATGAGGTGTGCCTGTGAAAAAAGCTAATGTGGTTGTAGGACACATCAGGTGAGGTATTTCCAGTAGAGACAGGGAGGAGTCAGTGCCACTATACAAGGTGCTGGGGAGACCCAGCAAGAATATTGCATGCAGTTCTGGTCCCTTGTGTTTAAGAAAGATGAATTCAAACAGGAAGAGGTACAGAGAAGGGCTACAAGGATGAGTCAAGGCATTGAAAAACCTGCCTGATGAGAGGAGAATCAAAGAGCTTGGCCCGTTTAGCCTAACCTAAAGAGGGTTGAGGGTAGATAGGATTGCTCTCTGGAAACACATCAGAGGGGGACATCCCCGGGAGGAAGAGGGGTTATCTGAGTTCAGCACCAATGTGGACACAAGAACACATGGATATACACTGGCCATCGGGAAGTTTAAACTTGAAATTAGACAAAAGTTTCTAATCATCAGAGGAGGGAAGTTCTGGAATAGTCATCCAAGGGGAGCTGTGGGGGCAAAACACCTACCTGGCTTCAAAACTGAGGTTGATAAAGTTATGGAGGGGACAGTATGATGGGACAGCCTAGCTTGGCAATTGACCAGTCATTGACTACTGGTGGTGGATATGCCAGTGGCCCGGGATGGTATGATAGATGGGCTGGGTTCTGAGTTATTACAGAGAATTCTTTCTTCAATGTCTGGCTGGTGACTCTTGCCTACCTGCTCAAGGTTTAATTGATTTCCATATTTTGGATTGGGAGGGAATTTTCCCCAGGGTAGGTTGGCTGAGATGCTGAGGAGTTTTTTTTCTGCCTTCCTCCATACTATAGCATGGGGCAAGCTCACTTGTTGGTGGACTCTCTGTACCTTTAAGTTTTTAAACCATGATTTGAGGATTTTAATAACTCAGTCATAGCTTAGAGATTTATTACAGAGTGGGTGGGTGAGGTTCTGTGGCCTGCATTGTGCACGAGGTCAGACTAGATGATCATATTGGTCTTTTCTGACTTTTGTGGCTATTATGGCTGAGTGTCAACAAACTCACTCATACAAGACCTGCCCTCACCCTGTAGATGAAGACAAAGACAACGAACATCTCTCTCTGGCCAGCTGATGGACCCTTACAGCATTCACTTTGCGGTGTTGGAAGCCTCTGAGTTCTCCATCTCTCTTGCACACCCAAGAGCCTGCATCTGGGATCCTGTGCTCATTTGTGGGCACCTAAATACCAGAAAGATATTGCGCACTTGGAAGCAGTTCAGAGAACAGCAGCAACCAGTGATTAAGTGGGCTGGGGAGATGGATTGGGAGGAGACAATAAATCAACTAAATTGTTTGGCAAAGCTATAACGTGAGCGTGGCTGAAAAGGTCATAAATAACAGCCTGCTAGTTCCTGAAGGGTGTAAGCACCAGGGCAGGAGAGCACAACTGAGGGGTGGAACTGGAAGCAGGAGGAGAAATTTCAGCAAAGAAAATGTAGGTTCAAAATTGGGGAAAAGTTCCTGGCAATGAGATTGAATTGCCTCAAGGGAAGAGGTGGGAATCACCATCTCCTGGGACACATTAAATCTGAGCGGACCGAAGCCTGAAGAAGAGATCACAGGGAGCAGTCTTGGCTTGGGTGAGAGAGATGAAGTAAATGGAAGTCAACAACACTATAGGAAGAAAGGTATCAGGGCAAGCCAGCAGCAGCTGTGGCTCATCCCAGACAGGAAACCCAGCTAGCCTCTGATCAGATAGCAGACCCGTGAACTGACATGGAAAAAATGGAATGGATACTGTGGAGCAGGGCTTGACAAAATCCAGGTGCCAGATCACTGTGGTGACCAAAATTTGTAGCCTGGCTCCAAGCTCTGCTGGGAAAATGTTGCAGATGTGTGACATCTGGTGACCAAAAATAAAACTGCTGGTGCCTAGATGGGAACTAGTTTTGTCAAGCTCTGCTGTAGAGCCCGAAACCTTTGGGCCTGGTGCCAACACCTTGGTGGGTTGGATGAGCCCTGTTCCCCACTAGGTAGTGATGAGGAATCAAACATGAATTCCTTGTCTCAGGCTGATGTGCTTAGGTGGAGCTGGAACCAGAATCCAAGCTGGGCGTTGAGTACAAACCAGCCTTCTTCCCATTTAGCAGCTGCAGCATTGGGAACTCACCCGTCCTAGCACTGTGCGGCACTCTGAGGGCCTGAAATGAGGTTGGGGAGCAGAACCTGCCCCACACCTCACCACAGCTGAGAGGCAAGCTGGTAGCAGCCGGACCAGTCGGTGGCATCTCACCAGGTGAGCTGAAAGGAAGCTTCTCCTCAACTGGGCTGGTAGAAACCTTGCCACATTGGTCTCAGCGGTGCCTTATACTGCTCCTGGTCCCCAAGCTGTCACTACAAATGATAGATGGGTTGGTGGGTGCTTTGCCAATGCAGCAGCTAACAAGTGCTGTGATACAACGTTTGGGTTTGGAGTGGATCCAAGTCACCCCAAATCTGCAGGGGCTTAGCTACAAGTCTAATGCTCACTGAGAGTCAGCCCCAGGCATGAGCATTTAGCTGGACTGAGTGTGATGAGCATGGCAGGTCTCAATTCAGCTCCCCGTGAAGCCGATCTCCATGTCACTGAATCCATCATGGCTAAATTGCTCAGCTGAGGGGCCAAAGACTACTCAGTCCACAGAGAGTGGGTGGCATTTCACAGTCACTTCCTGAGCACCATGCTCTGAAATGCGGCCGTAACACCTGTGTCTTCATCAGTTTGCCAGGCACACTGCACCTGCCCGCCCTGGCACGGATATATGTGGTCACCCTGCTACATGTGTATGTAACCCAGACCCATTCAGCTCCCAGTCCTGAAACACAAGAGACTGGTGCATCCTCAGCTCATGGAAATGTGCCTTTTAGCTCCAGCAGGAGGAAGTTTTGTTAATATCCAGAGGTCCCCCAGTTGATCCTGGCTGCTGACAACCTGCCCCCCCTCCCCCCTTGCCCTTGGGTACAACGCGGCAAGAGGTGACCGTACAGGGACATGAATGGGCAATCAGCTTCCCTGGGCAGGGCAAGTGAGTAATCCCGCTGGAAATACAAGCCGGACATGGCAGTCCTCAAAGGAGATCACACCCAGTGCTTTCAGCCCACAAGATCCCAGCACCTCAGGTATGGGAATCGGTGCTAAAAAGAGCAACCAGCTGACTGGGACAGCCTCTAGGGCCAGCCACCAGCCTGAGACTTGGTCACCTGGTCTCAGCCAGTCTTATGGCTGGGCAGAGATTTGACCCTAGGTGGCTGCTGCATAGCCACACCAAGACTAGGTAATGTTGTGACAGTGGGGGCACCTGGGCTATCCTGAGCCTCGTGTATAAGTGTCACTGACAGCAATGGGGATGTGGGAGCCTGGGGAACGGTTCTGAATGGCCCATTGAGCTGTCCTGGCACTCACCTCCCTTCCTGGATGAGGGGAGGTAGTGGAGGATAGGTGCCATGCTTAGCTAGAGGTGCAAGGCTGGTCCCTGCTGCCCAGAGATGCAGGGAGGAAAGACATGCCAGCCGTCCCTCAGCTGTAGCCATCACAGCAGTGAGCCGGGCCTCCTGGGATAGCCTCCTGAATGTGCAAAAATCAGAGCAAGCTGCAAAGCCAGGAGCCAGACTCCTAAAACACTGACAGGTGGCACTTAAGCCAGTCTCCCAAATCAGTCGCGAAACATGTCTCTGATTCCCCACACCAGTCATCATGAAGCATAACAAAATAGAAACAGGCCCCTTTATTGCACGTCAGCTCCTTTGGTCCCCAGCTAGCTGCTGGGACTCTTAAAGAAATAGGTTCTCCTGACCCTAAAGAGCCAGCCACATCAGCCAGAACAATATAGGTTTGTGTCTTACCCAAAATATCATGCTGCCAGTCAATCCTTTAGCAACTAAAACTAAAGGTTTAATAAAAAGGAAAAGAAACAAAGTGAGAGAAGTCAAAGGGTCAAAGTGAATCACATACATACAAATGATTCAGAGTCCATAGAAAGCAAGGGCTTGAAGAATTTGGAGTTTGCATGTTAGTCCAATTCCTCTGGTAGATACTCAGCACCTGGCTGGTCCTCAGCCCTTTGCCAAGACACAGAGGAATAGTTCCAGAGATGGGTGTCGCTTGCAGACTTGAGACTGAAAACCAAATGGAGTTGAGGCTGCTGCCTTTTATCACCTCTGGCCTTCCCGTGCTGTGTGTAGTTTTTTAAAATCAAAATGGACTTAGTCACATGGGCAGGTCGTAGTGGGTCATCAGGTTTCTCCCTGCCCCCACCATACCTGTGAGTTTCCCTAATGGGCCATTAAGAGAAACAAAAGTTCGTAGACATCCAGTCTGGAGAGTGTCTTAGAATCCAATAACTTGGAACACAAGGAGAACAATCCTATTCCTAGCTTCTAATTCAGATATGTACATATACAAATATACATATAAACCATATTCCTATTCCTAGCTTCTAATTCAGATATGTACATATACAAATATACATATAAACCATAGAATCATTCCTAGCTGATGACAGCCTTTCCATAGGTACCAAACATGGCATATCACATATGGATTATTACAAATATGAAACATTATTAATATAAAAAATAACAATTAGCGACTCTCTAAAGCCAGACAGCATCACAATAGCCATGACTAATCAGCACTCATCACAGCTGCCCCTACACCTGGCTCTCCTACCTCCCCACACCTGGTTTCACTGACAGGGATGAAATTGGATCTTGGCGATTAGGCAGCTGTGAATCAACAAGCTAATCAATGCCAAGGAGCTGCTTACTTCAGAGCCCACCCCCAGGGAATGAAAGTGGGGGAGGTTCCTTGAGGGGAGCCAGGATTTGGTGGAAAAGGGAACTGAGAACTTTTCCATCAGGCCAGGAGATTGTCACCCAGCACTGCTGGGCATGGGGGCATGTCCGTTTCCCTTTTCTTCCATCAGTCGAAGTAGGTGATTGCCCTGGACTGGGGTTCAGGGCAAGCTGGTCTTCCCTGCCACCACAGTCCTCCACCCTGAACCCCATGAACCACCAATCCCACCCTGGGTGCAGGGCCAGGGTGCTCACCTCATGTCCCCTGTGATCCAGGGCTCCTCGGATAACCTTCTGAATGTGCCAAAATCAAGGAAAGCTGTAACACCAGGGACCAAACCACTGATGGGTGGTACTTAAACCAGTCATCCAGTTAGTAACAAAACATGCTTCTGATTCCCCACACCAGTCATCACCAAGTGTAATGAAATAGAAACAGCTCCCCTTATGGCACATCAGCTACTCTGGTCCCCACCTAGCCACTGGCTCACTTAAAGAAATAGGTTCTCCTAACCCCAAAGAGCCAACCACATCACCCAGAACAATATAGGCTTGGATCTTACCCAAAATACCACACTGCCAGGCAATTCTTTAGTAACTAAAACTAGAAGTTTAATATAAAAGGAAAAGAAACAAAATAAGAGAGATGTTAAAGGGTCAAAGTGAATCACATACATACAAATGATGTAGAGGGCATAGAACACAAATCCTTGAAGAATCTGTAGTTTCTAGGTTAGTCTGATTCCTCTGGTAGACACCCAGCACCTGACTGGGTCTCAGTCCTTCATTCAGTCCCAGAAGAATAGATCCAGAGGAGTATATTGCTTGCAGACAGACTGAAGACAAAATGGAGATGGAGCCATTGCCTTTTATCACCTTTGGCTTTCCCAAGGTCTCAGAGTCCTTGCCAAATCAAAATGGAGTTGAGTCACACAGTCAGTCAGGGTGACTGGTTAAACAGGTTTCTTCCCAAGCCCACTGTATCCGGGGGGTCCTCTGATGGGCCGTCAAGAGGACAATGGTTTTGCAGACACCCAGTATGGAAGTGTCTTAGAATCAAACAACTTGGAACACACATAAAACAAACACAATCCTAATTTCTAATACAGATATGAAGCCTACATATAAACCATATAATCATTCTTAGCAGGTTACAAACTTTCAGTTGATACCAAACATAGTATATCACATATGGATTATTGCAAATATGAAATATTAGCATGAAAAAATAATCATATATGGTTCCCTAGACCCAGATAGCATCACATCACCATACCAAAGTCCTCACCCAAGAGATGTGGTGGATCCACGATCCCCACAGTAACCAAGTTTCCATGGACAGCTCTTACCATGGTCCAGCTTCAGCTCCTACCCGGCCAGGGCCTTGGGGGGGGGAGATGAGCAGCAGGAGAAGGGGGTCTCTGGGGGTAGGGGGGGCTAAGACCCACCACTGCATATACACCCCCACTAGGAAGAGGCTGGCACCATCCCTCAGCCTTGGGCAGACACAGATTGGAGCCACAGGGAATTTGGAACAAAAGCTGTTCCCGGAGGGGGCTTGGAGTTGAGCTCTGCATTTTGGGGTGGATGATCACTCTGTTTGGAGGTGTCCTTTGGGGCACAAAGTTGCCCCCGCTGTCACCTCACAGCCCTTGGTCTCCCATTCCACCATCATGCTTTTTACTGGCAGCTGCAGTTTGTAAAGGAGGAGGGAAAACAACTGCAATATTTAATGTGCATGGTGAGGATCATGTTGAAGTGCAGCAAGTGACCCTTCTATTCATCAGGCTAATGCTACACACATTCATTGTTGATTCAATTGCAGGTTTCCTTTGGTAATAATGCCCCAACCTTTGTGTTTATCAAACTGAGCCAGCTAAATAAATCAGAGCATCAGACAGCACAGGGTCAAAACAATAAAGTCCCCAGCATATCACAGGTATTCACGTTTATCTAGGTTTCCGAAAAAGCTTTTTACAAGGTCCTGCGCAAGAGTCTGCTAAAGAGACAAAGTAGTCTGGGGGCAAAGTGGTGTCATTGGTCAAAATTGGCTATGAGGAAGAGTGGAAAGGCTAGGATTAAAAGGGCCTTTTTCATCATGGAAAAAAGATAGCAGCCAGGCCTCAAGGTTTCTTGGTAGGCCCTGTGTTACTGAACATATGAACAGTCTCAAAGGGAGCACGGACAGGGAGGCAGCAAAATTTGCAGATAACCGTTATTTAGGTTAGGCAGGTCCAGCGAGAAACTTCAGAGGGACCTGAACGAGGAAAGGTGAGCAGGCAGCCTGGCCAAGGAGTTGCAGACAGAGCAGTAAATCTCTCTGCGCAATATGCTGGGGCAGTCAGAGAGCAAACAAGATGTTAAGATGCAGTAGAAATAGGATAGAGAATAATGCCAGAAAAATTTTAATACTGCTCATATAAATCAGTGGTGTGGCCTCATCTGGATTTCAATGCCGGCTTTGTTCACCCCACTGCCAAAAGGAAATTGCAGAACTCAAGGGGGTTCAAAGAAGGGTGAGAAGAATGATCCAAGGCCTGAAAAAACTCTCCTATGAAGAGAGATTGAAAAGACTTGGACTGGGAATGTTACCTTAGAGAAAAGAAGAAGAGAGAACTTGATGAGTGTCTATAACACAGCAATCAGTCTGGGGGAGGGAAGTTAGTGATTCCTTTTTTTCAATGTCTAGTAGCACAAGAAGATGTTCAATGAAGTTAAAAAGGTGGAAAATTGAAAACCAATAAAAGGGAATACTTTCTTGAACCCAATCTAATTAGTCTGGGGAACTCACTGCTGCAGGAAGTAACTGAGGCCAGGATTAGCAAGCATCCAAGAGAAATAGGGCATTTATATGGTAATCAAGAACATTCAGGGTTTAATACCTTAGGCTAAGTGATTTGGAAAGGAATGTAAAGCCTCTTGCTTCTCCAGTTTCTAAACACTGGAGACTAGGATGAGATTTATGAGAGAGGCAGATTATCCCACATCGGCCACTGCAGAGTTCTGACACCTACGTCTGAAACCGTTTGTGCCGTCACTGTCAGAAACAGGGGCTGGGGCTAGAGGGACCTTAAGTCTGGTCGATCCTGGTCAGTTCTCTCCTCTAGTATCGAAGATCTGCAGTGAACATACTGAAACAACCCTATGGTCAAAGACACATGAGCCTGACTGCTTTTCCTTAGCAATGCTGAGTCCAGTTCAAGTGTAAATTGTATGTCTGTCCGTCTCTCTCTCTCTCTCCCTGATGACTCAGTCGTGTTGGGGCTGATTTTTGGAGGTGCTGAGCCTTCATAGCCACAGCTGAAGTCAAGATGACATGCTGGGGGTAAGCACCTCTGGACATCTGCTGCTGTCACCTTTGCCCTGTTACCTGATTAAGAGCATAAAGGTCACTGTGGGGGACAGAGCTTGGTTTTCCTTCTGCAAAAGCCACAGGCCTCCACCACTTGAGCTGGAGAATCACCACTGACTATTAACAGCATGGGGCTCATGACACATAGGGAAGCAACTCAGCAGAGGGCAGTTGTTTGCCTGCAGCAGTTTAATACCATAGTAAGGACTAGAGCCTCCCCTGCTGGCAGACACACATGAGAGAGAGCACCGTGCTTGCTGGAAGGTCTGTCCTCAGCTTCAGCCAGGCCAGGCAGCTCCTCAGTTACAGACACGCTCCAAGTGAACATGTCACGCTCTCTGAATGTGTCCGTGCAAGGGAAACCTCCGGCCACGTGTGACGGAATCAATGGAGGTGAGCGGCTGACGCTGGCCAGCCATCGACTAGGGATGGTTTAAGAATCAACCCTATCGCAGAGCAGAGGGAAAGACTGAATGACCCCACCCTAAAGAGCACCTGGACCAAATTCAGACCAGGCAGCCCCTAAGCTGGGCTGGGTTCAACATGGTGTCACAGCTGCAGCCCAATGCACATAGACTGCGTGGTATAAGGTTGCCCCCCACCAACCCATTTTGGGAGGGCTGGCTTGTTTTGAAAGGTGGGTTGGCTTGTTTCTGCCAGGCAAACCCAATGGGCTACAGCTGTTCTAAATGCAGCCTGGGCCCCCTGCCCAAGTGCTAGTTACTGGGTTTGGGGGAGACAATAAACTGACATCACTTAGTTTTTCTTTCTCCTTTCTGCACTTCTGCTGTGGCACTGATCAGAGTTTAGACTTTTTAGACCCTAGATACACCTTACAAATAGTGTAGTGACTAGCATTTCTGGTTACTATGCAGAGGGTCCTGGGTTCAAGCCCCAGGGGGTTAGACTTGATGATCTCATGCAGTCCCTTCCAACCCTATGATTTGATTCTATTCATATCTATTTCATGCAATGCTCACTCTTTGATCAAAGGAGAGGGACACAAAATCTCCTAACTAAACTTACAAAATCTCTCTATGAATGTGTGACAGTTTGCTTACACTCCTTCATGCTGCTGTGATTAGGGTTAATCAGCACTCCATTAAAGACAGCACTTGCAGGGAGTTGAAGGGTGGGGGCCAAATTCAAATACTCAGGAGTCTCACAAGTTGCACTTGGAAAATGTTATCCCACAGGTGCATCCATACATAGTCTCTGCAAGGACCCTTTTCAGGAGGATTTTCCCAGCTCTGTCTCCAGGCAATGGTGGCCAGACCCTGCAGGGCAGGTCAGCACTTTGAAATTGGGGTAGTGTCTGGGTGTCTCTTTCAAGTTCCCTTTGCACATCTGCAATGACAGCCTGCACTCTGCCCAGCCCGCAGTAATCTAGCCCTGTCCTTCCCAGGCTGCAGTCTGAGTCTAACCAAGTGGCCAAGTCCATGGAAAGCAGTCCACACAGCACAACCAGCTTGTCCTTGCAATGCTCCATGGAGTTTGCCCTCCATTCCAGCTGGCTCTTAGCTTTGCTCCCCCCTATTTGTAATCACCCCTCGCCTTCCTATTGGTTCTGCTCTCAGCGTGACTCGGGGCGTGTCCAGCCAGGCTGCCTGCCCACAATGGATATCACCCTTGTAGGTCCCAGCAACTCATGAACACACCCAATTTCTGGTTTATTCTAGCCCCACCTGCCAGCAGAGTAACCATGCCTAGTTCTGGCAAGTCTGCAGTGAGAGGACTTAAAACAAGAACTTTCTTTAAATGCCACAATGCCAGCATGTGGCTCATATCAGCTTGCTGTAAAATAGCTTCTGTGATGTCAATGGCTCTTTCTTTAGGCCCTAAACTGTGGCTGGCAGTGCCAGGAGCTGTCAAACAGCTGCTTTGTTTCACCCCACTGGCACTGCAGTCAAGTCACAGGTGAAGTGTTTTACCTTTCTAAAAATGAACAAGTGAGAAGTCCTAGGGCACTTTTAACAACTAACAAATTTATTATTGCATGAGATTTCATAGGAGAAAATCCCACTTTGTCAGATGCTTTGAAGATGGGGGAACTTACAGAATGGGAGGAAAATAAATGCAGGGAAGTGTAAGTCATGGGATCAGGCCAGATTGTTACAGCATTTATTTTCCTTCCATTCTGTAAGTTCCCCCATCTTCAAAGCATCTGAGAAAGTGGGATTTTCTCCCATGAAAGCATTTCTGATAAATAAATGTGTCAGTCTTTAAGTGCCACAGGACTCCTTGTTTGTTTTGCTGAACTAGTCTAACATGGCTGCCCCTTGGAAACTTTCCTCTCTAAAGCACTTTCAAGCCATTCCAGCTGATGGACTCTGTTTCAAGGTGTGGCATGCTCTTTTAGGAATTTGCTATGAGCACAGGAAGGAGTGCTGGCTAGTGGTCCCGGCACGAATGCAGAGGCAGGTTTCTGGGTGTCATTCCCAGCTCTACAGCTGACTCTCTATGTGGCCTTTGGCAAGTCCCTGTCCCTCAGTTTTCCCATCTGAAAAATAGAGACACTGAGATTATCTCACAGGGGGGTTGTGAATCTGAATTAACTGATGGCTGAAATGACTGGAGTGAAGATGCTCTGGAAATGCCAAGAATTATTTGGTTTAACTTGTCCTCAGCCCTCTGGGGCACCGATTTATAACAGCCTGGGTCATCAGTTCATACTGGGGACAAGGCACTCCTGGCCACTCATTCCTACCAGCTAGGATTGCAGGCAGTACTGAAAACTGGTACCAAGCTGGGGATGGCCTAGGTGCAATGAGTTGCTGGATTCTCAGCATGGTTCCTAACAGGCAAGTGTCAGCATCTTGAAAACCATCTTTGCTGGTGTGCAGTGACCCTGCGGTGGCCACCCCGGCAGAAGGGGCAAGGGGTAAACAGGTTGTGGAGACTGAGCTCCCAGGCAGGTAAGGCAATGCAGAGACCTTCTCGGCATCCCTGTCATTGGGGCCCGGGAGCCTGTGGTGAGGAAGGAATTGGAGCTGAGGGGCTGGTCCTGTCAGGAAGTGTGGGCCGCTGAGTCACATCCATGTGGATCTAGTTCTTCTGTGCTATTCCCCAAGCTCTTTTCTCCAGGACAGTCTCGCTACCTGGCCCTGCTGCACCACTGAGACAGGTCCAGAAGGAAAGGGGAGACCTCAGGGGCCAGCCCATCTCGGGGAGAGAGGACAAGGCAGTTTTCCATCACCCTGAGCCCTGGGAAGTTACTTGCATTAGTGCCCAAGGGGAGTAAGGAATTGGGCTCGAGTTCAGCTAACCTTCCTAAGGGATCCAAGGTTCGCTGATCTCTGAGGAGGCCTGAATTTAGCAGGAGGAAGGGTGTTTACCTGGCAGTTGAAAGACATTGGTTCAATTCCTGGCAAGGCCCATCAATATCTTGGAGAACTGGGGGTTCAGTGGCTCTGCACCTTACTTTCCCCACCTGCATAATGGGGGAAATAGCCCTTGCCCTGCCTCACAGGGGCACTGAGAGGAGAAATGCCTTAGAGATTGCTAAGTGCTCAGACACTGCAGTAAAGGGGTCCTTGCCCAGGAAACCCCTTATTAGAGAGAAAAGAGCCCCCTTACTGGGTGAGTGGCATTGCTGGGTGTCTTTTATAGGCAGTCTAGTGTCTATGACACACAGTCAGTAGGCTACATTGGTTGCTTCCTTGTATTATCTTTCTGGCCGGCAGGCTTGAGTTGCCGTTTCTTCACCCCTAATTACGCCTCAGCTGCAGTAATGAGCCTTTTGTCAAAGTTTGCTATTCTCTGCCTATCTGCTGTAGCCAGCTCTGTCTTCCCCAGAGGTCCTGAACCTCCCACCATGCCTAGAAATGATGGAGGATTGAAGGAGCAGATCAAAAAGCTCCAGCCATGTCCTGGGTTCCTCTGCCCACCTACGTGACACTGCCCTTTACCCCTTCATTGCAGCATCGCAAAATTCACCAGTTTCCCTGGCTGTGCAGAGCCATCCGCCAGCCCTGGGAGCCTGGGGCCATATTAAAACCTCAGCTAAAGATGTTACTTATTGATAAGTCTCTCTAGCTGTAGCTTTTACTTAGCTCTGTTTTGTTTGTGTAATTACCTCTCTGGGCTGGGGAAGGAGGCCAGCACTGGGGAAGCCAATAAAATCACAGACAAATCAATAATAGATTCTCTTCCTGGCCCCCAAACAGGCTTAGAGAAGGAGGCACTGTGTATTCAGCACTCAGCAGGAGCTGCTGGAAGTCAGTTTTCCGACAGCCCAAAGAACTCAGGCGCCTGCTGCTTAACAAGGCTCAGACACGAGTGTCGGTCGGAAACGCTCAGCTCTAGGATTAGATGCTTCTTCTGTTGTGGGCCAAGCTCTCCAGCTCTGTTTCTATTTTTTAAAGGGGTTTGGAAGAGAGGATGGTGCTCATGGCATCACAGGACAGTTAACAATGTGTTTTTAGAGCAGGGGTCTCAAACTCAAATCACCTTCAGGGCCGCATGAGACTAGTATGTTAGTCCAAGGGTGCACCACTGAAACCTTTTCATACGACGATATTGCAAATATCGGTAACAGTAGTGTCATTGCGGGGTGCAGGAAATAGATGTAGGGGCCGAATGTGGCCTGCAGGCCACTTATTTGAGACCCTGGTTTAGAGAGTAGTTGGGCGCTCAGACAGGAGATAAGACATCCCCGGTAACTTCAGAATTTTTACACTTTTTCCTTGCCACAGGTGTATGAAGTAGGGCCCCACACAGCTAATTTTAGCTGAATCTTGTTGCTAAGGTCAGCCCTCCAGGCACATCCACACTGCACAAGACCTACTGTCAGACAAAACTGGTCTGGCACTCATACACTTCCACCTACACCATCACCCAGCTATTCTGTGACACACTTACTGTGATTGTATAGTGTTTACACACGGCACACACACATTTGTGCATAAATGGGTAACTGGAGTGTGAGGGCGAGAGGTTATTTTCCCTTTGTAGTTGGCAGGGGGCAACCACTGCTGGGATCTGGTGTGCAGTCCTGTCTCCAATTTGAGACGGATGTTGAGAAATTGGAGAAGGTTGGATGAAGAACCATGAGAGTGATTATAGGCATAGAAAACCTGCTTGCCAGTGTCAGACGCAAGGAGCTCCATCTGTTTAGCTTAACAAAAAGTAGACTAAGGGTTGACCTGGTTACAGCTTATAAATACCTGGACAGAGAATAAATATTTAATAACGGGCTCTTCCATCTAGCAGAGGCCTTTCATGATCCAATGGCTGGACATCGAAGCTAGACAAATTCAAAATGGAAATAAGGCAAATGTTTTTACAAAAGAATAACAAACCACAGAACAGTTTACAAGAGCGGTGGTGGATTCTCCATCATTGACCATTTTAATATCAAGATTGGGTGTTTTTCTAAAATATCTGCCCCACGTCTTATGGGGGAGTAGTTGTCTGGCTTGTGTTTTACAGGGACCACAGTGGTCCCTCCTGGCTTGGAATCCATGAATCTCTCACATGCACACATCTACCAACAAACTTGCTCTCCCAGACCTGCAATGAGTAGTACACAAATGTACACACAAAAGCACACTGTTCCACACACACCAGTTTAAACACACAACTTCCTCTCATATGCACAATCCCACACACCACCATTGTTACACAGTCACATATGCAATCAGTCCATCTTTGCCTCTTAAATGCACAGCCACGTGCAGATGTAGACTCACTCAAATACTGTCTTGAGGACGTTATCTGACTTTCCCTCCAGTCTATCTCACACACACAACTACACAAACACAGCAGCACAGAAATTATCAGGCACACACAATTCTTCTGCAACCGCTTAGTTTGCCAGCCCCCCATCTCCACCTCCCGTTTGATGAGCCCAGCTCCAACCACGGTTTATGCCTGCCGTGGGGAAACATACTGCTCTGATGATGATTAGCAGAGAGGAAAGATCCTTCAGAGGCTCTAAGAGCCGGCACTTCCTGTGCAAACAGAAGGCCGAAGGAGCCTGGAGCTTGTCGGCGCTGCACAAAGACTCTGCTTCGGGCAGCCTGCAGCGCCAGTTTCATGCTTGAAATAAGAATTGCCTCAATACTGAGTCTGAATTTGCCTTGTGTGCTGCGTGTCTAGAGCAGCCAGGGGCTCGGCTGGAAATAAAGTGGCAGACGCAGCTAAAGCCACCTGTGCTTGATTTGCTGATGGATCAACAACGGGCGATTCTGGCTGGAAGCAGATACTGTGTAATGAGTATTTGCACATCCAGACGGGGATAGGGCTCAGCTTGCGCTGTCTTGGCCTCTGTGCATTTACAGCTGGATTCTGGTCTCTCAGCAGTGTGTAAAACCAAAATAATTCCACTGGCTACATTTGGGTGACTCCAGATTTACACTGGTGGAACTGAAAACAGAGCATGTCCCCCTGAAGCCACATCCACAACAAGCTCCTGCTGCGCTGGATGCTGTACAGGCATGGACTAAGAGATCATCCCAGCCCTCAAGAGCTCACTTGCTGTAGTCAGGGTATACATGGAGCACAGTTCCCAGGGCCTTTGGAGGTTTATACAGGCAGGAGTTAGCTTCTTTGCTCCTCTGTATTGTGTTCTTGTAAGGTGCCAAATTTGCTGCTCACCCACCCAAGGCCCAGCAGTGTTGGGCTTGAACCCAGCCTACCGCAGGCCAGAATGGCACAACTCTGACTTGCAGTACCCTTGATGCTGGGTGGCAGCTGCCCCACTTGGGCTAGCATGGCCCCAAGTTCCCACACACATCTCTAGGGGCACTCCTCCATCCTGCCCCGTAGCCACCCCTGCTATTCCAGTCCTGGGCACCCATGCAGCTGCACCAGCACCTAACAACTTACTGCCAGAAAGAGCAATTAGATCATCTATTGAGCTCTCCTGAAGAAAACGGGCCAATAACACCACCTGGCCACCTCCATGCCAAGCCCAGCAACCAGATTGCCCCTCAGTTCCTATTTGTGGCATCGTGCTTTCCCAGAGCAATCCTCTCAGGCCCACCTGCAGGCTCCCTCCTATTTGAAGCTGTGCTCCCTCTATGCAGAGAATCAGTTTTTTTACTCCTTGCTGCAGCAGAGGAGACTGATTTTGCATCCATCCCAGAGGCAGAGTGATTGGTGCCTTCAGAGAATTGTAATTATGGCTGCTGAGGTAGCTTTTGTCTTGGATTCTCCCCCCCCAAAGGACTGCTGCCTTCCAAGATATATTATTTATCCCACATTACAAAGGGGTAGCCGTGGTAGGCTAGTTCTACAAAACAAGCGCCACAGGACTCCTTGCTTATTCATCCCATGAATTCTTTGTCTCTTTTGAACCCAGATGCAACTAAATCTGTTTCCAGGCTCCTAGGTGGGTGGCTCTCTGGCCCCACAGCAGCTCTTCTGTCCCAGGCAGGGCAGTTCCCTACAATCTATTGTTCTTATGGTGCCACCTGAAGACCACAAGCAATATCGGGTCCCCCCCTTGGGGTTGGATACCCAGAAGCCTCAGTCCCTGGGCTGGACTTTTTTGAAAGCCTGGTGTCCAAATGTGAGGGCCTTGAGCTTGGTTGGAAAATTTAGATGGAATGATTATTTCAAGTGCAGTAGCACCAAGGAGTCTTGGCTCAGGACCCTCCTCGTGCTCAGTGCTGTACAAACCCAAACCAAGAAACCAGGGCCCTCAGCAGAAGGCAAGCCACAAGGGCTGGATAGAGACTGCTGGGGAAACCAGCATGCAGTGAGACCCCCCCCCCCCCCCAGAACGTAGTGGAGCTGCACTTTCCTGCCGACATCCTTCACTCCTGTTGTGACAGCAGAGAACTCAGCAGATTGCTTCTCAATCTGGTCCCAGGCAATTCACTAAATGTCACAGCCCTGACTAGGAGTGTGGCCCATCCCACAGCACTCCAATGGAGCACCTGCACCACCAGGCCATCGTCTTTTTGAAGGTGTGGCAGGGAGGCCACCCTTTGGAAAATGCAGCCTTAAATACACAGATGATTCCCTGAGCACAGCAGCGATTAGAGGTGGCATGTATCTTGCAGAAAGCACGCAGGACACCTATTGGCATGGCTTCGGATTTCTCTAAAAGAAGTGTTCTCTGGCTCTTGCAAGCAATTGCTAGAGGCTCATTTCTGTGGTCGAACTCTGTCATGGCATCGTTTTCTGGAGGGTATAGAAAGAAGACCAGAATCAGGACTCTTGGGTCTTGTTCCTGACTTTCAGTGACTAGCTAAGTGACTTCTGGCAACTGTATGACTCAGGGGATAAGTACTGGCCTATAGGACTTAAAGGAAGGGCCTTGGACAAAAGATACCGTGGAGGAGTCTTGTGGAGGTGGGAGAAAATCAGAGCTGGCCCTAAACCAAAGCACAGCTTCCATGACCCAATGTAGTAGGTCAAACCCAGAGCTGGTGTAAATGGGTGTAACACCCCTTCAGCCCATGCACCTGTGCAGATGCTGGCTTCAGTAGCTGAACCACTTTCTTTGGCAGCCTGAGGCAGACCTATGGCTGAATGGCAGCCACCTCTGGAATGGGATACGGCAGCTGTTTAGCGGCGCAGAGCAATGCCAGAGGACTAGGAAAGCAATTTCTGCAGTGCGAATTCAGGAAGGCCGGGTGCCATTTCCCTAGTTGGGACAGGACCAGCCACAGCCAGAAGAGACAAGAGAGAGATGGGAGGGAGAGAGGAGAGAAGGAGCATGAAGAAGAAGGGGGAGAGAACGCCAAGGGATCCTTAATAGATGGAAAAGGCAATTAAGAGCCAAAGAAACAAGAAAGCGAGAAAGCAAAAGGTAACTGACTAGAAAATTAAAATTATTCAGCTACAGAAAAATGTATCTAAGGACATCAGCACAGCACGGCGGCTGGGTGATCCAGGCTGGGCGTGCAGGCTGGGGCTTGCTGAAAAGCAGGGGAGGGAAGGTAGCGGGGCTGGGGCTGGAGAGTCACCTGGGCTATTTCAGAGTGAACTTGGCTTCTTCACCCAGAGAGAGCCAGAGCCCCGAGGGCAGTGGGAATGGTGGGGGGCAAGCAGCTCCCTATCAGATTAGGGCCCAGACTCCTTCTAGTGGGGCAGAGCCTGAACGCTGCATGGCAGAGGATGTCCTGCCCCTGGAGCGTGGCAGATGCTTTGGTGTCACGACAAGCCGATGCTTAATTGCCCCCAAGGTGCTGTCAGGCCAAGGGGACATGGCTGGTCCTTCACCCTGTGCATCTCTCCCCATCTACTGCTTCATCTCCATCACCACAAGCTTCCCAGATACAGGTGTTACCCCTGAAGGGCACCTGGGGGCCAAAGGAGCAAGAGGCCCTTGGTAAAAGACAGTCCCGTCTTCTGCTTGGCTGTCCCCATCTCCCCTGGGGTGGGCAAGAGTTATCTTTTTCTCCTGAAGTGGGTAGATTAGCCAGCTCTAGTCCAGGCCACAGCCTCTCCTATCACCCAAATCCACCTGCCAGAGGCTGCCCAAAACAGACCAGGAAGAGCATCTTGGCACAGACTGGCCCTCATGGCTTGGCGTGGCCCCAGCAGTGGGCTGCCTCTTCTCATGATTCATTCTGCTGGCCAAGTCATCGATAAAGACCCAGACCTGCTTTCCAGAGAAGGGCATAAACAATAGCTCCATGGTTTATGTCAGGTCCCCAGCTATGTTGTGACAATGGGTCCTTCGAATTATGAGCTTGACTGTAAAGAGTCCATAAAAGTTCACACCATGTTGCAATAGCCCATCAGAACAAATGCTGAGGGAAAAAGGTAAGCAAGGGAGACAGAATAATGGAGGTCGTTCAGACAAAAAGGCCAAATTGATTGGATCCGAGGGCTGTGTTGAAATTGTGCTTCTTAAAAACAGCAGATACGGAGCCAGAAGCTAATGAGCCAAAAGTAGTGCATGGGGTACTCGGCCTAACTGGTGGACAAAACAACAAGGGGATGGGAAGTTGCACCTTTCACTCTCTTTTCGGACCCTTAAAACAAAGATTTTTATGGGGAAATGAAAGAACAAAAGGGAGAACTGATTAGATGGAGGTGACTGAAGTGACATTCACCCCCATCAGCTCTCAGGACCTTGGGTCTCCATCACTGTGATGTGGAGAGGTGTCCGGACCAGGACAGAGCAGAAGGAGGGACCCAGACAATGTCCCCACCTTGACCAACTTCAGTGAATCCCAAACGCCACATGGGGTGTGACAGTTTTTACCATCTAAAAGCCTGTCACACGAGGGGCTTTTTCCTTCTGAAACTGGTCTTTAATAACATCAGCAGTGACAGCTCCAGCCTGTCTGTACTAGCTTCTCTCTTCTCCAGAAGGACAGTTTTTCCCATCTTCAATACCCTTTCAGAGTCTGTTGGACAGCAGGAATATTTTTCCTTCTCTTGACTCTCTCCAGCTAAAGGGAAGGGAAAAGAGGTACCGTTAAAATGAAAGCCTTCCTTAATGCTTTACATTTCAGATGCTTTACCTGGTTTTCCATCTTTTCTGTGTCTTGAAGAAAAAGTTTGGGGGTGGTTTTGTGGGAACACCCTTCTTTCAGGGCCCACATCCTCCAACAGAAAGTAGATCTTCTGCCCTCAGGCATTGCCCTCCAACTTCTTTATGTCCCGTTTCAGTCCTGAGTTGATCATCTTCCTGGGATTGCGCCCCACAATCCAGCTCCCAGCCAGTTATCAATGCTCACCCTCATGGCTCCTTCACACCACGGGCTGCTCCCTGGTTTTCCTAACTCTCCTCCAGAGTATCTTCTCAGGAAAGAGCCCCAAGCCCTCAGCTCCCCCGGACCTGTCTCCTGTCCTGAGCTCTTTCCTTTGGAGCAGCCACCCAGCAAAGTCGCTTCTTAAATGGGCCTGGCCCATCCTCCTAAAGTATTTGCCTGGGTGCAGTGACCGAGTGCACCACCTCCCTTAACCCCTTCTGTGCCAGCGGGGGGCTAACACCCCCACACAACGGAAAGCCAGATGCAGGTCTAAACGTACAGGGTCAGCAGTAATGAGTGAAATGCGGCTGCTGGAGCCTGACAGCTCTTGAGATTATCTCTGGCTCCTCGGGGCTGCCTGGTGTCACCTCAATGGGTTTCTGTCTTGTCCTGGCTGGGCTATGTGAGCGAGTCTGGCTCTTCGCTCTGAGCTCAGGAGAGCACCTGCTCTGGTGCTCGTTGGAACCACGGGGAATGGACGATGCAGCACAAAGACCTCACAGTCCTCGGACCCAGTGCTCTGCAGCCCTCGGTGCTCTGCCAGACATTGCTGGCACCAGTTAATGCCAAGTCCCTGCGGTGCAAGCAGTGTTAGAGGTCAAAGCCCAACCTCCCCCCTGCACTCCCGGCCCTACTTCTCCAGTATCCCCATCACTGTATGCTGTGCCAGCTGCCAAGTCACTCTCCTTCCTCACCATGGATGCTGGCCCTGAAGACATGTCTGTTGGATGGTTTCCCCCTGACGGCCCAAGGAGAGGCAGCTTCTCTCCAGGGCCAGGCAGAGGCAAGACAACCGCAGAGCCAGAGGCAACCACTTGGGGTGATGCATGTGTGCTGTGTACTGGGAGCTGGCAGTCAGGAGATGCTCAGTGGAGGGCACAGTGAAGAAGGGTTGGTGCTCAAAGGGCATCTCCTCTGGGCTCCTGAAAAGGATTCAGAAATAACCAAAGAAAGAACAGAGTGAAGTAAATGTGGGGCCCACAAGGAGAAAATCAAACTTAGGGAGGATCTATCTATCTATCTATCTATCTATCAAATAGGAGCAGAGAGGTTGTCTTACCATGGTATCTGCCACTGCTGTGACAGCTGCTGACATCCTGTGCCTAGGTCTGCTGCCAACCATTCAAGAAGGTTGAGAAATTGGAGAGGGTCAGAGAAGGGCCATAAGAATGATAAAAGGATTGGACAAACTGCCTTGTCATGGCAGAGTCCCAGAGCTCGGTCTACATATCCTAATGAAGAGAAGGTTAAGGGGTAAATTAACCACAGTCTAGAAGTACCCACATGAGGACTCTTCAGTCTCACAGAGGAAAGTCTAACAGGATCCAGTGGCTGGAAGCTGAGGCTAGATAAATTCAGTCTGTCAATAAGGCAATAATTGCCCTCATTTAACAGAGAGGGTAGTTAACCAATGGGGCACTTTACCAAGGGTGCAGCAGATTGAAGTGTAAGTACACAATATCAACTTGATCACTCTTGTCCAAAGACTTCTAAGAGATTGATGAGGCATGATTCCCTTTACAAAAGCCATGTTGACTATTCCCCAATGTGTCCATTGCTCATTAAGTTCATTTGATGGCTGCCCCTCCTGGGCCATCACTTAGGAATGCAAAGAATGTTAAGGGGAGCAGATGGCCCCTTCAGCTTAACTAGATGGCCCCTTAAACTTAACTAGATGGCTGTTGACACCCCATTGTCTCTATAGGGCTAGGCGTAGGTGGGCACTGCCTAACTGCAAAGTCCTTTGTAATACTGAAGACATGACTCACATCACCTTTGTTCCCCACACTCCCTGTAATCAGGGAACTGGCAGGAAAAACAGCTTAAAAGCTCAGAGTTTGGGGTGATCAGGCAGGACGGTTTCTGACATCCTGCCTGGCCTGATCACCCAGACGCTGACCTCCTCCGCTCACGAGTTCTTCCCCAAGCGTACCACGACTGAACTGCTGGCCGAGTAACGAGTCTCTTTCTCTCCTGCCTGTAATCCTGCTGCTGCTGGTGGTGGTATTGGTTTGAGCCTGCCCCTGCAGCTTTCCTTAATAAAGTTACCTCATCCTTTGCTGCTGCTTTGCCATCACTCTCTTTCAGCCTCACTGAGCCTACGCTCCTAAGAGCAGGCTTATTTTTGCTCTTGCCTTCCCCCTTCTTTTTTCTTAGATTACTGCCTCTCTTTCCACTGTTTAAAAGAGTTTCCGTGTCCTCAGTTGTTTGCCACTGCCTTATATTGGTTGTTGTATTTCTCTTCTCTAATTGTTTTAGAAGTACCATTGTAAGTTGCAACATTGTTTAGTGTAATTTGTAAGCCTTAGATGTGTTAAACTAGATTGTAAGATTGTATCATTTAGTTGTTACCCTTAGAGTTGTTTTACCAAGTCATTTTTACTTTCCCCTCTGTGATTCCCCTGGGTTAAACAAACTGTTTCCTTAAACTTCCCTTGTCCTCTCTTGCCTTCCTTCCTGCTCCGCTGCTTCCCCTCGGCTTCCCCTCTCACCCACACCGCTTCCCATGGCTTCCTTTCACCCTCGCCGCTTCCCGCGGCTTCCTCTCGTCTCCGCCACTTCCCTGCAGCTTCCCCTCTCACCCCCGCCACTTCCTGCGGCTTCCCTTTCACCCTCGCTGCTTCCCGTAGCTTCCTCTCACCTCCACTGCTTCCCGCACGGCCACCGGCTCCCTCTGCCACCCCTTTCTTCCCATTCTCACAGCCCCCTTCTGTTTCCTCTGTGCCCACCTCGAAACTCCTGCTTCCCCCGTTGGCTTCACTTTCCTCCACCACTGCAGCACACCAAGTTGCATGGTACCCCCCTTTCCTATCTGGTGTTGAAACATCTTTTAAGTTACTGTGAGTTAGTTAAGTTAGCTGAAAACACCCATTGTAGAGACACTGTGACAAACTTCATACACACACACCCCACAGCTCACCTCACATCCATACCCGTTTTCAATAAAGATTACACCATACCTCACCGGTGCAGTAATTGTCCCCCGATGTCCTCAAATTGTCAAATCTGCTGGATGTACTGGATTCATCTATGTGTCTGATACTTCCGGTCTTTACTGTGGTTTTAACTAATTTGCTTGGGTCTGAAGTTAGAGTTACTGGCCTGTAATTTCCAGGATTGTCTCTGGAATCATTTAAAAAATGACATTACTTTAGTCATCTGCCAGTCATCTGGTCCAGAAGCCAACATAAGAAATAGGTTACCTATCCTGGTTGGTAGTTCTGCAATTTCATACGGGAGTTCTTTCAGAACTGTTGGGTGGATACCATCTGGTCCAGCTGACTTAACTATTGTTTAACTTATCAGTTTATCCCAAAGCCTCATGTATCAACACCTCAGTCTGGGACAGTTCCTCTGTTTTGTCCCCTAAAAGAATGGCTCAGTGTGGGACTCCCCCTCACACCCTCTTCAGTGAAGAATGACACAGAGAATTAATTTAGCTTCTCCACAAATGACTTGTCTTCCTCAAGTGCTCCAACAACACCTCCTTTTCCAAGAGCCCAACTTCCTGCTTCTGACGGACTTAAACTTTGTTTTGTTGTCACTTTTTGAGTCTTTTGCTTGTCAGTCTTCAAATCCTGGGCCTGGGTCATGGGCTGCTCTTCTCACCACTAAAGGCACATCCTAATGGCTGGGTCCTGGGATTAGCTTTAGGCAGGTCTGATCCCCCCTCCTCCTACTCACTGTATGTCCTGTCACCTGTCTTTCTCTCACTACCTCTGAGTCTGGGCACTGTGTCTTTATGACTTGTCCTTCCAGCCATGCCACTATCATCTTCCCCTTCCAACTGTCTGTACCGTTGGTCTCAGGCAGCCCCCTCATGCACTGTCTGAGGGAGCCACTTCCCGCATGGGTGTTAGGGGAACTCAGACCCACCCATTACTCCTATTTTCAGGACAGGGACACTATAGGTGGACCCTATTTCTTTCACTTACAATTCCACGGCAGCGCCCCACCAGACAGGGATGCAGCCAGACCTGATTTTCTGACAGGGCCTCTGGCTGACAGGGATGGGCTGAAAAACCTTAACTTTCTGCTTGCAGTCACTGTCACAGGCTGCACATCCATTCCTCCTAGGCTATGATTGATGTAACCTTTCTGTTCACTTTTGCCTGTGAGTGTGTGGCATGATGCCTGTTACACCATGCAAGGTTCCTTTATGGATGTTCATAACAGTGGGTTACCGATGTAACCGTCCTTCTCCGAGATGGGCTGCTCACATACATACAGTTACAGGTGTATACATGCTGCAGCGCACAGTAGCTGGGAATGTCTTTAGCCTTAGCCTGTCAGGTCAGGGCTCACAGTCAACACCCACTCTGCACTGCGACCGTGGATATATAGGTGACCCTGACCGTCCCAGTCCCTTCTTTTTGCCAGCTCCGGTTAGCAGGGACTGTGGGAGATATCTGCATGTATGTGAGCAGCCCATCTCGAAGAAGGGTGGTTACATCAGTAACCCACCGTTCTTCTTCGAGTGCTGCTCACATCATGCAGTTACAGGTGACTGCTAGCCATACCCAAGCATGGTGGGAGGAGTTACAGCTTACCCACATTGAGTATGGCTCTGCCCAACGTGGCACCCTCTCTAGCTCTTGGACGATAGCATAGTGTGTCGTGAAGGTATGCACTGATGACCACGTACCTGCCCTGCAGATCTCCTGAATTGGGACCTGGGTGAGGAAGGCTGTTGACAAGCCTGGGCCCTGGTAGAGTGAGCCCTGACATTCCTCAGGAGGGGCATATTTGACCTTCTGTAGCAGTCTTTGATGCAGTTTACTACTCATTTGGAAATGCACGGTGACGACATTGGAAGACCTCTTTTATGTTCTGCTACTGCCACAAACTGTTGGGATGTCCTGTGGAATGGGCACGTGCACTTGATATATGTTAAGAGCGCCCTTTTTGTATCTAGGGTGGACCATTTCCTCTGGTTCTTGGTAACCTGAGGGTCTGGAAAGAACACTGATAGGCAGATGTCCTGGTTAAGGTGAGAAGAAGAGACCACCTTAGGGAGGAAAGATGGGTGTGGGCAGAGCACCACCTTATCAAGGAAGAATCTCGTGTATGGAGGTTCTGAGGAAAGGGCCTTCAGTTCAGAAACCCTTCTGGCCGAAGTAATCACTACCAAGAAGGCCACTTTCCATGCAAGGACCAGCAGAGTTCATGAGTCCAACAGGCTCATAAGAGGCTCTGTTAGGCCACGGAGCACCACGTTAAGGTCCCATTTTGGAACAGTTTCACGGGGTTGCAGGAAGACTCTTTTGAACCCCTTCAGGAATCTGGTGGAGGTAAAGCAGGAGGAGACGGGAGCACCCTCCACCTTATCATGGAATGCCAAAATCGCTGCCAGATGGACTCTCAGTGAGGAAAGGGAGCGGCCCTTATACCTGAGGTCTAGCAGGTAATCAAGGATTAAGAGTGTAGAGGCTGATATGGGCATAGCCGCTTTACCTAATGCCCACTGGGAAAAATGTTTCCATTTGGCTGTATAGGTGGCTCTAGTGGAAGGCCTTCTGCTACCAATTAATACCCTCCTGACCCTGTCTGAGCAGAGTCTTGTCTGTTCACTTAGCCAAGGAGTCTTCAAGCTGTCAGGTGCAGGAGACCAGGGTTTGGGTGCCGCAGGCGCACCAAATTTTGTGTCAGGAGGTCAGCCCACAGAGGAAGGTGGAGTGGAGCGACTATGGACAGGTCTTGTACGAGCGAGTACCAGTGTTGTCTGGGCCAATCTAGAGCTATCACTATTATGTTTGCTCCGTCCATCTTCGCCTTCAGGAGGACCCTGTATATCAACAGAATTGGTGGGAAGTCATACAGTAGGGGCCCCCACTAACTGAGGAGGAAGGCATGTGTAAGTGAACCTTCCTCCCGACCCCTGAAGGAGCAGAAATGTTGACATTTGTGGTTCTGTTGTGTCATGAATAGGTCAACTTGGGGTACTCCCCACTTGTTGATTAGATGGGATATCACTGTGTTGTGGAGGGACCACTCGTGATGGGCTAGCAGTTTTCTGCAGCGTGAATCTGCCAGCTTGTTGTTCATTCCCTGTAAGTGGGCTGCCACCGGAGTGAAGTTGTATCTCAGGGCTAGTTCCCAGAGTCTGTATGCCTCTCTGCATAGAGCTGGGGAGTGGACACCACCCTGCCAGTTCGTATAGAACATGGCCACAGTGTTGTCCATCTGGATGTGGACCGATCTGTCCTTTATCTTGTCCAGAAAAATCTTGCAAGCCAATCTGATGGCATGCACTTCTTTCATGTCTATGTGAAGGAGGCTGTCTGTTGGACACAAAAGTCCTTGGGTTGGAAAATCCCCCTGATATGTGAGCCCCACACCCCAAATCTGAGGCATTGGTCATCAGTGTTACCATAGAGACTGAGGCTTTGAAGGGGATTCCTCCCATGGTGAAGAGGGGATCACTTCAGATCTCTAGTGTCCCCAGGCTGTTTTGGGGAACTGACAGTACCTTGGACAGGGCATGTCTCTGTCAGTGGAACAATGTGGACAGCCAGATCTGGAACAGTCTCATTCTCACGCAAACCGTCATTATCACAGAGGTGTCCGCCATGTGACCAAGGACTTGTAGGCAGTGTCAGGCTATGGTTACCTGGGAGTCTTGCAGCTCTATAATGATCATGCAGATGGAGTGAAATCTTGAGAGGGGCAAGAAGGATGACCTTTTTTGGGAGTCTAGGAGAGCTCCTATGAACTCTATAGTTTGGGACTGGCAGAGTTTTGACTTTTCTCGATTTATGCAGAGCACCAGGTACTTGCACAGTTGGCTCACTACTTTGATGCTGTGTTTGACCTGGGATCCCGATCCCCTGTTTATCAACCAATCGTCTAGGTAGGGGTAGATCTTTATACCCTGCCAGTGTAGGTGGACAGCTACTGCCACCATTCACTTTGTGAACACCCTGGGGCCCAGAGAGAGCTCAAAGGGGAGTGATGCGAACTGAAAGTGTTTTCCCCCCCACCATGAATCTTAGAAATCTTTTGTGGTGGGGGCATATCACTATGTGAAAGTAAGCATCTTTTAGATTGAGGGCTGTGAACCAATCCCTGGAATTCAGAGATGGGACGATCCGTGACAGGGAAACCATACAGAACTTTATTTTCTTTATGTATTTGTTTAGAGCTCTGTGGTCCAGAATAGGTCTCAAGTCTCCGTTCGGTTTGGGAACTAGAAAGTAATGGGAGTAAAACCTTTTTCCCCGTTTTGACTTTGGGACCTTTTCTATGGCTCCGAAGGAGAGGAGTTTCTCACATTCTGTCTCGGGCATCCAATCTAGTTCCCAGCTCCTGAGATTCAAGCAAGGGGGTGGTGTTCTGTCCCAAGGTGTTGACCAAAATTGTATGCGATACCCTTTTGAGATGCATTCCAGTACCCACCGGTCAGTTGTGATGTTTGCCCAGAGGTGTGCGTATTGACGCAGGCAGTTGGCAAAGGTTAGGGTTGAGGCTGTGGTTCTGCTGCCCTCGGGTTGACTCTCAAAAGTGTTGCTTCTTTCCCACCGAACGGTCAGTACCTTGTCCATGATGACTAGCCTGGGAGGCCTGGGATTTTTGGTGTCTACCCCGGTGGGTCTTATCCCTGTCCAGACCCCCCTATTGGCATTGCAGGTACTGGTAGGACTGGGAGAAGGAGCCCTGAATCTGGGTCTGCTGTTTCACTTGCTGTAGATGTTGAAACAGCTGCTGGGGTCTGAAGGAACGCCTAACGGGCAGTGGCATGTACATGCCTAGGGACTTAAGAGTGGCCTTAGAGTCCTTCATGGCATGCAGCTTTGAGTCCATGGACTCAGCAAAGAGGGCAGGGCCTTCAAATGGTAGGTCCTGTATGATGAGTTGCATCTGCAGGTGCAGGCCCGATCCTTAAAGCCAGGCCGTACGTCTCATAGCCACAGCAGAGGCCATGTTGTGCGAAGCTGTATCACATGCATCCCAGGAGGTCATAAGGGCATCTCTAGAGGCCAAGACCCCCTCCTCCACCATCATCTTGAAGTCTCTCAGGCATTCCTTAGAGACGGAGTCACGGAAGTCCTCCATGGCTCTCCAAAGGTTGAACACATATCTCCCCATGAGGGCTTGAGGGTTAGCAATGTGCAGCTGTAAGGTGGAGATGGAATAAACCTTCCTGCCAAATAAGTCGAGCTTCTTTGCTTCCTTATTCTTAGGGGTAGAGCCTGGTTGGCCCTGTCTTTCTTTCTGGTTAACTGCATCCACCACCAGGAATCCTGGCGTAGGGTGATGGAAGAGGAATGTGAAATTGTCGGAGGGAACAAGGTACCTCCAGTCCGCCACCTTGGACATGGGAGGGATTGATGATGGGTCAGCCACTGTGCCTTAGCAATGCTGTACACCCCTTCATGGAGGGGAACAGACACCTCCACAGGAAGGGCGGCATCACCTATGTCAAAGAGGAGTTTACACTCCTCCTGGACCACTCCCAAGTCCAAATTGAGGTTCGCTGCCATACGACGAAGCAGCTCCTTTTGAGTGCGGGGGTTATCCCTGTATGCCAGGGGTCTCTGAAAGGTAGACTCATCTGGAGAAGAGGATGAGGGAGCCTGTGATCTGCTACACTGGGTGGAATCTGGGTTGGGCTCATCATCAGATACGTCTGAAGAGACCAGAGTTCGAGTTGAAGATGGTGCCGACTGGTGCCGGGAGCCTGAGTTGTCATTGGGTGTCAAATGCAGCCACTCTTGTGAGCAGTCATTGGAGGAGTCCAGGGTTGTGGGTCAACAGGAGGGGAAGCGGCCCCTTTCCCTCTGTGTACCCACCAGTCCCTTGCTAACACAAATGAAGCTCCCCTGTGACACCTGCACCGAGGTTGCTGGGGTCATGCCTCTTCTCGACTGGGGTGTCAGGGAATGCTTCTGGCGGTGCTTACCCGCTTGTTCATCAGTACTGGAGACCACTTTCAGAGATCTAGGGCACCAAATGGATCCAGAAGATGACAATGAGGATGAGCTAGACCTCTGTCTTCTTGAACCCTGGGAACATGGTACTGAGGTCTCACAGCATGAGTGGAGGGAGGAGTGGTCATCTGACTGATCATCGGTACCATTCTGCAGTGCCAGTGGAGGGCTTGACAGTGCCGAGGCCGGGGGTGGTACTGAGCTTCACGTTGTCCACTCCTTGGCCGAAAACACTGGTTTTCCCTTCAACTGGGCTTTCTTCATCGGTATTGGAGCCGGCTCCTGGAACAGGGCCCACGCCGCTGTGAGGGCCTCCGGCGTTGAAAGGTGCCCCAATCCTGACTCCTGTGGAGGGGTGTCCAGGGACGGAGGTGAACGGCACAGTGTCGATGCCAAATTTGATGCCGTTCACAGCTTCATATTCTGAGCTGGAGAGCAGCGCCGGGCAGGTCCCAGTGCAGATTTCACACGTGGTGCCGGCAGAGTGTTTAGTGAGCGAGGCGTATCGGGCGCTGGGTGAGATGCCCGATCTTGGGCAAGGGTGCGCAACCTCTGCTCCCTGTCCTTGAGGGTCCTCTGCTTGAAGGACTTGCATATGGAGCAGTTTTCTGCGAGGTGCAACTGACCAAGGCATGCGAGGCATTCCTCATGGGTGTCATTAAGCAGAAAGGCTTTGCAGCAGTACAGACACTGTTTGAACCCCGGCATCCCTACCATGAAATGAATGAGGACAGACACTTGCTTCCTCAAGTTTCAGCTGTTCCGATACTGTCACTGAGGGTGGAAAGAAAGGAACTGGGGGGGTCAGGGTCACGGTCACCTATATAGTCATGGTCGTGGTGTGGAGGGGGCGTTGGCCATGTGCCCTGACCTGACAGGCTAAGGCTAAAGACTTTCCAAGCTACTGTGCACTGCGGCACATTAACACCTGTAACTGGATGATATGAGCATCTCTCGAAGAAGAACATCATCTACATTGTTACTATGGTATCATGTGACCTGCAGCATCCCATACCTGTGCAGGTGTGAAGCAGGTTACACAGCTCAGACCCTCAGGACTATCTCTAGCATAGAGGATGGAGAATCGCATGACAAAGGGATTGCAGATTAGATTGCCTAGCTCAGGCGGAAGACAGGGAATCACCACAGCCCAGAAAGAAGTGGGGCTGAGGGAGTTTTGGAAACAAAGTGAAGCACTGGGAGAAGCTGCTCGCTTGGGACAGAGAGACTGCAGTAGAAAAACTGCAAGATATGCAGCATCCCCCACATTGCCAGGAGGACCTGGGCTGACTGAAAACCACCAAACAGTCCTACCTGGGGGTAAGAAAGATGAGAACAAGCTAAGGTGTGATCCTAGATTGTGTTGTTAGATCAGCATGTGGTTTATTGTCTTTATTTTTGATTGTGGTAACTCCTGGCTGGTTTAGTGAATGATTGTGCATTAATTTGCTATATACTCACTGAAAATCATGTTCTGATCAATACACTAGTGTTTGTTTTATCTAAAGCTGTGTGGATGTTAGCGCATGTGAATGAGGTGGGCTAGACCTATACATTTCAGTGTTAAATGGATGGACTTGTGTATATGGTGATTGGCAGTGGGTCCCAATCCCTGTAAGACAGAAGCTCTCATGGTGGTATCTGGGGCTGGGGGTACGTGCTTGGGGACCGTCCCTCAAGTAACCAGAGGGCATATGTCCACAGCCTGGGAACAATTCTATGCATGAGGCTGGTGTGAACTGACTCAGAAGTGAATGGTCACCTGGCTAAGCAGGGTGAATTAGAGTTCAGGAGTGGAGACTGGGGAGGGTCTCAGTGGACAGGATTTGGAGCGGCCCGTCATACTCACATGAGCAGAAGCAGGTCGTTCAAGAAGTCAAGTGGCAAGCCACAAGTGGAAAAGCTCTGCAGGTAGCTGGGAAGAGCTTGTGTGGGCCTGCTTTCGAAGGGTTGGGCCCTAGCTGCTATGGACATGAGGGTAAAGCACAAAAACCAAAGAACATCATGCCAACAAAATACTGATGAGAGTGTGAGTTGGGCCCAAGGTGCTTGCACCAAAGAGCATACAACAGGAGGGCCTAATCCTGCAGTGGAGCAGTGCAGACCATGCGCCTCACAAGCTCCATGATCTCTGTTTCCAAATCACCACTTGTGTCATGGACATTTCTTTGGGGGGTGAGAGGTGAACAAAGAATTGCAGGTTGTGCCAGGTGCTCAGCCACACTCCTGGGTCTACAGCCAGGATTCTCCAGGCTAATCTGTTTAGGGAATATGAGCTGCCAAGGTTGGTTTTCACGCCTGGATTTTGCAGGTTGTGACCTGGGGTGCAGCAGGGCAAGTGGGTTTTCTGCACTGCAGCACAGAGAGAAGAGGTTGTGCGTGGCCACATAGAAAGACAGGTGCCTTTGGCAGCCCCCTGCGACACAGCCTGACCCTCTGCCCTCATCTTCTCTTTCCGCTGCCTCCACTTTGCACGCACCAACGTGTCTTTTATTCATGTCACCTCAGTTGTTCCCGCCCAGTAACGTATAAATAGCCCCAGCTTGGGGCAGGGAGCAGGAAGGGAGGGGTTGTCCCCTCCAGAGCTTTCCCTTTGCACTGGAACGAGGCTTTTCTGCCTTTGTTTCTATCTTTATCCATTCCCCGTTCCCTATTCATGGATTAAATAGCTCACTAGATCCCTCTAACTCAGCTAGATCTATCAATGAGCCTCAGCTTCCATCCCTATATTAGACCCTTCTCCAGGGAAAGTCATTGGTTGTACAGTGGCCGCTCAACACCCCTGCACACACCCTCCCGTTCTGAGCATCTGGGATCCCTTAAAGGAGAGGAAGAGGGCCGGAGATGGGCTGTCCCATGAGACACGGGGTAAGGCACTCCTTGCCAGGCTGAGAGACACTGAGCTTCCCCTCAGACCTCACTGCTGCCCTGATATGGGGGGCAGAGCAGCCCCTTTTGTGCTGTCACCATTTGCCCAGCATGCCTTGTTCCAGTGCTTCCCCTTCTCTGGCCAGTGAGGGGAGGGAGAGACCTGGGAAGGAAAATTGTACCCAGAGACCGCACAGTGAAAGGGAGCAAATGCAATGTGACATCACACTGATGTGTGGACAAATGAAAAATAGCCAATACAACTAAGAAGTGATGGGCAGGATCCCCTGGCAGGCTAATGTGAGGGGAAGGAGTCCAAGAGAGCTGGCTGGATTTTAAAGAAACCTTACTGAAGGCGCAGGAACAAACCATCATGATGTGCAGAAAGAATAGCAAATATGGCAGGCAACCAGCTTGGCTTAACAGAGAAATCTTCAGAGAGCTTAAACACAAAGAGGAAGCTTAGAAGAAGTTGAAGCTTGGACAGATGACTAGGGAGGAATATGAAAATACTGCCAGAGCATGCAGGAGTGAAATCAGGAAGGCCAAACACAACTGCTTTGTTGTAGCTAGCAAGGGACGTCTAGGGGAATAAAAAGGGTTTCTATAGGCATGTTAGCAACAAAAAGGAGGTCAGGGAAAGTATGGACCCCATACAGAATGGGGGAGGTAAGCTAGGACAGATGATGTGGAAGAAGCTGAAGTGCTCACTGCTTTTTCTACCTGTCTTCACAGACAATGTCAGCTTCCAAATCACTGCGCTGGGCAGCAGAGAATGGGGAGGTGCGCGCACTCAGAGGTGCCCAGACAGGTTCAGGACTATTTAGAAAAACTGGGCATGTGGAGGCTGAATGCTGAGAGGGTTGGCTGATGTGATTGCAGAGCCACTGGTCATTATCTTTGAAAACTTGAGACAATCAGGGGAAGTCCCAGCTGAGTGGCAAAAAGCAAGTCTAGTGCTCATCTTCAGAAAAGTGAAGAAGTAGCCAGGGAACTACTGACCAATCAGCCTCACCTTAGTCTGCAGATAAATCATGGACAGGGCTGTCCCTAGGGGGGGTATGGGGCCCAGGCCAATTGGCCTGTGGGCCCCCCTGGAACGTACCCCAAACTGGGGGTGGGGGGACAGGTCAGCCCTGATGCTGGCCCCTCACTCCCTCCTCTCCCCGGAGTCAGCCACCCTGACCCTTGGGGCAGAGCGGGCTGGTCCAGGGGCTCTGCTCTGCTCTCCTGCCCCACCTCTGGGCCGGCTCTCCCTGCCCCTAGGGCAGAACAGCTGGCACAGGGGAGGGGTGGGAGAGCAAAGCCTGGCCTTTAGGCCATCCTGCCCTGTCCCTGGGCCAGCTATTCCCCATCCTGGGGCAGGGGCAAGCCGGCCCAGAGCAGAGACGCTGTGCCGAAGGCCTCGGGAGGGGAGTCGGGGGACAGCACAGCCATGCAGGGGCAGCGGTGCAGGCCCCGTGCTGTCCTGCTCATGGCAGGACAGTGCGGTGCCCACAGAACTGTGGGGCCAGGGTCAATTGCCCTCCCACTCCTCCAAGGATGGCCCCATTGAGGCGCTTTTTGGAGAGGAAGGTGATCGGGCACAGTCATCATGGATTCATCAAGGACAAGTCATGCCTGACCAACCTGATTGCCTTCTGCAAAGGGATGACTGGCTTAGTGCATGGGAGTGTGAGGAAAGTGGTGGGCATGCTATATCTTGCCTTTAACAAAACTTTTGATAAGGTCTCCCACAGTATTCTTGCCGGCAAGTTAAAGATGCATGGATTAGGCGAATAGACAATAAGTGGGAAAGAAAGATGGCTAGATCATTGGGCTCAGTGGCTCAATATCCAGTTGACAAAGTGCCCAAGGGGTTGGTGGTGGGGCTTGTTTTGTTCTTCATCTTCTTCAATGAACTGAAGGGTGTGAGGAGGCACCTCAGCCAGTCTGCAGATGGCACTAAGCTGGGGGGAAGTGGTAGATATGTCAGCAGGCAGGGATAGGCTATGGAATGACCCAGACAATTGGAGGAGTGGGTCAAAAGAAATCGAATGAGGTTCAACAAAGACAAGTGCAGAGTCCTGCACTTAGGAAGGAAGAGTCCCAGGCCCTGCTACAGCCAGTCTCCAGAAAAGGACCTGGGGGTTACAGTGGACAAGAAGCTGGATAGGAGTCAGCAGTGTGTCCCTATTTCCAAGAAGCAATTGCCAAGGAGGGCGTAGTGGCTTGCATGAGTAGGAGCGTTGCCAGCAGATCGGGAGACATGAGTATTCCCCTCTGTTTGGCTGGTCTCAGTGGTGGCAGATGACAGAACAAGGAACAATGGTCTCAAGTTGCAGAAGAGGTTGGGGGAGGGCTAGGTTGGATTTTTGGAGGTCTTTTTTCCACTCAGAGGGAGTGGAAGCACTGGAACGGGTTACCTAGGGAGGAGTGAAATCTCCATCGTTGGAGGTTTTTAAGTTCTGGCTTGACAAAGCTCTTGGAGGGATGATTTAGTTGCGGTTGGACTAGATGAGTTCCTGGTGTCACATCCACACTTAATCTTCTCAGACTCTATGGCTGTGGACCCGTTATGCTGTTGGATCTCACGGATACAATAATCAGCTTTCTGTAGCCCCATGGGAGATTCCCATAGCTCCTGCAAGCTGCTTTGGGGATCCCACAGCCAGAAAGATGTTGACGTGCTGGAATCCAGAGAACGCAAAACCTGTTATCAAGGACTTACATTAAAAGAGCTAAATGTGGGCTCAGGGGAGCTGCTTTGCAAACTGCCTTGTTCTCAGTACCTGCAGGTTTGTGGCTATGAATCCCCTGTCATTTTGTGTCCTTTGGTTATTTCATGAGTACTGGTCTTGTCCCTCAAGACATGGAAGTCCATGACTTCCCTTCACTTGCACTTGCAGTTTTTTTTGCCTGCAAAGGAAGACATCTCACCAGGGCTGTTTAGAATGGCCAAGAAACTGGAGTGGAGACACACGATAATTGACAACAAGCCTCCGAAGGGCATAAATCCCAAGTTCACGCAGTCCAAGAGACAATCAAGACGGAGCAAAGGGATGAGCCTGGGCAAAAGGAAACACAGACTAGGTATGAAGTAAAATGTCCTACAGGGAAGCTCTCCAAGGGTCTGGGAAGCCTCTCAAAGTCAGCGGTGGGAGCTCCATTGCTTGAGGCATTCAGAGCTCATGTGGATAAGGCACTCAGGAACAGGCTGTAGGAATAGATCCTACATTATCTTCTGGGACTGGAGAAGGCAACCCGAGCAGACCACTCCCGTCACTCTCATGCCTTGTCCTTTGTCTCAGGCTATGTTAATCACTGCCCAAAGGTCTCTATCTCCGTGAGTGGCCTGGTCCCTGACCCACCCAAGGACATGCTGTTGAGCAAGGCTTTGTTGCACATGCCATCATGGTGCTGTTCAGAGGCTGCTTTTGCAAGCTGTCTTCTTTCCCAGGAGAGTGAGGTGTAGCATGCCCAGGTCTGACCTCCAAGGTGCCAGGCTGCAGCCTTTACCTGGCACTCAGGACTGTTTGAGTCTGCATGTGTGTATCTTGCCCTCTGCTAGCTGCTCTTCAAATTGTGTTTTGTCCTGTGTCCCAGGCTGCCCTACACACCATGGTCACAGGAGAGTGTCCCCAGTCAACCCCTTCTGGCAACATCTCTTGCCACCAGCTGCAGCTGCCAGAAGGACTGGTAGCATGGGAGAGAGTTTTGTGAAGTTCAATCCTAGAAGGGAACAAGACCCTCTTTGCTGTTATCCAGCTGCATGGTCAGAAGCTAGGGGATTCCTCTTTGCACATGGGTCAGACTGTCAGAGGTAGCTTCTTTTCTCCGCCTCTTCCTCTGCTGAGCTAAGAGCTGATATCCCGTCCCCACCTTGGACTACAGCATTTAGCCCAGGCCATTTCAGGGTGCTAACTAGAACCTGCTGAGAGGGGACTGGTAGGATTTGGGGGTGCATCTGCACAGGTGCTTTTGTTGAACTATGGATGGTTAATGACAGAGCCCTGGGGCTTTCACACCTTGTCATCTCATCCCACTCGGTGTGTTACTAGCTGCTACAGGTTTGAAGCGGGCTGCAATCCAGAAAGGGGTTCCACATGGGCCATTTTGAAACAAAAAGCAGCGCAAGAGTTGGGGAGCTGAGAAGCCGAAAGGTGCATGAGGCTTTGCAAGATTTATAGCATTGTGTTTTTAATTTGCACACCGACACAAGACAAACAGATGAGGTTTCAGTACAGTGAGTCCAATTAATCAGAGCTTTGACAGCTGTGAAGCTGGACATTGTTAATTCCCGTAGCAGGCGGCAGGACGGGGGAGGTAGGGTAATCATTGTACTTTCTCAATAAAGAAAAACATTTTAGAAAAGGACTTGCCACATCCTCCCCAAAATATTTTCAAAGGGCAGACCTTAGAATTGTTGAACTTACTGCAAAAATATTTCCGCTTGCCAGTGAGGGAATGGAAAATAAAGACAATCAGCTTCAGATCCCAAAAATATCATTCTTGAGGCTCTGGGGTTAGTTGTCCAGAACCTCCACACCAAGGGACTGGCAGAGCGTTTCCCTTAACCATTGGGGGACCAGATCCCCAGTGCGTGTCAGTCAGCCATGGGGTGGTGCTAGGGGCGAGGCTTGTGGGGGCACTTAGAGCCACCCCCAATTTTCCTTAGCCTCCCCCAGTGCAAAGGTCAAATGTTAAGCTGCAGAAAGAGCAGCTGGCACCCCACTACCATCATTGCTTCTGTACAGTTGCTGGTGGGGGCAAGGCCTTCGGAGCTGGGCATCTGGCCAGCAGCCGCTGCTCTCCGGCCACCCAGCTTGGGAGGCTGCAGAAATGTAAAGGTGTCTGTGGCCCCTCGGTTTTCTGTCTCGCCCACCTCAGCCCCCTCTTGCCATCAGGAAGAGGCTGCATTGCCCCAATCAGCTATTGCTCCGTAGGCTTCAGAACCTGGGCTCCCATGTCTACACGGCTCTCCTGCGATATGAGCCCCACTCAATTGACCTGGGTGTTGAGACTCACTCTGGGGTGAGGGTCAGCTTCTGCAGCATGAACCTACAGTTAGTCTCCCTGAGCCTCAGTTTCTCCCATCCATAAAATGGGATGACAGTCTTGCCTTGCAGGGGGATTGCTGGGACAAATATGACAAAGCATGGGAGCTGCTTCAGGTGTTATGGTAACAGAGACCAGATATGGACCTTCGTTTGACTGCTAACAGGGAAACAATTATGTCTGGATCTGTGGAAACGGGAGTTCTTGTCCCAGAGGCATTGGCGAGAGGCCTGGGGCATGGATGAGTTTCAGAGCAGCTGTGACTGTTGCCTTGACTCCCTAGGTTACTTAGACTGCGACGGCTCCCTAGACATCTCTGCCTTCTTCAGATCTGGGCAAAATTCCCTGCCACGTGTGTGAACATGTTGTGCTGCTCCAAGGCAAAACTTTCAGAGCAGTTAGGGCATTCGGTTTCCACAGGGTCTGCCGAGAGCATACAGGGATGCCACTTGCTCTCATTCACCCTGAAGGACAGCTGGGGTCCTGACTCCTGACTTCAGGCTGATCTAATTTGAAGGGACGCCAAGGTCACTTGGCCTTGTTTCTGTATCCTGGTGGGATGAGCTAGCCTTGCTTGTAATACTGTAGTTCCCCAACCACCCCATTGTGCAAAGGGCTGCCCAGAGACAGAGTCTGTCTACACTCCAGTCGGGGGTAAGTGACTGCAGCAGACGCAGACTTGCCTAAGTGGGCTTGGACCTGGCTAGCGTGGCTAAAAAACGGCAACAGCACCATGGCAGCCTGGACAACTCTGGGGGCTTTTTCCACAGTGAATCCCGTACCGCTGGAGTTTCACTGCCTTTTTTATCCGCTAGCTAGCTCAAAGCCAGAATGGGTAGCCCAGAAACTCTGACTACAGTGTGGAGACACCCTTGAAGGTCCAGCCCCTGCAAAGAGCTTGCTGTTCGAACAGGCAAGAGAGAATAAGGTTGGAAACTGGGAGCCTTCTGAGCCCCATTTTACTGATGGGGCAAATGAGGGGCAAGGACATTTATGGACAAAATTCCCAGAAATGCTCTGCGTTGCCTTGAAGGAAAGGACTGTTAGACCGGTGTCTGAGCACCCGTGAAAAGCTCAGCCTGAGAGCGTGGGCAGGTGGGTGAAATTCACTAAAGGCAGGCGTGAAGCACTACGCTGAGAAGCAGAAATCAAATGCGCCACTTTAGCTTGGGGGAATAAGTGGCCTGGTGTCCGTATTGCTGGCGAGGTAGTAGATCACACACTGCATGTGAGCCGCCAACGCGGTGCAGTGGTGAAAAAAGGCCAGTATGGATCCGGGTGTGCTGATAGGAGTGTTGTACGCAAGAAGCCACAGGCTCCTCTGGGCTATGTCTGCAATGGTTAGCCCCCGAAGTGTGAACCTGGGGTCCCGGATGGGCTCATCTAGCTGGGGCCATCATGCTTCCACGGCTATTTTCAGCCAGCTACCTCCATTGTGCATACAGGTCTGTGGTGGGTCTAGGATGCTGAGTCCTTGTCCTGAGCCTTATCTGCAAGCACCATCTTTTTTCTCCATACCAAACGGGCCTTCAACGTCCAATTTCCTTGCTGTGAATACTGTGCAAAATGGGTGGCGCCAAATGCATGCTCCTGCCTGTGAGGATCAGGCTCTTTTGGTGGAGGAATAGGAGCATAGTGCCTGCCATGCTGTTGCTTTGCTGAATCTCTCTGAGATCTCACCCTCTCATCCTCCCCTGAACTGTATCATCGTCAGGATGGGAGACATTTCTACAGTGACATGCTGGTGGAGTTGGGCAAAGAGACACGGCGGGTGAGATAATATCTTTTATTGGACCAGCTTCTGTTGGTGAGAGACACCATATCTGAATGGAGCTGTGTGATATTTAAAAGCAAAGATGTAATTATGAATGTTCCCAGGAGAACAAACACACAGATTCCAGAGCTAAGAATAGAAGCTGTTTATCCTGCCCATTCTTCCCTTGTGTTTCTGCACGTTCACCTGGAAAGGTGTGTAAATACCAGGGCTGAGCTCACTGTCTCCGGAGGAGTCGGTTTATTTACAGCTGGCCGTGAGAGCGTCTGAATAAAGCTGACCTTGCCTCCAGACACGGGGATGTGGGCAAGCTGCAGCTCCCACAACACTGTAGTGATACAGGAGCGTAAATCAGCACTTGGCTGTTGAGAGATGCAGCCTGAGGGCAAAGGAGGCCAGCGTTCAGTTAGATTTGGGTTTAATTCTGATCCCTCCCTGCTAGAAGCAACTGGCTCCTTCTTCTGTTTCCTTTACATCATGTCGTCATCCCACCCTCGCCCTTGTTACCATTAAGGTATGTTCCAGTAGCACCTGTGGGACGGGGGCATCCATACTTAGGAAGAGCCAGTCCCTGCTCTGAAGAATTTGGGGGCAGAAGTGGGGCTGGGCTGGGGCTAGAGCCTGGGACCAGGCAACCAGTGCCCTGGCTGTCAGGCTGGAGCGCTGCTCATTAAAGATTTTCTGCCCGTCTGGCCAGGACTGAGCAGAAAATGATAGGGGGACAAATAACCTGCAGGAGAAATTAAAAATTGCTCTCCCCATAGTAACTTCCTTCCCCTCACCCCCACATCTCTGATGTCTGGGCCAGTTGTGTTTTCTATCGCTAGCAGATCAGAAGCTTCTGGGAGCAGGGAGATCAAGGCGTCTGTTCCCATACGCTGCTGTCTATTTATCTGCTACCAAGGTCTTCATGCTGATACTTATGTACCTCAGCCTTCTGCGTCTGCCAAGCATCTGTGGTGCTGCGCAATAATAAATAATGGTACCCATGATATTTCACCTGCTCAGCCCATCCATAAAAAGCCTATCACAGAATTAAAAAGCAATGGCAGCAGGAAGGTGAGTGTTTGAGAGGGAAATAATAGGAGCCGGTGGTGTCTGGGCCTCAAATTGCTCCAGTGTTGAGGTGGAAAACCCAGGGTGACTTAGGCAAAGGACATGTGAATGCTAGAAGGCCACCACTGTGTTGGTGACTGTATGGAAGGGGTTTGGGAAGGAATGGTATATAGAAATATATGGGTTCAGCTTTCCAAGCGTGCCCCACACTCAGCACCTCTGGCCAGAACAAGAACATTGTCACGTACAGTTTAGGATTGGACATAACAGGTGGTTGAGTCAAACAAGCAGATGCAATGTGGGAGTGGAGAGGAGTCAAAAATAATGGGCTGGTTTAGCACAAAGTGACTGTTTTTTCCAGCCCCCAGCCAACCCATTTCGGTAATCACAGTAATTTGCCCCACACTCCAGCTGAGTCCAGGGCTGTGGTGGGAAATGTCAGAGAGCTTTTATGAAAAAAGGTGCAAAATAGTAATTCTGGCCTATTTCTGCTGGGGGTGAGATTCTGCTTCCCGTCTGAACTGTGTATGGTCTGTGGGCTAGATCCACAGCTGGGTTCAATTCTAGAGGGGAAGCCAGTGTGTTAGTCTAGTTCAGCAAAACAAACAAGGAGTCCTGTGGTACTTTTAAAGACTAACAAATTTATTGCATGAGCCTTCGGGGGAGGAAATCCCACCTCCCCAGACACTTGAGGATGGGGGAACTTACAGAATGGGAAATTCCCCATCTTCAAGCATCTGACAAAGTGGGATTTTCTCCCACGAAAGCTCATGTGATAAATAAAAGTGTTAGTCTTTAAAAGTGCCCCAGGACTCCTTGTTTGTTTAGCTGGGTTCAGCTGGCTCTAACTCCGGTGGTGTCAATGCGCCAGATGCCACGTGGTCAGTGTGTGTGTGCTGCATCCCACCAGCTGAGCGCCTGGCCCTGTTGCTCTAGGCCAGGGCTCTCAAACCCAAATCACCACGAAGGCCACGTGAGGACTAGTATGTTAGCCCAAGGGCCGCATCACCGAAACCTTTTCATACAATGGCATTGCAAAGATTGATAGTGTTGTTGAGGGTCACAAGAAATAACTTTAGGGGCCATGAGTTTGAGACCCCTGCTCTAGGCTCTGCTGATAGGTGATTTGGTAATGCCGCTGCTAAGTTCCAAAGGGGCAGCTGTGTTAGTCTAGTAAAGCAAAAAAAGCAAGGAGTCTTGTGGCACTTAAAGACTAAAGATTTATTTATCGCATGAGCTTTCGTGGGAGAATATCCCACTTCGTCAGCCGCTCTGATATCATGGTGTATTCTCCCACGAAAGCCCATGCGATAAATAAATCTGTTAGTCTTTAAGTGCCACAAAACTCCTTGCTTTTCTTCCGCTGCTAAGGTGGATGTGTGCAGCAGCAGCTTGGATTGAAGCAGGTGCTTTTCTTGCAGAGAGAGCGAGATGGGCTAATTAAACAGAGAGCCTGAAAAATGGCCAGGAGGCTGCAGGAAAGCTTAGCTGCCAAGGGAGGCCTGGTTTATTCCTGGACTTTTCCCACTTTAACGCTGTTGGTTAGTTACCTAGAGTAAGCACGAGCCCTTGTACAGGTCTCAGTATGCACGCATCAAGAGAATTGATTCTATTGGTGTAGAGGAATAAGGTCTAGTGATATAACCTCCTTTACTCTTGTTGCATAACCCTTGCCAAGAGGTTGCGCTGATTCCACTCTAGTAGGAGTAGTCCTGTTTTTAGCCGGGGTTGGACTAGACTAGACTGACCTCATGAGGTCGCTTCCAGCCCTAATATTTTATGATTCTATTCGTATCTAAACCGATGAAGTTAAATCATGATGGAACTGTGTGTAGACCAAGCAAACAGAGCCAGTGGCAACTTTTACGCTCTGTGTGAGACAGGAAGTGCACTGTCTCTCTCTTTCACTCTCTTTGCTCCAGAGATCTTTCAAGGGATCTCCTGAAACCTTGCAGGGCTCTGGGGCCAGCGAAGAGACGGACAGTTTAAGCTGCTGTTACTGAGGCTTTAAACCTCTGAGGGTAGAGTTAACTGCAACACAGACCTCACTCTTTTTTCCCAGGCACCTCAGGTTCCCGGCAGGGAATTTCCTACTCGGATCTGAGTCAACTCAGGATTTTTGGAATTTTTTTTTTAAGCAAACAAAATAAAGTGGAAGGTGGAAACATTTTGCCTTTTGCCTCCCTTCCCTGATGGGAGGTTAATGCTTCGGTCGTTTCCTGTCTGTTAAGAAGGGATGTGCCTGGATTATATAAACTTGAATTCAAATTAACTTTCAATTTAGTGGCTTTGCGTGTGTCCTTTGGGGGTGGGCTGCAGTTACAGATCTGGACAAACAGAAGGAAGCAAAAAAATTTTTTTTTCTCTGTTCTGCAATGGATACAACAGGACTTGGTGTTCCCTGGAGGAGGCCTCCCTGACTGTCCATTACTGATCTTCAAAGCCATGCAACTTTGATCTCTACGTCTCTTGAAGGGGATGTATTGGTATGTGTTGGTCTTTTGTTTAGATAATTTAGGAGAAAGAAAGAAAGAAAAGATTCCAAGGCCAGAATGAACCACTTGCATCATCTAGTCTGACCTCCTGTGATGCAGGCCAATAAAGTGGAAACGGGCAACTATTGGGGGGGAAAAATTCCCTACATAACAGCTTGAATAGAAGAATGAATTTGCTTTTGTCATGTTTGTGCCTTTTTTGTATTTGCTCAAGTAAATAGTCATTTGTCATGGACCAGGCCCCCTGCAGGTCTATCTCAGTAATCCAGGACTGCAGTTTAAAAGTCCCAAGGGAGCTCCTACATCCATTCATAATAACCCTTCTGATTGTTGAGCAAGAAGGGCCAGGTTCAGCTAGCTGGGGTCTCTCTTGAAACTAACAAACCACCCAAAACTTGAGAAATCACTAACTGTTTTCCCTGGGTCCCCTTACCAGGGGTGGCTTCCCCATTCACAAACTCCAAGGCTATGCATGAAGCAAGGGGAAAAAAAGACAAAACAAACCCCACATTATTAGGGACAAAGGGAACACAGCATCAACTTGCAAAATCACTGCAACAACAGATCTGTATGAGTGATAAATAAAGCAGGCTTCTTGCTCCCCACGATAGCTTTTTCTAGGGTCCATGAAGTGGGTTCCCAACCACTGGAGGGAACGTCCAGTAGGTGAACGTCCTGTCACTACATCGCTGTCCTCTTCCCTCTGACGTCCCATGTAGGGGCTGAGGTTAGTGGGAACTGCAGTCCCTATCTCCTGAGGCATTCTCAGGGTGGCCTGTCTCCAGATCCTGTCTTGAGGTTTCACCACTGAACTCACGGAGGGTGATTTCAACTTGCCACACTGTCTGGGTAGAAGACACCTCACCAGACTGCACCAGCTCTGCTGCTCCCCCCTGCAGCTTCAGCAAAGCTTCGACTCTCTGTAGGGTTACCAGATGTCAGGCAGAAGGAGGACATGTCCTCCTTTTTACCTTCATGTCCTCCATCTGACAGGCATTTTAAAAATACATGATTTTGTCTGGCTTTTTACTTACAAGGGTTTAGTATGCTGGAACACCTTCTTTTTATGGAGAAGCATTCCAGGCCCCCCTAAAAACAGAAGAATATTACATTAATACTCCATTTTCTCCATGTATCCTCCAATGTCCTCCTTTTCCTACTTCCCTGTCCCTTTCCAGTCTTTGCTATCTGGTAACCCTACGTCTGCATCACCTGCCACTGCAGAGTCCTCGCAATGGCACAGGTTCCTCTGCAGGGGGGCCCGGTCACTCAAGGCGCTCTCTTGAGCAGAGTCTGAGCCACCAAAGCCTGCCCCAGTCCCCAGCGGGACAGGCTCCGGTTTGTTGTGAGTGGCTTCCAGCTGTTTCTAAACCAGAGCTGGGCAGATCCACGCCTTTCAGTCTAGCTCTGTGTTCGCACAGGCACTTCCAGGATCAGGCTTCTCGTTTGAACCCTTCCTTAGGATGCAGTACGCTCCAGCCACCCGAGCTCGGCCCTGGAACCAATACTTCGCCCCCCCAACGCGCACCTCACAATCGCTCATTCATAAATTCCAAAGCCAAAAGGGACCATTGGGATCATCTCATCCGACCACCTACGCAACACAGGCCAGAGCCCTACCCAGTGGTTAAAGTATAATTTGACAGGCCCTGGGATGTTTCTAATCTCTGGGCCTCCTTCCTGTATTGTTCGGCTCCCCTTCATGCATGTGATTGTGGGGCGCTCCACCCCATTTTTCTAGATTCTGAAATTGTGCCCCAGAACTCTGTCGATTTCCAAAGGGATAGCTGTGTTAGTCCAGCCCAGAAAAAAACAACAAGGAGTTGTGTGGCACTTTAAGACTAACAGATTTATTTTTTGCATGAGCTTTCGTGGGACAAGATCATAAAGTATGACCTGATCCTATGTTTTACACCCCCTTGCATTTAGTTTCATTCCTTTCTGTAAGTTCACCCATCTTCGAAGCATCTGAGGAAGTGGGATCTTCTCCCAAGAAAGCTCATGCAAAAAATAAATCTGTTAGTCTTAAAGTGCCACACAACTGCTTGTTGTTTTTTCCCCAGAACTCTGGCCCGTCACATTTGTGGGGGACCCAGAATGGTGTTGCTTGGCGTTCCCAGTTTCCACGTACTTTAACCCCTGCCTGGAAGGAAGGGATGGGTGCCTGGGGCAGGGCAGGGGTGACTGGTCCCTAAGGGCAGGACTAGCCGGCATCATCTTCACTAGTGGCCATTCCTGTCAAGTTTATACTGGGGAAACGTGTGCCGGGGTCTGTCTGCACGGTGCCCTCTGGGGCCCGCACGTTTGCCTCTGTGTGTATAAATATAGCATGTGTATTGCTCTGTGGGAAGTGGGTCTGCGTGTGTGTATTTGTGTCTGTCTCTCAGTGTGTCTGTACGACTGTACGGTGCTAGGAGTGTATCTTTTGGTGGTTATCTCTGTGTGTGAGGATATCTCAGTGTGTGTGTGTGTGTGTGTGTGTGTGTGTGTATCTCCTCGTGTCTGTCAGGTTGTGTGTCTGTCTCCCTGTTCCCGTGTGTTGACTGTCCCTCTCTCCGTTTCTCTATTTTCATGTGTCTGTCTGTCCCTGTCTGTCTCTCTGTCTGCCTGTCTCTGTCTCTCCCACGTCTCTCTGTCTCCGTGTGTCTGTCTCGCTATCCCGTCTGTCTGTCCCTTTATCCCTGTCTCTCTGTCCCCCTCTGTCTCTATATCCCATGTGTCTGTCTGTCTGCCCTTCCGTGCTCGACCCTAGTGGAGCGCACGAGGGTGTGGGGACACAAGTGGTTGTCCCATGCTCTCTCCCGAGTTGCCTGGGCTGAGCTGGTCCCGTTCCGCCAGGTTCCCTTGTTGCTTGGTGCCTGGCGTGGCGGTGTCCTATGGGTTGGGGGTGGCAGCCAGTCAGCACCAGGGTGCCCCCTAAGCGGTTTGGCTCAGGCCACCTTCCCTCTATTTTGATTCCTCCAAGCTGTGCCCAGCACCTGGCTGCTGATTCCCGGCTGGCCAGAGGCCTCTCGGCACCCCACAGGCGCCCAAGCTGCTTCATGTGCATCCCCAGCTGCCGGGGGGAGTCAAGCCGACCAGCTACAGCCAAGGGGCTGGACCTCCTGGCATCTTCCCCCACCGGGGCTGGGCTGGGGCTGAGCCTAGGAGCTGTTTCATTCCTGGTGCTGGGAGCTGCCAGCTGCCAGGGCAGGGTGGAACATGCGTTCAGCACAATTTTTCTATTTTAGGGACCCTGGAACACTGGCCCCTCAAATTTGTTGGTCTTGGAATGCTATTCTGGGGCATTCTGGCTTACTTTAACCCCTGCACCTATCTCCAAATAATTGCCAGAGCAGATCTTTGAGAGAAACAGCCATTTTTGACTTAAAAATGTTCAGTGGTAGAGACTCCACCATGCCCCCTCTAACTTGTTCTAGTGGTTAATTATGCTCATCATTAAAAAGGATGCCTACCTCTAGTCTAACAGATTTATTTTTTGCATGAGCTTTCGTGGGAGAAAATCCTACTTCGTCAGCTGCTTAAGTTCACCCATCTTTGAAGCATCTGACGAAGTGGGATTTTCTCCTGTGAAAGCTCATGTGAAAAATAAATCTGCTAGTCTTAAAGTGCCACACAACTCCTTGGTTTATTTGCTGGACTAGACTAACACAGCTATCCCTTTGGAAACTATCTCTAGTCTGAATTTGTCTAGTTTCAGCTTTCCACTGTTGGATTGTATTCTATCCTTTTCTGCTAAATCGAAGAACCCATAATTAAAAATTTGTTTCCCACATCAAACTTCTCTTTATTAAACTAGTTCCAAGGGGTAGCTGTGGTAGGCTTGGTCAGCAGAACAAACAAGGAATCCTGTGGCCCTTAATGACTAACAAATTTATTCATTGCATGAGCTTTCATGGGAGAAAATCCATGAAAGTTTATGCAATACATAATTTTGTTAGTCTTTAAGTGCCACAGGACATCTCACATCATCCCTCTCATCCTCATTAGGAGGCACTCACTCCTCTCCTCAGAACAAAGCTCTTTTTCCTACTCCTAGCTTCAGTTTCACTACCCACCTCCTTTTGCATTTGTGTACCATTATGGAGGCTTCCAAAGTGCCATGGGAGGAACTTTGGCTAAATGCTGGGGTGGCCAAACTTATGGGACTCAAGAGCCACACAGGTTGATTATTAAACCTTCAAGAGCCACACTGAGGCACATAGCCATATACTTTCACCTACTAAATTGATTTGCTGACGTTCTTCTGTGAGCCACACTTTTTCATTCAAGAGCCACATGCGGCTCCCGAGCCTGGCCTATGCAGATGAATCCTTGCTGTAGCCATCCTTCCTCCAGTTACCAATACTTGGGGTCAGAGAGCTCCTTTCCCTCTGGAGTTCTGGGTAAATATCTGGTGCAGGTATGGCCGTTCTTCTCCTTGCTCACCGACAGATGGGAGCAGACGGCTCCCTGCCCTCTAAAGGCTCAGGCCACCGCCCTGATACTTCCAGAGGGCCATAGTTAAACCTACCTTATATAAACAGGGATTTTCCTCCCTTGGATGTCTCTGGGCCAAATTTCATAGTGACATAAATACCAGTATGAGTTATACAGTAAAAGGGAGACAAGTTCCAGAGGGGTAGCCTGTTAGTCTGCGTACAGCAAAAACGAGAGTCCCGAGGCACCTTAAAGACAAACTAATTTTTTGGGGCATAAGCTTTCAGGGACTGCAATCCACATGCATCTGATGAAGTGAGTTGCGGCCCTCAAAAGCTTATGTCCAAAGAGATTTAATAGTCTCATTCTAACTTTTTACAGAAAAAAGGCCTGATTCCCACTGCCCATTGGCATCCTTCCAAAGCGGGTGTGAAATGGGAGCAGTCCAGCGTTCTCCACTCACTTCCAATGGCTGTGAGTGCCGCACATCTTATCGGTGGGGTGTAAGGGATGACACCAACTGCAGGACAGGGGAGATTAAGCCCAAAGTAGGCACCCGGGGGGGGGTGTGTGTGCACATACACACCCACCGGGCAGGGTTGGGGCCAAGAAAAATAACTAACCAGGGAACGTAAGACTACAAAATCTCCTGATTTCCTCTTTTGTCCTTCCCCTGCCACATCCCCCAAATGAGGCCCTGGCTCCCCTCCTCCACTGGTGTGAATCTGAAGTCAAAAAGGGAAACAGAGCTCCTCTGGATTCGCAGCTGGTTACGTGAAAGCCGAGTCTAAATCAGCATCTCGCTTGCACCATCTCCTGTCAGCTAAGTTCAATGAGTTAACAACACCGCACATTTTTATTGAGTCACTACGGCAGCTGCTTCTGGATCCTTCTGCACCTACATCAGGTTGCATTGACCTGTGTCTATCTTCCCTATCCCCTTCACTACCAAAGCTTCGGCGCGATTCATCTTCCCCTCCTCTATAATAGAGTTCCCAGCATTTTCTTCTGTAAGCCCTGACACTGATGAATAACACTTAGCGTTTTCCATCTGCAAAGCACTTCATAAGCAGCTACTTGCTAACCCTCCCACATCACTTCTATGAGGCAGGCAGTCCAGATGTCATGAACTGGCCAGTGTGCCGCTCTACCCTCTGCGAAACAAAGTTGGTATTGCTCAACTGTGGGTCATAGGCCCTGTACTGCCTTGAGCTCAAAGGACATGGGTGCTTTTAGAGAAGAAGGGGTTGCCATCAAGAGGCTGCGAATGCCACAGTAAATGTAGGAAAATCCAAACCCAGTGCACTGTACAGAGACAGTGTTCATGGGTAGAGGTACCACTTAAAGGTTGTGCGCCACAGCAGCGTAAGATGGACAGCTGCCTCAGCCAACTGGAATTCCTTTCAGCTTCTGCCTAGTGGGGTTTCAAAAAATAATTCCCCTCCCATGCTTCCGCTGAGCTGTGGCCTGGGGGGCTAACCAAAAAGTGGAAACCTCGAGACAAAATCATGTGATGAAGAAAGGGTTAACAGCCCCTTGGCAGGAGTGTTGAAGGGTTAATAAAAAACCAGGAAAAGCCCAGAGCTATCAGCACCCAGTAAAGGTCCCAATGGCCAAAACTGCAGCTTTATTCTCTCCTCTGTAAAATAATGACTGGATGAGGCTGCACACGGGATGGCTGCACCCCAGCAAACTGGGTGTGAAAAAAAATCATTTTGACCCAAAGCAGCTCCTTTTCAATCCCCATCTCCCCATTTCTGTTATGACTGGTAGCTGGGGCCAAATCACAAGGGTTCACTCCCCCCTTGGGCCTATTATTTCCCCTCCGCCTCCTGGTGCTGATGCTCTGCTCTTGAGCTTGGAGCCCCGTGAGGATCCCACGGCATTACAAGAATCTGCTGCATGCTTTGGAGGGGCTCATCAAAGACCAGTGGTGAGGTCTGGTGACCAGGACACCAGACCACGATGCAGAAATGCCTCCGGTCCAGTCCTGGTTCCTTCAGTCATTTGTCAATCCCTTCTCCCTCCCCCTCTTTGTCTTCTTAGACTGTAAACTTTCAAGGGCAGAGAGGTGCCCTCACATTAGGGAGACCAATTGCCAGGCTTGCATCTTCACAAAGCTGCTTACTTTCACTGAAAGACACCATGGCCCAGCCTACAGCATTTAAACGAGGAAATAGGGTGGGTTAATTTTTATTTTTTTAAATCCCCAAGGAGTTTTCCCTCAAGGAAAAAGGAAAGAACCCGATGGGACAGGTGTTAGTCATCTCACGTAATGCTGTGCAGGAATGGGCTCAGATACCATGGTGATGGGCAGGGAGCTAGGAACAGGCAGACTGATGAAGGCTGGAGGGGTTGAAAATACGTTTTACAGTTAGGTGTGGCAGAAAAACAACTCAACAAAGCAGGGAACTGCAGAGCCTTTAAAGTTCAGAGTTGAATGAGTATTTCAGTGTGACACCACTTCAGAGACGAAGAGACGGCTGGGTGCCTGCCGAGTTCAAATTCAGCAGCTGCGAGCTGAGCCTGCAGTCAGACCATGGGATGGTTTGCACGTGAAAAGACCCAGGGCTCCAGAGCGTCCCATTGGAGAGACCACCTCAAGCGGTGGCCCACTCTCTGCCTTAAAAGGATGCGCTGAAATCTGTGGCCGGCGTCCCTCCAGCCAACAGCGGTCATGTCTCCTTCCAATAGGCCATGAAGGGCCACACGGAGAACAGCAGAGCCAAATACCATTCAGGCAATCTCCCATGTGGGCTGTAAGGAAAGAGGGAGCCAGCTGTTCCCATCAGTGGAGGGATGGAGACCCACTTCAGCCCCCGAGCTGAATGGCTTGGTCCTGCCCCGGCTGCTGCTTGCCTTTGGCTCTGCGTTTCCCTTTAAGAGTGAGCATCCGTGAGCAGAAATTCCAGCCCCTTAACAGCCGCCGTTTCTGCCTTTCCTTCCAGCCGTGGAAGGCGAGGTGTAGCAGTTTAATGACCTTCCTGCCCCTTGGACCTCATTAAAGAGACTCGTCTGGTGCCCTCTTGACACTTGTAACACGGGAGCACATGTCTTCAAAAAGCCAGGCCCTGGCCAGATCCCCAGGGCCTGCTGCTGGATTTCCTTCCCCTGCTCTTGCAGCCTTTCCCAGGAGATCTATAATTGCAACAGGAGCTGCATTCTTTCCAGACCAAGGGCAGAGTCACGTTTCCTCTGCCACTGGTCTAAGTGTCACCCCCTTCCCCTCTAATTGCTGCTTGCTGCCCCTCCTGGGCTCTGGGGTGCTCCACGGTCGCTGGATGGCATAGTTCCTTGCACCTTCCATTTGCCACTGGATCTGTGCATAGAAATACACTGAGATGCTCACTCACACCCCGATGTAAGTCTCTCTCTCGTACACACATCCAAACTCACATCAGCCTAGACTCCGGGACGGTGCCCATCCCCGTGGTGTCAGGCCGCCTATCTCTCCTGCCCTGGGTCTCTGAGTGCATGCAGAAGCATGGGACTGTCTCTTTTGTTCTTTTTCTCTCCTGCGTGGACACCACACCACAGCACCAGCGGCTTGGCCTTTGATTCCAAGGGGAGATCGCGGGAGCTGCCGCAGCAACAAACCTCTGGGATGTCCTGGACGAGAGATGCCTCGTGCAGAGCGCAGAGATAGCCACCGCAAATCATTCTTCCTCCATCAACTACTGAGCTCCACAGAGGTGGGCGCTAAAGCACTGAGCAAGAGTGACTGGCTGCTCAGAAGTGGCTCATCTGCTGGTTAATGAGCTGGGGAACATGTTTTGTTACGAACACAACGCCTTTGGCTAATTACCCAGGATGTTTAAACAAGAACCTTCTCCTTCCTTGCTGGACTTCTCTTGTTGCTGGAAACCCATGCCCATTCTGGATGGCTGGAAGACATCTGCCTGGAGCTCAGCCTGGTTCGTCAGGGTCAGTTTTCAGGTGGAAACGGGCAGGAGATCAGAAGTTCCACGGCGCTAGAATCTCACCAGCTTGTTTTTGTGAGATTTGGGTCCCCAAATGGTGATGAGATTTCCACTCTTTGGGCCCTACATCTGCTAAGACAAGCTGCTCGGCTACATCAGAGTCAGGCTCAAGCCGTGGCCCCAGGGAGAGATGTTCTGCTCCTTCAGCCACTTGCCCCGAACTGAGCCGCTTTCATATTTCTGCTTCCTATCCCTCCCCTGCCCGTCTGGGTTGCCAGTGGTGTCTCCGTGAGGCAGGGAAGCCACACTGCTTTGTCACATCCAGCAAGGAAGCCTTGGGGAACACTAGTGAAGGACTTTAACCCCCAGAGATAATCCAGGAACCCTGAAAAGACTTTTGGGAGACTGTCTGTTTATTGCATCACTGCTCCCATTTGAACTTACAGACTGACTCACGGGTACATCTATTTGACCTGCTTTAACCTCTCAACAAGTCTCATTCCCTTTCCTTAGCTCACAAACCTTCCAATGCCATGGGACTGGCTACCTACATTATTGCTGGTGTAAGATCCAGAGAGCCAACCGGTCAAAGGTGGACTGGTCTCTTAGGCTACGTTCACACATGGAGGGTTATTTCGATACAAGTTGTTTTGAAACAACTTGCATCGAAATAACGCCTTATTTTGAAATAACTTATTTAGAATTTTAAAAAATTATTTTGAAATAAGGAAAAAAGTGGGAAATGAAACAACAAAACAACAACGAAACAACAGTGCATCGTTTGAACATGGCATTTCTTATTTCGAAACAACCTCTGTTGTTTCAAAATAAGACTGCTGTGTGAACACACCCTTAGAACTGGCAGCGACCTAAATGGGGTTTGGTCTTTGGGGTAAGTGACCATTTCTCATTAAATCCTAACAATTTGCCTGGTGGTAAGATAGACTGGAACATCTAAGGGACCCATAGAAGACTGGTATCATAATCCAGGAGACCACATTTGTCACTGGCTTAGTGAAATCTAATTATAAAACACACCCCCATCTTGGGGTGTTGGCTCTGTTTTCTGTCAGTCTGTCCTGAAGCTGGCACTCATGATTGGGAGTCATCCCAGACTACACGGGTCCCAATGGACTTTCTAGCCCCAGAAGAGTTGGGTTAAATGGCCAGCGGGCCAGATTACCAGAACAGAGACTATCGCAGAGTGAGCAATGAATAGAAAGGAAACACCTACTGCAAGGAGAGCTCAAACCCAGACCTAGGAGACAAGGTCCCTAGACAAGGAGGCACACTAGCTGTGGGTAAGGTTAGCAGATGTCAGGCAAAAGGAGGACATGTCCTCCTTTTTCCCTTCATGTCCTCCATCCAGCAGGCATTTTAAAAATACATGATTTTGTCTGGCTTTTTATTTGCAGGGATTAAAGTATGCTGGAATACCCCAGAACACCCTGTTTTTAGGAGGAAGTGTTCCAGGCCCCCCTAGAAACAGAATAATATTACATTAATACTACATTTTCTCCATGTGTCCTCCAATGTCCTCCTTTTCCTACTTCCCTGTCCTCCTTTCCATGCTTTGGTATCTGGTAACCCTAGCTGTGGGTGGGAGCTCCATTACAGAGCGTAGAAGGTGAACTGGCCCATGGCCTCATCTGAGAACATCGTCTTTCCTTCCGCGTGGGTACCTGTGGGGCAGAAAATGAAAGAGGCATCCCTTCTTCAACCTAGTCACTGTTTCTGAACTGCGCTCGACCTGTGTGGAGGCACTTGAAGGCTCATTGTCATTAACCCCAGCAGTGATTTCCCTGACAATTAATTTTAAATGGCTTGAAAATTCTCCACCTAACCTTGGTCTCTTCAAAAAAGCGCTCCCAAAGATTTCCACACCCTCTTGATGTTTCTAATCATTATCTAAAACATTACTGCTGCCGTTCTAAGGGAGGCTGGAAAGCATTATTATTTCATTTGGGTAAACTGAAATTGCTTCAAATTTTGTTCCCTCTGGGCCTGCTCATCAGCATATCTGATCAGCAAACATCTGTCTCACCCACCCACTTGTGCCTTTCCGGAAACCCAGGGGAGGGGGAAAAATCTTGCTAACAGACGACGTTGCTGACGTCACTGTCTGTCATTTGCTCCTTCCCTTGAGTTTTATTGCCAAAGGCATTAGTATGGGAGGAAGATCTTTGTTTCTGAAGATTTTGCTGGCTTCTGCCGCTTAGTCCCCATCTGGAATCTTAATTCCCTGTTTGTGACATCATAGCTGGTTGCTGTGGAAATCAGGGTAGCGAGCTGTGGCTCGGTGGGGCTAGAATAACAAACCCAAGGATTTCTGCAGAACTTTCAAACTGATTCAAAGGAGCGACAGGTCAAATTTTCTCAATGGTTTAGAATCATCCACAGGCAGCATGGACTGGAAGGATGTGTAATAACCCTTGGGGAGGAAGGGGTTAACACTCTGGTCAGTGAGTCCCAGGACAGCCAATAGGAACGAAGCACAGCTTTTTGAATGGTAACAGCAGCCTGGCCTGGG
>ML682046.1:3000566-3011217 GCA_007922195.1 Podocnemis expansa
CCTATTGTTCCGAAACAACATGTTCACATGTGTTGTTTCGAAACAAGTGTTTCGAAACAAGGTTGTTTCGTCCCCAAATGGGGTTTAACTTGTTTCGAAACAACTGTGCGTCGTGTGAACATGGTTTTTTTTGTTTCGAAACAACGAGGTTGTTTCGAAACAAAAGTGCCGTGTGAACACAGCCATAGTGCCTCAGTTTCCCCATCTGAAATAGGTCTACTTACCTCATAGGGGGGCTTTTGTGGGGGTTAATTAGTTAATTTTGGCAACAGTCTTTTAACTCACAAAGGGCTACAGCAATGCTTGGTTCTGGACACATGAACCTTGGTTCTGGGCACTGAATTATTGACATAACAACAATCAGAAGAAATTGTAGAATCCAAGCAGATGAGGGTTGGAAGGGACCCCTGGCGGTGTCTAGTCCAACTCCCTGCTCACATCAGGACCAGCCCCAACTAAACCATCGCAGCCATGCCAAGTTGGACCTTAAAAACCTCTGAGGACAGAGATTCCACCACCGCCCTATGTAACCTATTCCAGTGCTTTGCCAGCCTCCTAGGGAAAAAAGATTTTCCTAAAATCCAACCTGGACCCTCCTTCACAGCAACTTCAGACCATTGCTCCATCTTTTGTCATCTGCCACCACTGAGATCAGCCCAGCTCCATCCTCTTTGGTGTCCCCTTCATTTAGTTGAAGGCTGCTATCAAATCCTTCCTCACTCTCCTCTTCTGCAGGCTAAACAAGTCCAGTTTCCTCAGCCTCTCCTCGCAGCCCTCTGATCATTTTTGTTCCCCTCCGCAGAACTATCTCCAATTTGTCCACATCCTTCTTGTAATGAGGGGCCCAAAACTTGGCACAATATTCCAGCTCTTGCCTCACAGGGCCGAATAGCGGGGAATAATCACATCACTTGATCTCCTGGCTGTGCTTCTACTTATGTAGCCCAATACGTCATTAGCCTTCTTGGCACTAACGATGCACTTGACTCCTATCCAGCTTCTTGTCCACTGTAACCTCCAGATCCTTCTCTGCAGAACGCCTGCCCAGCTGGTTGTCTTCAGCCTGCAGCAGTGAATGGGACTCTTCCAGCCTAAGTGAAAATTGTAATGTTTTGAGCACAGACAATAAAGATCCAGTCTCTGCCCCAAACAGCTTAAACTCTGTGGCATTGTCTAGAGTCCAGGGGTGGCCAAACTTATGGAACTGAAGAGCCACACAAGTTGATTATTAAACTTTCAAGAGCTGCACTGAGGCATATAGCCATATACTTTTACCTACTAAAGTGATTTGCTGACGTTCTTCCGTGAGCCACAATTTTTCATTCAAGAGCCACATGTGGCTCCCAAGCTGCAGTTTGGCCACGCCTGGTCTAGACTGTAGAGTTGATGCAGAGTTGTGGGCAGGTTTGTACAGCCTATTTTGAAGCTCTCTTGCCACGTCTTCAGGTGACCCAGGCTGTGAGTCTCCCTGCTATGTGTCTTTGATTGCAATGCAAACATGGCTTCATTTGTTCATGAAAAAGTTGCCTAGAGATATTTTTATTTCTTGGTAATTATACATAAACAATGAATGCCGTCTGCCCATTGAGTCATGATTGACTGGTTGATTTCTTGGAGGCACCCTGAAGGAGTTGGTCCTGAGGAGGGATGTGAAGGAGAACGGGGATCCTTTTGAGAGAAGGTGTGCCATGCAGGAGGAGCAGGAGGAAAGAAAGAGCACACAGGGAAAGATCTGGAAGTGTCTGACTAGTCCCCACAGACACACTCTCTGCCCCCCTCCAGTGGAGGAGGTAAAGAGTATTATCCTCAGGGTATGGATAGATGAAGAAACTTACTCAAAATTTAACTCAATTTCAAAAGGGATAGCCGTGTTAAATCCTAGTTGGCTCTTGCCCCTTGTGCTCTATTGAAATGGCTCTTGCTATGGTCTCTAAGGACCTTTTCCTAGCTACAGCTGAGAACCAGTCGCTTATTTTTATCCTCCTCGACTTATCAGGCAAGTTGATCAAGTTTTTCTCCTTGAAATCTTGGGCTGTCTTAGCTTCCATGATTCTGTACTCTCCTAGGCTATGTCTACATTGTAAAAGCTAAGTCGACTTTATTAAGTAGACTTAATAAAGTCTATTTAAAGTCGACTTTAAGTAGACCTTATTAAGTCGACATAGTCCACACTACATTCCGTCTACTTTATAAAGTTGACTTTAAATGGGTGCCCTGGCTTAAGTCGACTTTATAACGTTGACTTAATGGCCCCACTGCACTAAGTCACCTTTGTTAAGTTGACGTAGTGAGTCCATATTGCCTTAAGTCAACTTAATAAAGTCAACTTAACGGTAAAGTCGACTTTATAAGTGGACCTAATAAAGTTGACTTTACTGGATCCTAAAGTCGACTTTATTGCCCTGCAGTGTAGACATGGCTCTCTTTAAGTCGACTTAAGGGCCCTTAAGTCGACTTAAACACATAGTGTAGATGGACCCCTAGTGGTCCTTCTGCCTTTCTCATTGCTCCTTCCCTGTGCCCTTTGGAGAATCTGCTTAATCGCCCACTGCGTTTCAGTGGGGGCTCGACAGGCATCATGCTTTGTTCCCTTCTCCCTCTGCACCTTATCTCTGTGTAATTGCATCCAAAAACACAATTCAAGAACCACCTCTGTGCTGATGACTCAGATCCACCTCCCCGCTCCAGACCTGTCTCCTTCTATCCAAACTAAAATCTCAGAGGTTATAGTGTCTACTCTTGTTGGACTGCTCTCTTCACTTCACACTCTGGTCATCCTGTGGAGCACTCCTTCCGCTAGACAGTTAGTTCCTGGTAAACTCTGAGCAAAGCTGCTCCATGCAGTGTGCATCTGGAAAAATCACCTTGTGGCTATCACCAAAGCCAAGTATTTTCATTGATAGAATCAAAAAGGGGGGCATTTCAAGGGTCCTGACAAAAGATTCCTGGGAGACGTGCCAGAGAGCAGCAGACTGGTCACTTACCGAAGTCGCAAAGCAAGTGAGTGACGTAGGACATGTTGAGTCATTCCTGGCTTCCAGCCAGCATCCGCCAGGTCTCTCCATCACCCTCCTGTCTGTGCTCCCCTTTCATCCTCATCTCCATCACCCCTTCACTTGCTGTTCCTGTTGTCTGTTTATTGTTCTCTGTATCCTTATGTTTCGTTTGGGGTGGAGTGTGATAAGCTCCACATCTGGGTCTTTGTGAAAAGCCCAATATTTGTGGAGACTAATACTGAGCCTGACTCGCTTTCCATCCGTAACACAAATCTAGCCTGGATATGAGCCAACTGGCAGTGGCTGCAATTGCTACTAATATTCACAGAATTGCCAGCCTCAGTTGTTTTCATTTAAGGGGAAAGACACCGGGAGTTTACTCGTCTCTGTCACTGTGTACCTCAGTCTGGAGGGCAAAGCCCCCTTAGTGTCCTGGTCCTGGGCACCCCACCCATGGTCCTGCCCTTCACAACAGAGCTGCAGCCCTTCTCCGACCAGCCATAGGCACGTGCATGTACGACTCTCTGCCACCCCCATCAATGTTCCTCAGTCCTGACCCACAGCTCTGGGCTCCCCTCACATGCACGCATGGGGCTTTGCTGGTACCTTTCCACCCCACAACCCCGGCCCAGGCTGCGACCACACCTGAGCTGTTTGGTGATCTGCAGACAGTGGCTTGGGAGCATTGACTGTGATTTTGAAGGGGATTTCATCACTTGGGTTTCTTAATTGTCAAACCACGATACCAATCGGCTTTTTGTTTTTCCATTTGTTCCCTCCACAGGAGGCTTCATCTCCAGACTCCCAGCACACTGGGAGGGAAACTGGGCCAAGCTCCCTCGCCGAGCTGAGCAACTGAAAATCTTCCAGGAAGATCATTAATAAAGCCACCAAGGGGCAGCAAGCAGCCAGGAAGCAATTGCCTTCACACCAAGCCTCTTCTGTCACGTCTCCTGTCTCTGGCTTGTGCCAGAGCTATTTGCTGAGCTGTTGAGTCCTGCCCATGCTCCTCAAAAGACCCCAGTGCCAAGGGGAGATGAGGGTGCAAGATCCACTCCTGGCATCAGGTTTCTCCCAGCCTGCTTAAGCCAAAGCATCCTGTGCAGAGCGGGGGTCACAGAGTGTGAGCGAGGGGTAGAAACTGGGGTGGACAGGCTGGACTGGAAGTTCGAGAGCCCTCCAGAGCTCCTTAGTGCCATGAATGTTATTAAAAGCCCTCTCCTTCGATCCTTAAACTTCCAGATCCATGGTAGAACTCATCAGCCAAGCTGGGCTGGAGCTCTCCATCTCAGACAGGCCCTGCCCGAGACCCCCATCAGTAGTTTCCAAACGTCCCCCACTTCTTCCGGTTCCTTTCCTGCCAGCCCCCATCGCCCACAGCACATAGCTGGCTTTGCACCCTCTGTCGGCTTCCAGCCATTATAGGACAAGACATTCGCACCGTGATGCCAACAGAGACAGTTCTGAAGTGCCCGTCCCATTGTGTCTGAGTGCCGCCTGGATGGCTGGCGAAATAAATCAGAACCGCCCTCTCTACCCCACTCCTCCATGACTGCACATGGGCAGAGCAGGGACTGGAGGGCAGAGCCCAGGTCATCTCTCCATGGACATGCCCCCTGGTTTCTGGTCCTCCCTCCTGCATGGAGGATCCAACAGGATTGAAGCAACCTGAGCCAGGATCCTGTGGTGGAGGAGTTCATAGGCAAGGCCAGGAAATGGGCCCTGATGTCTCCGGTCTGGGAGTTCCCAGATGGCTGATGCATCCTGGCCTCCGCTGACAGTCAGCTGAAACCGGGTGGGCCAAGAAGCTAGCTAACCTCAGCCATGGAAGCCCTGATCTGAGGATTGCTCAGCTCCACTGATTGGTCCAACCACTCTCTTTAAACCAGGAGAAGGAACAGAAAGTTTCTATGGGTAACAACGTGGATTCCTGTTCTGGTTGCATCAGATCCTTCCTCCTGCACCCAGCTCTGTTCCTGACCCCTGCTCTGCATCTGCCTCACCGCCAGCTTCACTCCTGTTCCCACCAGGCTCCTGCTCCATGCTTGATCCTCACCTCTCCTACTGCTCCTGCCTTCACACCTCTGCTCTGACTACTAGGCCAGACTACCGGTGTTCCTCTCCACAGCAATGTCTTCACAACGGAGGATCCACATGGTCATGATTCTCTTTCTTCTTGGTGAGGGAAAGAGGAAGCCTGAGTTGGATGGTCAGTGAACTAATAACACTGAGCTATCATCAGCCAGTCCCCACCCAAAATTGACAAATTCCAAGGCCAAAAGGAACCACTGTCATCATCTAGTCTGGTCCCCTGTAGAGGATGGGTCAGAGAACAGCTGCTAAATAATTCCCAGAGCAGATCTTTTAGAAAAACATCCCCTCTTGACTTAAGAATTGCCACCAATGGAGGATCCATCACACCTCTTGGTAAATTGTTGCAGTGGTTAATTACCCACTCTGTCAAAAAGTCACCCTTACTTTCGGTCTGAAGCTGTCTAGCTTCAGCATCCAGCCTTTGGATTGTCTCAGACCTTTCTCTGCTAGACTGAAGAACCCTTTTTTAAATATTTGGTCCTTGCATGGGTACTACTGTGATCAAGTCACGCCTTGACCTTCTCTTTGTTAGGTTAAAAGAACTCACTCTATTAGCTTACCACTTTACAGAACCTCTTCTAATCCTCATGTCTCCAATTTCTCTATGTCCTTCTTGAAGTGTGAGCCCCAGAACTGGGCACAGGTTTCCAGCAGTGGCTGCACCAGCGCCAAACAGAGAGGTAAAATAAACTCTCTGCTCCTACGTGAGATTCTCCTGTTTATGCACTGGCCAGGATCATATTCTCTTTTTTTGACCACAGCATCGCACTGGGAGCTCACTTTCTTCTTCTTATCTACCATGACTAAATCTTTTTCAGAAACACTGTTTCCCAGGACGCAGCTACCGTTGGATAAGCATGGCTGATATCGTCATGGGCAATAATTTTGCCCAGTGGGCTGGATGGGGCAGTGGACAGCTGACCATGGGGGCTGTCCAGCGTGGCGGCTGAGGGGTGGTGAGCGAGCCAGCCCTGAAGCTGGAGGGGGGACAGCAGCACAGCGCCCGCATGGGTAGAGAAGCACGGCAGCAGAAAGGGGGGCAGCAACGTAAAACCCCTGGGGGGGGCACGCGAAGCACTGGAGAGCTGGGTGCTGGGCTGGGCTGTGAAGAGCCGGTCAAGTGCGGTGGCCAGGAGCCAGCTGATGCAGCTCTGCAGATCTGGCGGGAGGGAGGGAGGCCCCAAAGCTAGCTGGGGGGCTAGCGGGCAGCAGATTGCTGGCTAGGAGGGCGGGGGAGTAACAGAGAGCTGGCCCCATGGCCGACAGAGGGCCAGCCCCAGGATGGGGAGAGAGGGTGGCAGAGAGCTGGCTGGGAGGGCAGAAGGCCAGACACAGAGATCTGGCAGGCTGGATCCGGCCCAGGGGCTGTATTTTGCCCCCCGCCCCCAAGTCTACATTCTTTGTTGCTATATGGATATATTTAGCTGAGTTGAAACCCATATTGTTCACTGGCCTCCGGTTTACCAAGCAATCCAGGCCACTCTGAATCAGTGACCTGACCTCTGTATTGTTTACCACTCCCCTAGGATTTGTGTCAGCTGCAGAATTTATCAGTGTGAGTTTTTTTAATTTCCAGGTCAAAAATCTCAGCTTGATTTAGTCTACTCCATATATCGTATGTACGTCTTGGATCTCCGAACGCTTGCTCTCTCTGCACAGTCTCACCTCTGTTAGCACAACAGGTTCTTTCCTTGACAGCTCCGGCCATCTGGAGCAGTCTCCTTCCAACTTACTAGCTCACCTTCTTCTCATGCCAGTCCGCAGCTGTCTCCTCACTTGCTGCTGCCGCCTAACTTCTCCTACCTCTGTTATCGACCTTCTGGCTAAGTGATTTAATACATCCTCCATAAAACGTGCTAATGCTGCCGTATTCTGTAATTTATAATGCACGCTGCCTCCTGGGAGAGTCCATCCCCCCAGCTGAAGCCTTTTGAGATGGAGCAGGTACCAAAGATGCTGGACAGCACAGAGTCGTGTTGCATCACTGCTTCTTCCTTTGTCAGGTCCAGGTGAGCAGGCAGAGCCCTGAATGCAATTTTGTGCCTGTTTGGTGTTGGAGAAAGGAGCTGCAAGGTGGGAGTGTCTACACCACAGTTAAACACCTGTGGCTGGCCTGTGCCTGCTGACTCAGGCTCTGGGTGCAGGGCTGGTTAACTGCAGCAGAAACTACAGCTCGTTCTACTTACCCATAGGATCAGGTGAGCGACAGCCCCACAACCCATATGATGGGCTTTAGCCACCAGCCAAGCTGAGTGTCAATGACATCTCTGCTGGGACTGTTCATGACAAACAAGAAGAGAATGCAACAGGCTGGTGGGCACCACTGTCTTCCGCTGGAGAATGCCAGAAGTGCTCAACTGTGTTTCATAGACCCTACACTCCTAGCTGGGAGTCTCATTTAGAGCATGTGGAGGTTGCTGAGCGAGAGAATGTGAATTTTATCCCTCTTGACTTCCTGGCAAGTACCATGGTAAGGATCATGAAATTCTGGCCAGTCCTGGGTTTCATATGTTCTGCTAAGGAATGGCAGAGCCCGTTACCTCTTCCACACTCCAAACTTAGAGGTGGATTACTGAGCAGTTGTGTGATGTAATTGTGCTGGGCTACAGACAGCACTAGACTGAGACCTAACAAACTCATGTCACCCAGCAGCCACAAACAGTTCTCAGTTAAGAGCAGCCTGTTGGCGCTGCCACCCTGGGCTGGCAAGGAACTGACATGTCCGTCTGCTCGTCCTCAAGCAGTTGAATTGTTTTCCATCTGGCTGGTGCTTTTGTTTCCCTGGCTGTGACACAGCAGGATGTTATCCAGACCAGCAGGTGTTTTCACCTGCCCTGAAATTCCCTCTGTGGAACATCAGACCGGGCTGTGACTTCTTCCATCCCTCCAAAGTACCAAAATCCCTTGTAAGTGACTGACCCCATGTGTGAGTCTCAGTCAGTGCTTCTGGCTGGGGTGCCACTGGGCTCTGAGGAGGAAGAAATTTGCCACTTTGCTTCCAGGGACTGGCTGGGGAAGCCTTGCTTGCTACGGGTTTGCTATGGGAGGGATTGTTCCCTATGGTGGCATGGATTCTGCACTGCCTCCAGGAGTCACGGGGTGGTTCCCTGGTGTCAGGACCCTGGGTGAGACTTACCAGACTTCTTTCCATCTGTTCCTGGAGCCGGGGCTTGATTCCAGAGCCCACGAGCCGGTGCCTAGATTCCTCTGTCTCACACAGATGCCTTAAGAGTGGGGATCCCCCAGTGGTGGCGGTCGCTGTTGTCCCGCAGAAAGGAGCTGCAATGATTAGCTCCATCCTCAGCGAACTGTAATCACGGAATTGTTCTGGGGTAATTATGTCTTGATAACAACATCACACGTTCGAGTTCCTTTATTGCTGTTCCAGTTAATTATAATTGCCATGCAAATTGTGGCACCTAAGTAACCCCAGTGATTAACGAGGCTGTGAACACCTTGGGGAAGGACTGAGGTGACTGCAGATACCCTCTGTTTACCTCACTATCTATTCCTGTTCATACTATCATGTGTACTCCTCTCTCTAGTTCATTATCCATTGCCATAAACACCCTCCATTTATCTCACTATCTATTACCAGAAACACACCATCTAGTCCCACGTATTCCTCTCTCTCTGTCTCACTATCTCTCCCCATACTCACCCACCTCTATCTGTCTAATCATCTATCTAGTTATAAACTATAAAGTTCATTTAATCACGGCTAAAGAGTGGTAACCTCATAGCAGAATTTTTGGCAGTTTTCTGCCTTCTTCTCTAACCCCGCACACTCACTCAGTGAACTGTCACACACCATCCTCCCTCTTCTCGCTGCTTGTCCCCCCCTAGGATGACCTATCACCATTCCTCTCGTGATCACTTTCTCACCATCAAATCCATCTCTGTGCCCAAGATGACTAAAGCCAATGAGTGTTTGTTGTTGTCAGACAACCACGTCTACCTCTCTCTGGTAATATTTCTAACATAACCGATATAAACTAGGTGGCCCAAAGCATGGTCTAAACCCAGAAACATATGACTGTGCAATCCAAGTGAGGAAGAAGAGACCAAGGCTTTCTACTCCAGCATCTCAAACACACCTTTACAAGGGAGAGATTTTCTCAGCTGATCAAGGATTATCAAAGACATCTCAATGTGATGTGATAATGTCACAGGGTGCACTTCTATGTACCAGGGGGTTATGACGGGGGCGTCGCTGCCCTGGGGAAGCACCCAGGGCACTGGCCTAGGCCACGCCCCCTGCCAGGAGGCCACACCCCTGGCCGGGAATGGGGCCGGGAGCATCTGCAACTGGCTGGGCCCCATACCCTGGCTGGGGACGAGGCCAGGAGTGGCCTCCGTGGCCATGGGCAGCTGAGTCCTGGATCCCCAGCTGGGAACGGGGCTGCCATGGCCATGGGCGGCTGGGCCCCAGATCCACAGCTGGGGATGGGGCCAGGGGCAGCTTCCATGGCCACAGGCGGCTGAGCCCTGGATCCCTGGCCCAATCGGACCGGTGATCTGGAGAGGCGGACCCCACCAGACCCAGGGCACTGGCGCCAGGATTCAGGGCACATGCCCCGTCTGCCTGGCACCAGCGATGCCCCTGGTTATGAACTATATGATTTTTCTGTTCACTCGTGCACTGTGATTTTATGATTTGATGCCAGTTATACCATGTAATTTTTTTATGGATGCTCATAACCTATTCTACATGATTACTATGGTATTGTTTCCTGCAGCGTCATGTATGTGCACAGATATGTGAAACCAACAAAGATTCCTGTGGCACTTAAAGACTAACAAATTTATTTATTGCATGAGCTTTCATGGGAGAAAATCCACTTTGTCAGATGCTTGAAGATGGGCAAACTTACAGAAGGGGAGGAAATAAATGCAGTAAAGTGTAAATCATGGGATCAGGTCACACTGTAACAACAAATCAAAGCAGTTGTTCAAACACTGCTTTGATTTGCTGTTACAGTGTGACCTGACCCCATGATTCACACTTCACTGCCTTTATTTCTTCCCATTCTGTGAGTTCCCTCATCTTCAAAGCGTAATATGAAATGGGATTTGCTCCCACAAAAGCTCATGCAATAGATAAATTTGTTACTCTTTAAGTGCTGCCAGACTCCTTGTTTGTTTTAGTGAACTAGATGAACACAGCTACCCCTTTGGAACTGGGTAACACCGATTTGTGGCATGTTTTGCAAGGCTCAGGGAGGAGGGGGAGGCCCACAAAACTCTCTAGCAGCAACATGTGAACAATCAAAGCTGTGTACAAGCAAGTATCTAAAGGAGGTAACAAAGACCATGCCAATTGAGGTCCTTGGCTCAGACGGGGCAAAAGAGATCACGTTTGCCCAGAAGAGGAGGACTTGAGGAGCTTTGGAAACGGAGAGACTCTTGGAATGATTTGGGGCTTTTAGCCTGGGACTCTCCATCTTGAAACAACTTCAAGCAAGATCTGGGCCCTGCCTGGCCTCAGGCAGAGACTGGCTGTACAAACATCTGACAGTCATAGAATCATAGAATCATAGGGTTGGAAGGGACCCCACGAG
>ML682046.1:3011617-3052652 GCA_007922195.1 Podocnemis expansa
CTCTTCTATCCCTGTAGTTACAGTCCCGGCACCCCCCAAGTTCCATCTCATCCCCCTGGTCTCCCACATAGTCACTTACCTGTGGGCTTTGGTCTCCTTCCCCCTTCAGACCTAGTTTAAAGCCCTCCTCACTAGGTCAGCCAGTCTGCGTCCAAATACGCTCTTCCCCTTCCTCGAAAGATGGAGTCCATCTCTGCCTAGCAGTCCTTCTTCCTGAAACAGCAACCCATGGTCGAGGAAGCCAAAGCCCTCCTGACGACACCATCTTCGCAGCCAAACGTTCATCTCCAGGATGCATCTGTCTCTGCTCAGGCCTCTACCCTTGACCGGAAGAATCGAGGAGAACACCACCTGTGCTCCAAACTCCTTCACCCGCGCTCCCAGAGCCCTGAAGTCACCTTTGATCTGCCGAGGATCACCTCTCGCAGTATCATTGGTTCCTACATGGATGAGAAGCATGGGGTAGTAGTCAGAGGGGCGGATGATTCTCGACAATCCCTCCGTAACGTCTCGGATGCGGGCACCTGGCAGGCAGCATACCTCTCGAGACATCTTGTCAGGGCGACAGATGGGTGCCTCCGTCCCCCTCAGAAGTGAGTCCTCAACCACCACAACTCTACGTTTCCTCCTAGCTGTGGTGGCTGTGATCCTCCCAGCCTCGGGGGTGCACGGCCTCTCCTCTTCCACTTCCTTCACCGTCTCTAGCACCGCATAACGATTCTTCACCACAACAGAGGGTGGGTTTTGGGCAGGGGTGGAGCACTGCCTACCACCAGAGGTAACCAGCTGCCAGTGTCCTCCCCCTGCCACAGGCTCCCCATCCAGCTCCAGTGTTGTGGCAGTAGTCTCTGGTACCTGGTCAGTGCCCTCCATCTTGCACTTCTCCTCATGGATGCTGTCGAGGAACTTCTCCAGGGTGTGGATACTCCTAAGCCGAGACACCTCCTCCTGTAACTCTCCCACCTGCCTCCTGAGAGATTCCACCAGCAGGCACCTGTCACATTGATTCATCTCCCCAGCCTGATCATTGGAGACAGGGAATTGCAGGCTGCAGTCCCTGCAAGTCCACACCAGGGTCTGGGTAGAGATATCTATGGTCAGGATGTCTGTCTGGCTACAGGCACAGGTAGAAGAGACAGAAGGGGTGCTGGCAGCAGTGCGGCTCCTCTTCACCATCGTGGTTTCACAAACTCCTCCCCAAACTCCTTCCCTCTCAAACTCCCCTGTTTGCTGTCCTCTGGTCGCTCAGCCACTGGCTTTTAAAGCCTTCTCTGCCTAGGTCAGGCCTGGCCCCTTGTTAAACACACAGGGGAAGGCTGATCACAAGGCTGATTGAGGCTGGTGCACAAAGGTGATCAGGGAACAATGGTGCAAGCAGCCCCCACCCACAGTAAGAAACAACTAACAGAAGTCAGCTGTAAGGGAAAAGTCAAACAGACAAGCACACACAGTTAGCAAACCCTCACCCAAGCACACTCTGTCCCTTGCTGCTTTCAGCTAGGGGATCGCCTTCACCTCCTTCTCGGGGCTTCACAAACTCCTTCCCTCTCAAACTCCCCTGTTTGCTGTCCCCTGTTCGCAAGCTCAAACACGTTGAGCATAAACTTGAACAATGAGGTCAGTTTAGGTAGCGATATTAAGTTAGTAAGTGTGTTTTCCCTTTTATTTCCTTATGGTCTCTCCTGACTCATTTATATTGTTATTCTGCTATGATTGGCCATATTCTCACTTAGAATTATAGTCTGATCAATAAACTAGTAGTTGTTTTATTTAAAGCTGTGTGGTCATAGGGGGTGTGAGTGAAGAAGGCTGGGCACGACCCGTTTCTTTGTTAAATGGATGGACTTGAGTGTATGGTGACTGAGAGTGGTTCCCGATCTCTTTAGACGGTGGCTCCCACAGTGGTATCTGGTAGCCAGGGGTCATACACCCACTGCTTGGGACCAGATGCATGTGAGAGGCTGGAGTGGACTGATTCAGGAGTGAATGGTCACCAGACACAGCAGGGTAAACTGGGGTTCAGGAGTGGGAGCTGGGGGTCACAGCAGCACACCAGACTGGATGTGGGAGCAGCCTGTCACAGATGAGGAAAAGCTAATTCTGATCCTGGGAGACAGAGGGAGAGACAGGACATTGCTGTGGCGCAAGCTGCCAGAGGGTCACTTGGGAATGGCCCCGCTGAGAGAGGACACAGGGGATGAAGCCTTCCCTTGGTCATTAGGAGGACGGTGAAGCACTGGAATGGGTACCTCGGGAGGGGGTGAAATCTCCATCCTCCAAGAGTTTAAAGACCCAGCTTGACAAAACTCTGGCTAGGATGGTTTAGTTGGGTTGGCCCTGCTTAGAGCAGGGGGCTATACTACATACCTCCTGAGGTCCCTTCCAGCCTTCATCTTCTAGGATTTGCTGATTCAATGCTCCAAGCAGAGCATTTGACCTTGTCCTAGACGGGTCTGGCCTTCCCTCAACTGACCAGGCAGGAGCCGACATTCCCATTTTGGCAGCACTTGCAGAGCTGGCCAATAATACCTCGCTGACCTCGGCATCTCTGTCTGTCGTCATCCAAACGCCTCTGTCCACCATCATCATCATCAGCTTCCAGCCCTGCTTCGCTCCTGGGACCATGGTATCCAGACCCACTTACTGCTTTTGCTTTCTGCACACAAGATCTTCTCCGCAAGTGCTCCACTTCTTCCCCAAGCCCCATTTCTGGAAGGCTGCTCCCCTCCAGAGGGAGCATGGTGTGCTGGGACATGGCATGTCGACAGCCAAATTCAGGTGGACCCTGACCAGCATCTCCTGGCTTCTTTGTGCCATTTGCAGGCCATGTCCCGGTGGGCGTGAGAGAAGATAACCTGTGTGCTGATATACAGGTAGTCCTCACTTAGTGACCGGGTTCCGTTCCTGAAACCCGGTTGATAAACGAATTGGTCACTAAACAAGGAGCAGCCCTTACCGGTATTTCAGGCATAATGTACTTTACTGGTAGTGGGTTTTTCAACCATCGGTAGATAGTTTTAATGTCACCTTTGCATCATTTATAACATTTTTCATATATATTTTAAATGTTTTAAGCTCTAATGTACTGAACTTAGTTTGCATAGTGTACTGTAAATATAGGTAATCTGAGAGAGTTGATGCGAGTTCTCGTACATCGCCATAATACCAACTCATCAGAGAGCCGGTCATAACTCTGAGGGGTCACTAAACGAGTAGGTCACTAAGTGAGGACTAGCTGTATAGTCCCCTTTGCAGACTGGAGAAGAGGGTGTTTGTGGACTGGATTCCAGCCATACAATAGGGCCCCCTCTCCTGTGGTGTCTCCTCCCTTGAGGTTTCTTCAGGGATGCAGAAGGAGCTGGCTGGAAAGCCAAGCTCCCCTGTCACTCAGCACCAACTGCACTGCCCCATGAACAGAGCAAAGGCGGATTGTCTCAAAACCTGGCCCTTGATTCCTCCGTTTGTGCCAGGCAGCCCTGCACTTGTCAGAGCTGACTGCTCCCTTCGCATCAGCACACAGAAGAGAAGAACAAAGGCTCTCTCTGCTCCTCTCTACTGCGCCCCTACCTCTGAAAAAAGGAGGTGCTGGCACTGGGGGAGTCCCTCAGGGTTTGGGGGAGCATGTGAAGAAGAGGAGGCTGCCACACTCTTCCTCACTCCTGTGGGCATGAGACCAGACTTTAAGGATATTGGTTGCAGTTTAGGGGTAGCTGAAGGGCATCAGCAGCAAGGCAGGAGAGGAGCAATGGAGTGTAATAAAAAGGGGGTGCCCATTCAAGGCTGTAAAACAATCTTTCCAAGGGAAGGGCTTGGAAAGCAATTGCTTGAGACACTTCAAAAGCTGCTGAAGGGAATAGTGGTGTGTTTCAGGGCCAGTCCTGCGCGGGTCCTGATAGGATGAGCGTGGAATCTTTCTCATTGCTAAAGCCGAAGAGCCGGGTGGTCAGCTAGCTGTAGGAGGTTACCCCAACTACTCTTCAGTCTGATGAGCCCATTTCACGTACTGTCTGCAACCCGCCCCTCACACCTGTTCCATCTCTTCTGCGTGGCAGCTAATGAGGATCAACCGTGGCTGCCTACAAAGTCTCCCTCCACATGAGCCACAGTTTTCCATGGTGAAGAAGCCAGAGCTCCCATCACCTTTCTTTGTCTTTCTTGTCTCCAGAATCCTTTGATCAGCCTTTGTCTCCACTCCAGCCTCTCTCCAGTTTGCTGACTTTGCAATCTGCTTTGAAAAGTGGCAGGGCCTGTCCTGAGCGCCGGATGCTGGCTGAGGCTTCCCCAGTGCTGCCCAGAGCAGGGTAATATCCGCCCCCCGTTTGCCCATGCTGCGTGTTGGCTTTGCTGCCACATGGCAGCATGATCCAGATGCTATAGACGAGGTGGAAATGTGCTGCCCAGCGGCTGAAGCCGAGAATGACCACTGGCATGCCAGGCCTGGTGTTGAAGGGCAGCAGGGTGCAGGGCTGGCGAAGGGAATATGGCCAATGAGTGGCACTGAAGCCAAGGGACCCCACCAGTCGGTCTGCAATCCTAGCACAATTTACAGCACTGGGAGATGGGATCTGTCTAGCAGTTAGCATTGAAAACTGGCGGCCAGGCCAGGGTACCAATTCCAGTCCTCCGACTAGCTCTGTATGTGGCCCCGACAAATTCCCTCTTTGGGCCTCAGCTTCCCTAACTGAAAAATGGGATTAATACTTAGCTCCAGTGATCCACGGGTGCTATGAGACCTAACTGAATTACAGTGCTGTGAGCCTCTCCGATAAAAGTCTGTCTTTCGACACATGTGCCCCGGGGTTATTGTTAGTACCAGGCCAGACAACCCATAGGAATCCGCTTTCGCTGCTTTAAGTCAGACCTTTAACATTATTCAAACACAATGGATTGGGGGGTGGGGGGGTTGCTGTTTTTAATGCAGACCAGATTTCACTCGTCTGGGAGAATGAATCGCTCTTCATCTGGCCCGACTGGCTGCCTTTCCAGCTACTGACGCTCAGAAGATCCCAGCCAACCGTTTCTGCCTGAAATTTCAGCCAGGTCATGGTGGGAAGAGGGGAGCAGAGGGGTCTCTTTGCTGGGGTCCATACTGGGAGAGTTAGTCGGTTTTCACATTCACCACCCAAATTGCTGATGAAGGGTGTCTGATAAACCCGCACCCACCCTGCAGACCTGTGGGTAGGGAGCCGATCCATTCAAAATCACACAGAGCTGGTCAGATTTTTCCATTGCAATTAGCTCTTGAGGAAACATGACTGTTGTCAGACATTCCCCTGGGCAGTGTCCAGGTTCGATTTTATTTTGGGGGCCTTTTATGTCAAAAATAGCTATCTGTTTGTTTGTTTGTTTGTTTTATTTTTTCACAGATTTTGGGTTAAAACAAACTCCCAACTCAACTGCTTTTCAGTAGCTTTAAAATGTTTTCTGGCACCCAAAATTTCTTTCTTTCCTTCTTGCTTTCTTTCTTTCTTTCTTTCCAAAAATCTGGAAAATGTTGTGGAAACTTTTTGAAGAAAATGAAAGGAAATGCAGGTTTCTCATAGATCTTCCCTTGTGGGGGGTTGAGGGGAGGCCCAGCTAACTCTGCCTAGCCCTGATGATACAGTATGAGGAGGTCTGAGGTTTCCCCCTCACATCTCACACAGGAGCTATTCTCCCTCCCTCATGCTGCACCAGTTTGTCCCTATTGCGTTCACCCCTTTCGGAAGGTCAGAAAATTCCTCAGTCATTCGTGAATCCTAGCGGGTGGGAATCAGACCACAAAGGCAAATCACGTCAGTCAATCTCAACTCTTGCTAAGGCCCAGGTTTCGGGGGCTGAGCGAGCAGCGGCTCAGGTCTGAAGGGCATCAACGGAGGGGATCCTAAGGCTGGAGTAGCAGAGCCAGTTACAGCTAACCACCTGCAATACAGTGAAGGAATATGGAGCCAAACACACAACCTTTTGCTCCCAAACAGCAGCTCCCGTCCGTCGCACCGTCAGTGGCAGGAGCCACCTTCCATCTGAGGCCCTTGCCTGCTACTCGTCCTGATTAGTATAATCATTATGGTCTCATTTTGAGTCATAAATCAGAAATATTGTGCCTCATATTTTTGCTCCCTGGGGAGCACAGAACAAGGGGTGAGATTGACTCTGAAGTTTAGCACTGTTCTGCAGAAAAATTGCCATGACAAATTGAAACTGTCTCACTTTTTAGATGAAGTTTTGATTGGAATCCATCTTATTTTTTTTACGAGCATAAAAAGGGAGTAGTTAAAAGTAAGATTTATTCCAAATTCATCTTATCAACTCCGAGCCATTCAATTCTGTAATCAATTCCCACAGGGTCTTCACCAAGAAGCCCATATTCAGACTCAATCTTGTATTTCATTAGGTTATTTCTGGTGTTAAAAAATAAGATTGATTCTTACTTTATGTTATAGTGCTACAGCAATTTATTTTTTAATGATATGAGGTAAGAATCAATTTCAGGGCTCTTCTCCTTTTGCATTTCCTAGCAAAGTTGCATTGTTGGTTTCACTGGTGCAGAGAGGAGAAAACCAGTTCTGAATGACTCTCAGCTTCTTTCTGAGTCAGTCTGCAACATGGACCATCATCCAGAGCCCTCCTGCTGAATAGTGCCTGTCTCCAGGGGAGCAGGGAGCAGTGAGGTGACTAAATGTCCTGATTTTATAGGGACAGTACCTATATTTGGGGCTTTTTTTATATAGGCATCTGTAACCTTGCATGCTCCCAATTTTTGCTGTCTGGTCACCCTACTGGGCATTGTGGCGTCTACATGTATGTCTACTGCAGCTGGGAGGGTGCAATGCCCAGGATGGTAGACATACATATACCAACTCTGTTCAAGTGAACATGCTGAAAATAGCAACCTAAGCTGCCGCCCAGGCAGCACTGTGCCAGTGCAGATACCTAAGGGCATATTGTCCACTGCCTTGCAGTTATTTACATTGGAGCATGGGGAGTGCTAATCCCTCCCATTCGGTGCTCACCATACCCTGGTGTAAAATGGTGACCCCAGGCGCAGAGAATCCAGCCCCTGTGGTGGACTCTATTTTCACTAGTGCAGAATGATTTGCAGTGTGCCCTAGTTTGCAGTCATGCTGTGCTGGGGTCAGTTGTAGGGAGTTTGCATTGGCACACGTATTGTCCCATGCTTGAAGTTAGATCCCAGCATAGACATGGCCGCAGGAGCTGAGAGCTGGATGCTGGTGTTGGCCAGAACTGCAGCCAGCATGTACCCCCCCCGGCGTGTGCAAAGCCATGACCACACCTGCAGCCTTGATGGCCACACTTCTTTGTGGGACCTGTGAGCCCAGAATCCTAGCAGGTTAGGGTTGGAAGGGATCTCAGAGGTGTCTAGTCCAACCCTCAGCTCAAAGCAGGACAAGCCCCAACTAATTCACCCCAGCCAGGGCTTTGTGTCCAGCTATGCCTTAAAAACTTTGAAGGATGGAGATGCCACCCCCTCGCTAGGTAACCCATTCCAGTGCTTCACCACCCCACTAGGGAAAAGGTTTTTGTAATATCAAACCTAGACCTTCCCCACTGTAACCTGAGATCTTTGCTCCTAGTTTTGTCATCTGCCACCTGGAGAACAACCTCACTCCATCCTCTCTGGAGCTTGGACTGTGCCAGTTGCCTCCCTTTTGCTTGTGCTCACTAGCCTCTGGCAAGGTGCACTCCTCGGTACTGGGAGCTCCACCGGAGCCAAGGGGAGCGGCAGATGCTCAACCCAGTTAGCAGCTACTCAGACCTTAGAAGGATCGGTGCCTAGCGAGAGCCAGTTCTGACAGCCTGCATGTGTCCTACTCTGCTGCAGTGCAGGAAGCAAAGACCCCTTTACCCAATCCTTGCCCACCCCATCCCACTGTCCTTGTCATAGCTCTGTGGCTCAAATCCACTTTGTTGAAGTACAAAAAAGTCAACTGTGCAATAAAAAGTGACATGAGGTCTAGTGTAACAGGCCAGGTCTGAGGCCTGAGCTAAAGTAATGGCCAAGTCTGTTATACAGCAGGTAGCAGAAGGCAGGCTGTGAGTGCTGGAGGGTGGCAGCAAGGGTTAAAGTTAGCCGGAACATGGGGGAATGGCGTTCCAGGGCCTGCTATTTTTAGGGGCTCAGCATTCCAGGGCCCTTAAAAATAGAAAATGGAGCCCAAACACTACGTTTCGGGGCCCACCATTTAAAAATAGTAGGCCTCAGAACGCAATGTTCCAGCTCAATTTTCTATTTTTAGGGGCAGAACACTGAGCCCCTAAAAATAGCAAGCCCTAGAGCGGCGTTCTGCTGCATTGGGCAGTGCAGGGAGTTCTAAACATGCCACCCCCCAAGCCTGGTCGCATTGAGCATGCTCAGAAGCTCTGCGAATGCTCAGTGAGATCAGGCTCTAGGCAGAAACCTCAGCCCAGGCTGGGGCCCCTGCCCGTGGTGGCCAGGAAAGAGGGGGTAGATAAGTGAGGGGCAGGAGCTGGGGTGGGGGCAGGCATTTGGGGGTAGGAGCTGGAGTGTGTGAGGGGGCTCGCACCGCCGTGAGGGGGATCAGCACTATTGGGAGGGGGGAACCAGCATGAGGGGGACCTGCCAATTTAGGAGGGTTGCAGGGCCCGCCAAATTATACTTTAACCCCTGGGCAACAGTGACTGGCAAGAGGGCAGATACGTTCCTAAAGAAGTTCTGAAGGCAGCTGTGTTAGGCCAGTTCAGCAAAATAAACGAGTCTGGCGGCACTTTTAAAGACTAACAAATTTATTTTTCTCATGAGCTTGCGTGGGAGAAAAATCACACTTTGTCAGACTCTTGAGGTATTTATAGGGTTCTTTTTACTTTGCTTGTCTGACAATAAACCTGGCTTGGTGCCATAAGGGATCTGTCATCCTACTGAATAATTCGATGGTGGAGGGATGTCTCGGTTATCTGCACAGAGCTGGGCTGACACACACAGTTGGAGAACACACACCTAGTCAGCACCTGACCGCAAGCTGCCTCAAAGTTCCTTGTGGCTGCCCGATGCTTGCTGGTCCAGGAGGCAGGAACAGCCTTCCACTCTGAAGCAACTGAGCTGATCTGGCAGCTGTTTACCTGGAGTCTCCGTCCTTGGTCTGGATCCCTGAAAGGTCTCATTCCTGGAAGCCAAAGCGGGGACTGCACAGGCCTCATTTGTTCTCACTGCCCATGGCAGCGACCCATTGCCAGCCATGCACCTAGCAAAAAAGTAAATCCTTCATGGCAGTCATTGTCAATGGTCAATTAATCAGTCAGAATTCATGTTCAGCAATGATTAGCTAACTGGAAGTAAGTAATCATGAAGGAGGGCCTGAGGTAGGACAGGCTGGGTCTGACAGCACTCTTCCAGGAAATGCATGAACATGCCGGCTGGGCCTTGAACATCAGGAGGCTCTCCCCTATCCAAGGATTTTGTGCCAAACTCTTTCAGCTCATTCCCCTGAGATTTTTACCCCAGCCAGTGGAAACCTATGGCAAATCAGCCATCGTTTCCCTTCTATCAGTTTCAGCTCATGACTAGAAATGAGGTACACCCACCTAAGTCTTAGCAGCTAGACTCTGTGCTGCCCAGGAGTGGAAAAACATTACCCCCTCACCCTACGTAATTGTGGGATGGTAAAATACAGTACTGCTTCATCATGGAAATGCTTTCACCCCAAATTTGTGTGCAAGAGAACCATCCAAAAGAGGACAGGTACTTAGAAACCTAGCCACCCTTTCTATTGAGCTCAGAGGATGAGGAGTTCCCAGCCAGCAGACCAGGCTCTTCAGCCAGGCTCTGTGACTATAAACTTGGTGCCGCTCAAGCAATAGACCATGCAACACGTTAATGTTGGATTGCAATACAGCCACACTAAAAGGACACGTGTTTCTGACAGGGAATGTCATTAACAGATGGGACAGCTCTCCTAGGGACACAGTGGATTCTCTGTCAGGTGGCATATCTTCAAAGCATCTGATGAAGTGGGATTTTCTCCAATGAAAAGCTCATGCAATAAATAAATTTGTTAGCCTTTAGGTGCCACAGGACTCCTTGTTTGTCTTACAATCAAACAGCTCTTAAAAGATCCATGCCAGCTCAAGCAGAAGTGAGGGGTTTGATGCAGAAATTACTGGGTGGGTTCTCCGGCTGGTGTGACACAGGAGGCCACACTGGATAATTATGTAAGCAAGAGAATGGGTCCACAATTGTGGGAATCTTTCCTTGCTTATACACTGCCCTGGTGAAGGTGGCTAGCAAAAGGATCTGATTCCTTGCTCCCGCTCCCGTTTCCCAGAGCCCTGCCTGACCTCAAGGGCTCCCCTCCTGGTCTCCTCTGTAGCAGAGTCCCCGTGACCCCAGTAAGGCTGGACCCAGAATTCATGGGGGCTCATTCCTCAACCATATCGTGGTCACTTAGGCAGCGGCTTCTGTGTTGCCACTCCAGGGTGCTGACTGATTGCACTGGGTGCTCCCCTGATCATTCCATAGACTTCAAAGTGAACTCCATTTATTAAACAAACAGCAATGAAAAAAAAAAAAAAGAAAAAAGGAGAAAGATTACAAGCAAACACCCAGCACCTCCCCTGGACCAGAGTCCACACACTACATCTCTGGGGTTCCCAAGAAGCAGTCGTGTTAATTTACAAAGGAGACTTATGGCCTGATGATTTAGCCAGCTTTCTCTCCCCTTTACAGTCCATTCATCCAAACCCTACTTTAACTTGCTAAGAGGAATGCTGTGGGAAACCATATCAAAAGCTTTGCTAAAGTTAATGTATATCATGTTGATGGCTATTCCCGCATCCACATATCCCATCATCTCATCCCAGAAGGCAGTCAGGTTAGTCAGGCACAATTTGCCCTGTGTGAATCCATACTGACTATTTCTGATCATCCTGTTTTCCTCCAAGTGTTTCAGAATGGATTCCTTGATGCCTGTTCCATGATTTTTCCAGGGACGGAAGTGAGGCTGATTGGTCTGTAGTTCCCCAGTTCCTCCTTTTTCCCCTTTCTTGAAGATAGGTACTATAGTTGCCTTTTTCCAATCATCTGAGACCTCCTCCGATCACCACAGATTTTCCAAGATAGTGGCCAGCGGCTCTGCAATCACATCAAGCAACTCCTTCAGCATCCTCGGATGCAGTTCGTCCGGCCCCATGGACTTGTGCGCATCCAACTTCTTTAAGTAGTCCCTAAGCTGACCTTCCATCAGTGAGGACCGCTCTCCCTCTCCCCATTCTGCATCATCCAGTACAGTAGCCTGGGAGCTGACCCTGCCTGTGAAGATTGAGATAAAAAAACTATTGCGTACTTCAGCCTTTTCCGCATCATTCACCACGAGGATCCCTACCCCATTCAGTAAAGGACTGTAGGCATTCCCGTCCCGGCTCAGCCTGGAGGGTGCCCCCTTTCGGTCTGGTCAGGGAGTAACTCCAGTTAGAGACCCCTCCAGGCAGCTGGTCCCTGGTCTCTTTTCCCAGTTCTCTCTCTAGGGACTCCCGGGGCGGGTGAGCACGCAGCCTATGGGCCCCAGCCAGGACAAACACTGTAGGTGTCTTTTAAGGATGCAAGTACGGCGGTCTGCCTCTTAGGTGGTGAGGGTAGGAAAGAGGGTGGGGAGGGGTACGCAGGCCCATCCGCTCCACTGCGTACCAGCCCAGGCCCCTAGCAGGGACTGTCGATAGAGTCACTGGGCCAGCGGGGCTGCAGCCGCAATGCGCGGGCACCAGGCACTCACAACACACTGCCCACCTACCCTGGGGAGTGAGTATCTATTTCCACAGGGGGTAGCACTCCTCAGTGTCCCCTTCGTAGCTGGCCTGTGGCATCCCACTGAACCCCTCCACGTCCATAGGGGGTCAGTCTGGGTACACCTCGAGCTCCTCAGCAAGGGGTAACTCCTCTAGGTCCTGGGGTCCACACGCTGCTGGGGTTTCTTCTTCTGCTGAGGGAAGTTCCTCTAGATTGCAAGGACTGTAGATCAGGGATCCTCAGCATTCCCAGGGTCTGAATCCATCCCTGGGCTCCTTGCTACAGGGACCTACACCATCCCTGATCCTCTTCTTGTTGCTGACATACTTGTAGATCCCCTTCTTCTTACCCTTCACATCCCTTGCTAGCTGCAACTCCAGTTGCCCTTTGGCCTTTCTGATTTTATCCCTGCAGGTCCAAGGAATATCTCTATACGCCTCCCTAGTCATCTGTCCAAGCTTCCACTTCTTGTAAGCTTCCCTTTTGTGTTTCAGCTCACTGCAGAGTTCTCTGCCAAGCCACGCTGAGCACCTTCCACATTTATTGTTCTTTCTGCACATTGGGATGGTATCTTCCTGTGCCCTTAGCAGGGTTTCTTTAAAATACAGACAGCTCTCTTGGACGTCTTTCCCCTCCAGATCAGCTTCCCAAGGGATCCTGCCCATCAGTTCCCTGAGGGAGCCAAAATCTGCTTTTCTGAAGTCCAGGGTCTGCGTTTTGCTTTTCCTTTTTTCTATTAATCAGCATCTTGAACTCTTATTATCTCATGGTCACTGCTGCCCAGGTTGCCATTAATTTCTATGTTCCCAAGCAATTCTTCTCTGTTTGTGAGCAGCCCGTCAAGAGGTGCAAGTCTCCTAGTTGGTTCCTCCAGCATTTGTACCAGGAAATTGTCCTCAACACTCTCCAAAAACTTCCTGAATTGTCTGTGCACTGCTGTATTGGCCTCCCAGCAGATGTCTGGGTAACTGAAGTCCCCCATGAGAACCAGAGCACGTTACCTGGAAACTTCTGCTAGTTGTCCATACAAAGCCTCATCCACCTCTTCTGTCTGGTCTGATGGTCTGTGGCAGACACCCACCGTGACATTACCCATCTTGCCTTCTCCTCTAAACTTAACTCAGAGACTTTCAGCAGGCTTGTCTCCACTTTCACAGTGGAGCTCCAAGCAGTCACATGGCTCTTTTACATACAGTGCTACTCCTCCACCTCTTCTTACCTGCCTGTTCTTCCTGAACATTTTATACCCATCCACAGAAATGCTCCAGTCATGCAAGCTACCCCACAATGTCTGTTATTCCAGTTACATCATAGTCCCGTGTCTGTGCCAGTGCTACCAATTCTTCCTGCTTGTTTGCCAGGCTACTTGCATTTGTGAACAGGCACACATATCTTAGAGCTTGGCTGTAGACAGTGGATCATGTTGTGTATTTTGGATGGAAGCTCAAGGGATGTAGGTAACTACACCGACAAGAGCTTTTCTGGTGCCTGGCACATGGGGCACATGCCCCAAGTACCGGTGCCAGTGCCCCGAGTTCCCAGGGCACCCCATACCTCTCCCGGCTACATCCCCAACCAGGGATCCGGAGTGGGGCCACATGCCTCTCTCAGCCCCGTCCCCAGCGCTGGATCTGGGGCCAGGCCACCTGCAGTAGTGTCTGCGGTGGTGCCTGCCTCTCCCAGCCCAGTCCGCAGCCAGGGATCTGGGGCAAGGCTGCCAGCAGAAGGAGCCTGACGCCGGATCAGGCCCATGGTGCCAGATTGTGGCCAGGGAGTGGGGCCCATGCCCCAGGTCTTTCCCTGGGGCAGCGACGTTCCTGTTCACCAATCAGTAGGTTTTCAGTAGAGGGTGGTTCTTATGTGTCCATCCCTAACTTGTACTGTAGCGTCCAGGAAGTGGCTCTCCTGTGTGGAGTGTTTCAGGCTCAGTTCAATAGTGGAGTGGAAACTGTTGAAATCTCTGGAAATGTTCAAGAGCATCCCTGCCATGGGTACAGATGATGAAGGTGTCATCAGTGTAGTATAAGTAGAGGAGAGATGCTTTGGGATGAGACTTGAGTAAGCTTTGTTCCACAATCTGCTTTCTACATGTTACAGACCCACTCCCAGGCCCTGACTGTGCTGCAGGGATGCAGAAAGTTGGACAGTGGCTCTGATGGTGGCTATATGCCCCCAGGCTCTAGGAGGCAGGGCCCTTCTCCCCAGCATCATCCCTCCCAGTCCAGCATGGGCAGCCTCTTGGCTGGAGGCATCTCCCTGTGCCAGGCTCTGCCCAGCTCCCCCACTCTCCACCTGCTCCCCACACCTAGCTCTGGATGGCTCCAGCGCCAGCTCCCAGCTCACTCCTTTTTCAGTGCAGCTGAGCTTGGCTTGGCTTGGCTCAGCTCAGCTCCCTGGGGCTCCTCTCTGACCTGCCAGTTACTGGCTGCTCTGTCCTTAACTCAGCCCTGCCGTGCCCAGGCAGCTCCAGCTCACATGGAGAACAGGAGTCTGGGACCCCTCTCGGTCTCCTGGCTCCTTCCTTGGCCTGTCGGCCCTGTCTATCAGGCTGTCTTGGTGCCTTGGGTCCTTTTTCCTCATCGACCTGTCCTTTGGTGCTGAGAGATGCCAGCCAAAAAGCTCCACTAAGTCGCAGTAAGGGGTGTCAAGTCCCCTTATATTCACAAGGGTCCCATTGGACCTCACTGTCTGTGAATCCATGAATCTTAGTCACTCTGGCTACGTCTACATTTCTGAGCATTTTCAAAAACGCTTTTTTTGGAAAAAGTATTTCAAAATAAATTCAGAACAATTATCCTGAGATAACTTTTTTCAAAAATGCTATATTGGGAAAAGAGTCCAGGAATGGCTTTTTCTGCTGAAAAACCATGTTCCCCCTCCCCCCCCCCCCGAAAGTCCACACCAGACTTTCTTTTTTTAAAAAAAAGAAAGCCAATGGAAGAGATAGGAAGGCTTTTTTGAAAAAAGCTATTGCCACATCCGGTGATGTTTTTTTTATCAAAAAAGCTCCCTCGAAAAATGCTTTTTTTCCAGAAGAAAAGGCAGGGTTTAGCTTTTTTGAAAAAGCGCTCCAGTTTTTTGAAATACCAAAGCACTTTTTTAAGAATGCTAAACCTGGTTAACTTTAGAAAAAAAGCCTTTTTCAAGAAAGCTTTTTCGGAAAAAGCCATTGCCAGATGCAGCAATGGCTTTTTTCGAAAAAGCCTGCCTATCTCTTCCATTGGCCTTTTTTTTCCCCCCTCCCCCGAAAAAGAAAGTCTGGTGTGCACTTTCTTTTTTGGGAAAAAATAAAAGCCCCAGTTTTTCGGCACAAAGAGACGTTCCGAAATTCTTTTCCCGATATAGCATTTTTGAAAAAAGTTCTCTCAGGGTAATTGCTCTGAATTTATTCCAAAATACTTTTTCCAAAAAAAAAGTTTTTTCGAAAATGCTCTGCAACATAGACATAGCCTCTGAGCACGGGAACACTGCAAGATAAGGTCAGACAGAACGCAGGAAGCTACCTTGTTCACTTCATTGCATGTCATGGCCTTATGCTCAAGATGATGGCAAAAAGACTCAGCAACACCTTCTCTGACAACACCCCAGGGAACGGGGTCCTTGCCTCCTTTCTGCCTGTCCCCTTCTCACTCTTGCACATGGTTATGTTCCCATTACGTACCTCCACCTTTGGCCCCTCTGGCACAGAATCACCGTTCCATCTCTTCACTGTGGGCCACCTGAATTGTGTTGAGTGCACCTTGCTCCAGCACCCCATGGAAAGTGATGGCTCCTCCTGAACAAGGACGGTGGAATCAGGGCTGGTTTCTGGCCTTGTGCATCGGCAGCCCCAATCATTGCTGTTGGCTGAACATCCTCTGCCTTTCTGGCACTGAGCATTTGTATTCCAGACGTGACCCTCCAGGAAGGACCACCCCAAGCCGACCTCCAGCCCCGGACATGAGGTCTCCGTGTCCACAGCCTGAACTGGTTCACGGTTTGGAGTGGAAGGAGTGTGCGTAGCAACAAGATGGCCCCAGTAAGGTTCTTGGAACCAGGGTATGGGTCAGCCTGCAGCGAGGTGCCAAGCCCCTTCTCATGCCATCAAACCAGATGAGCGAGGGGACATCCAGCACCATGGACAATGGGGGCTGGATCTGTCTATCCTGCTAGGTGTGGGCCTATGTGGTGGTGGGTGCATCTGAGTCTATCTGTCATGTGCTGTCTGTCTGGCTGCTTCTGCATGTGTCCCAGTGTGCGGGCACCCATTTATGTGCATTTCTCTCTCTCAGGCTCTGTGTCCATGTATCTGCCTGTGTCTTATTCAGGATCTGGCTGCACAGCATCTCGGAGTGTACTTCCCAGCCCTGGTAGACGGTCACTGATTGAGCTAACGTGCAAAAAGCAAAGCATTGCGGGGGATCATGGCACCCCCCTCCGAAGCGGGTTAGTAACCTGATCCTCCAGGTATGCACCCGGGTGCCTAGCTCCTACTTCAGATCCATACTGCTAGACAAGGCACTGTGCAGACCAGCCCCCTGTGCAAGGGGGTGAACGTACACATCCGTGTGTTTCTGTGTACGTCTCTCTGTTTGTAACTCTCTCTCCCTCTCTCTCTCACAGCATATGCATGTCTGTCTCTCTGTCTGTCCATTATTCTTTGAGAAGCCCAGATTCATTTTGTTTCATTAGCATTTCCCCGGATCCCTCTCTCTCTCTTTGTTTTTATCCCTTTTTCTCATTATAAATTTACATCCTGGCTCCAGTGCACTCTGGAAATGAAATGTGAATTTGATAAAGAAGCCCTGGTTCTCGCTCCCAGCCGCGGCCTGAAAGCCCGAACCCCTTGGAGAACAACAAGGCTTTTTTTTTTTCTATGGGGGTTGAGGGGGAAAGGGGGGGGATTGATTTGCTTCCATTGCGCTGGCACCAAATGAAACCCTTCCAGCAATTACCGAGAGATAATGGCCTGAAATTAAACAGACCTATCTCGCTTTCTGACTAGAGGGTTATGGTGGTGTGTTTTTTTTTTGTTTTTTTTTAACACTGAATACAGAGTGAATAATAATCAGCAAGGCATTAAGTATTCAGACCAGCGCTACCTGGAACATTAAAACACACATACACAGCTAGGTTGTTATTGCTACTTATTGTTAAGTGTGCCATTAGGACAGAGAACAGTAGGCAAACAGAGAGATACAATGGGTCTGTCCCAATAAGTCTGCAATCTCAAGAAGACACAAGAGCTCAGCTACATGTGAGCATTCTGGATGAGGGAGAGCTGTGCTTGAAGCAATACAGGGTGCTTAACAAACTCTGACTGCTGTTTGGAAGGACTCGAGTTTTACCTCTCAATGTCAGTAAATGTTGATTTTATGACGCACATTCAAACTGATGAAAACATATTTCCACTGATAATCATCAACATTTACATATAGGCCAAGTAAGAAAATTACTGCTAGAGAACTTATAAGAGTTGGATTTAAGACTTTACTTTCTATGTTTTGATATATGTCATTGACAATACATGGTTTAATGTTTTCAAAGCTTTAAATCTCAGCATCTATGGTCATTAAATAATTGTTGCCCGCCATGCACATCATCTGACCCCCTCCAGGCACACAATTGCCTATGATAGATAAAACCATTTTAAAAATGCTTTAGCTCCATAATTTTGTGCAACTGTGAACATTTAAATCAATAAAATAGACAAAATTCTCTAATACAAACATCAGTATTCTTCATCAAAATTATAAAAATATAAATATGAATGCTGGCCTATCTATCTACTTTTCCCTTTACATGCATTTGTAATGTTTCATTCCTCCATCTTCCTTTCCCCTCTTCACATTGTTAGTCCATGCACCCTCACAATGCAGAGACATTGTCAAACTGTTCTCTAGTGGCTCAAGACCACGAATACTCAGGGCAGAGGATGCAAGCATCAGATTGACTGTGAGTTCTATACTTAGATTTTTCTTCACCAACTTTGAAGTATAAATTCTTTGAGCACTCTAAGAGCCCAACCAAGGAATCACAGGCAGTCCGCTTGGCCACCCCCATGCATCTTGTCACCCAAATAACCTTGCCTTTGAGCTAAAGATCACAGACCCGAAAGATGAGCCACCTACTCCAGGACAATGGCACATTAAGTCTCACGTCAAAGACAAGGCTTGTGGCCAGTGGTATCATAAATTATCTAAAGATTTATGAAAGAGGAGGAGGAAAAGGTTATTTACAAGGTTAAAGCAGGTAACCGTATACACACAAATAAGTTACAGTCTTCAGTTTCAGAGGTAATAAAGCTTCTAAACAATAGATGCAGATTTTTAACCATCAGCAGAGTAACGTTCTAGAGTAGCCATCCAAGGGGAGCAGTGGGAGCAAAAAACCTAGGTGGCTTCAAACCTGAACTTGATTAATTTATGGAGGGGACAGTATGATGGGATGGCCTACTTGGGCAATTGACTGATCATTGACTACGGGTGGTGGATACGCTAGTGGCCTGTGACGGGGCGTTAGATGGGGCAGGCTCTGAGTTATTACAAAGAATTCTTTCTTGGATGCCAAGCTGGTGAGTCTGCTCATATGCTCAGGGTTTAACTGATCACCATATTCTGGGTCAGGAAGGAATTTTCCCTCAGGGCAGGTTGGCAAAGGCCCTGGGTAGGGGGGTGAAGGATTCGTTTTCCTCTGGAGAATGGGGCATGGGTCACTTGCTGGTGGATTCTCTTTACCTTAAAGTCTTTTACCCACAATTTGAGGATTTAAATAACACAGTAGTAGGTTAGAGATTTAGTACAGTAATGGGTGGGTGAACTGTTGTAGCCTGCATTGTGCACGAGGTCAGACTAAATGATCCCTTCTGACCTTAAAATCTCCAAGTCCAAAAAGTAAGTTCTATGTGTCCTTCAGGACTAGCCCAGGCTCAGCACTGGGGATCTTTCACTTATGCTTAGTAACCCCTGCCCCTCATAGTTCAATATGGTTTCTCCTTGTTAGGTTGTTACTCCTTTCCCCCTTTGGCTTTGGGTTGCAAACTCACCTGCTGGGAAGAATTCAGTTGCACGTCACTTCACTGGGGCAGGGGAAGGTCAGGGAGAGAGCGTGGGGAATGGTAAGCAATCTACAAAGATGTCTGTCTTCTGATGTTTCACAGTGGTTCAGCTGATATTGAAGCACCTTCTTTTGTTGGGCAAGAGATAACACCTCCTTTTGGAAGAAGGTATTTCACACTGTCTGGTGATCTTGTGCCAGAACGAACACTTAAATATTACCTTGTGACACGAGACACAGACATTATAAGTGTGATTACTGTATGCACCATTTATAAGCATTTGATACAGTCTAAACACAAAACATACTTTTAGAACTCTTAAGTCCTGGTTTAACACCACTAACACACTGGTGAGCCGTACTGGCTCCAGTGTTCAGCTGAGATCTAGGAGCTTTGAGCTGGTTTGCTAGCTTCCCAAACACACGGGGGTCTTTCTGCCCACCTTGGATCACACTGTCAGAAGGCTTGTCAGGAGGTCTGGATACCCAGAAGGAGTCTGAAGGCACTTTTGTGTACAAGGGCAGGGAAGGAATTGACTGCGTAAGGCATAGCATCAAGGCAGGGGTGGAGCTGAGAATGAAGGAAGAATAAAGAGATCTATTTAAGCAGTAGGAGTTCTTGCACATCTGGCACCTGCTGCCTACTCTTCTCCTGGGATCTGACTCTGTTGGTAACTCAAATAACTCTAACTGCCACTGAGTCACAGATTTGAAGGCCAGAAAGGGACCCTATGACCATGCAGTCTGACTATTGGATTACACAGAGACCCATATCTCATGATTTCTCCATCTAGCCCATCATTTGTGACATATATTTTAGTAATATATCAAGTCTAGATTTAAATACTTCAAGCAATGACTAATCAGACCCATCCCTGGGTATGTTGCTTCAGTGGTTAACTACTCCCAATGTTAAAATCGTGCATCTTATTTCTAGCCTGAATTTGTCTAGCTCCCACTTGCAGCCATTGGATCTGTCTAATATCAAAAATCTCTTCCCATGAGGGCACTGTGACATTCACAGTGCAGGGGCCAGCTCATGCTACAGTCCCCAGCTCTCAGCTGAACGTTGACAAATGCCTAGCTGGGACCAGTCTGGTTCACTTGGGTGTTAGAACTGCTAAAATATGTATTAGTGTTATAGGAGTGTGCTTAGACTTTACTGAGTCCTTTTGGGTTCCTGCCAGCATTCGTCGCACTGATAACCTCCATACCCCATATCAAGAGGTAATCTTTGAGCCTTTACATTAGAAGCCTCTGGTACTGTATACACCACCAGACCAGAGATAGTCATTAACTAGTGTAAAGCGCTGATCTCCCAGAGAAGGGGTCACATCCGGGCCAACAAGGAAGATCCATTGACACCAGAGGAACTATTGTGGAACTTCAAAGAGAAGAAATGACTTTGCTGTTCAGCTCTTCCTCCTCCACCCCACGAAGAGGAGTCATGCAAGTGAACACCTCCATCCAGTTCAATTTGCAGCTCAGAACGCACAGGCGTTGCTGGAATGGAATAAAAAGCCCTAATGGAAAGGAACTGCATCTCTATTCTGCTTAGACTCTCAGGGACAAGATTTTCTAAGCATAAGCAGAGGATCCCCAGCAGCCTAGTCATAAAGGACATATAAAGCTTGCTTATTATAAAAGCTTACATTACCTTTTGAAACTCAAGATTGTACCTCATTTCTGTATGCATGTTTACCTGCTTTACCCTTGGAAATGATTCTTCTTCCTTCTTCTGGATTTGATAACTCTTTAAATAGTTTATTATAGGACTGACTACAAATGTTGTCTTTGATGTGAGATCTAAAATGCAGTGGGCCTGAGTAAGAGCCTGATCCCTTGGGACTGGCAGGAACCTGAATATTGGTATGATTCTTGGTGGAAGGAGCCATTAATCACAAAGGTATGCCAACATGGATGGTAAGATAGATCGACATCTGCAAGAGAACTGCCTGTAACACAATGCTAAGTTTGTGATAATGCCTGAGGAGTCTGCAAATCAAAGTACAGAATTCACAACCAATTTGAGGTTTGTGCCCTGGGTCCTTATGGTTGGGACTCATGCTATAGGATCAGCTAAATAGAATAAACTTTTTAAATCTTCCTTTCCTAAAACTTCTTCTAGGATTTTCTCAGCAGTAGCTTTTCTGTCCTAGACCCTCGTTGTCCCGTCCCAGAGGTGCACTTCAGCTCTAACATTCAGAGATTGGAACTAGCTGGATACATCTGATGTAACCTCAGAGCAACTCAGCAAAACTTGTTCTGCATCTTCAGGGCAGGTTCAAGGCACCCTGCATCAGGCTGATTCTTAGACACCAAGGCCAGATGGGATCATTGTCATTATTTCACCTGACCTCCTATAGAATGGAGGCCATAGAAGTGCTGCAAAATAATTCCTAGAGCCGATCTTATAGAAAAACATCCAAAACCATGATGAAACAGGAGAGTCCTCCATTCCTGGCATGATCTGTAGAGTCAGCCACGCTATTACGGGAGTATTCAAGTGGAAGGCTTGAGAAGAAAGCAGATCCAGTGGAAGACAGAGGAAATGTTACAGTGAAAACATGATAGTACTAGAAAAAGTCCAACACAAGGCAACGGAAATGATTAGGATAGAGCACATGACTTATAAGGAGAGGCTGAGGGGAAATGGGTTGTTTAGTCTGTCAAAGAGTGTGTGCATGCGTGTGTGTTGGGGGTGGGAGAGATTTGATAGAAGTCTTTGATTATTTGAAAGGAGGTTTGTGAGAGAATGGAGCTGGGCTGTTCTCGCTGTTGGTAGATGACAGAACTAGGAGCAATGGCCTCAAACTGCAGCGAAGAAGGTTGAGGTTGGATATCAGGAAAATCTTTTTCACTAGAAGGGTGGTGAAGCACTGGAATGGATTAATTAGGGAGTGGTGGAAACTCCATCCTTAGAGGCTTTCAAAGCCTGTATTGACAAAGCCCTGGCTAGCATGATTTAGCTGGGATTGGTCCTTCTGGCTATGTCTACACTAGAGGGCACAGTTAAGTTGATATAATAAGGTTGACTTAAAGTTGACTTTATTAAGTCAGCTTAGAGAGTTCCCATTTGTTTATGTCAACTTTATAAAGTCGACTTAAATGGCTCTCCTGCCTTAAGTTAACTTTATTAAGTCGACTTTAATGGCTGCATTTTGTTAAGTCGACTTAAGAATGTTGACTTAATCGTTCAAGTCAACTATCAGCAAGGACTTAAGTAAACTTAACTCTAAATGTGGCTAAGGAACTGCTTAAGTCGACTTAAGACTCCAGTGCAGATATAGCCAGTGTGAGCAGGAGTTTGGACTAGTTGACCTACTGAGGTCCCTTCCAACCCTCATCTTCTATGATCCTATGAGACAAATGTCTAAATTGTGAGACAGATTAGATAGACACAAAGGCAAAGTATAGGTAGGGACAGAGGAGCCCTGCAGGTAAGGGTAGGAAGATGGACATTAACACGGAACCAGTGGAGAGCGGTCGAGTGGGGAGTCTTTAGAACCAAAACTGTTTGCAGGAATAGGCTGGTTTTGGCAAATTTTCTGCTTTAAAAGGCAGTGGGAAGGGAAGGTTTGAAGTTGTTGAAACATCCTGCTTGGACAGTTTTAAAAACTTTTTTGGGTCAACATGCCTTTTCATTTGGAAATTTAATGTAATTTGATAGCAATTTACAAAAAAATTTAAAATGGTCAAAACTGAAATGAAATATTTTGAAATGATCAAAGAGTAAAATTCCAACTGATCTGATCTGAAAAGTTGTTTGGATGTTTGACTTGCAAAAGTTTTCAAAATGTTGACTTTTCATCTTTACTTGGGATGGAAGGAATTTTTGAAATCTTAAAAATTCTCATGGAACAGGAAAACTGTTTCCTATTCAGCTCTACCTGTGAACTGGCTACCAGGTGTAGCGGAGAAGACAAAATTAGCAGAGTTGTTTTATGTAGCCTGGGGGTGTATGAAGAAAGCAGGTAATGTCCTGGGCTGTGCCTATCTAACCTTGCTTCTGGAATCCTCTGAAAGGGTTAAGAAGAAAACAGAGAATGAAAAACTAGTGGATATAATTTATTTAAGCTTTCAAAAGCCTTTTGATAAAGTCCCTCACAGGAGGCTATTAAGGAAACTTGGTAACCACAGGATGAAAGCAAAAGCCAAGCCACAGATTAAAACCGAGAAACGATAGGAAGGAAAGGGAAGGAGTAAATGGCCAATTCTCAGCAGAGAGAGAGGTTAATAGTGGAGAGACCCTGAGATCAGCTTTAGGGATGGGGATCTTCAGTATATTTATTAACATCAGCACAAAAAGGAGAAGAGTATGGCAGTGAAATTTGCTGCTGGCTGAAGGTTTACTCGGGTTCCCGAAAGCCTCTAGCTGCACAAGCTGCAAATCAGTGGGCAACTCAGTGCAGCGGCAGATGAGGTTGGACATGGATAAGCATGGGGCAACGTGCATCAGAAAGAGCAATTTAAGATCCTTACTGACATGGCTGGGCCATGAGGAAGCTGAAAGCTCTCAGGGGAAAGACTAGAGCATTGCTGTGGATGACTTCATAGCGAGCGCTGTTCAAGTCACAATGACCATGAATCATCCGTCATGAGGAAAAACTTCATGAAGACGAAGATGGAGATCACCCTGTAGAGCATCCCTCTGGCCAAGTCATAAAAACCTGGGGCACAAAACTGGTTCTGCTCAAGCCACAGGAGCTGGTTTATGCCAACAGAGGATATAGCTCATAAACTATGTGATCAAAATCCAGGGATGTGCTCTGATCCTAATGAGCTTTCAATGCACCATAAATAATAACTAGCTTGGCTGCCTGGATGGAGTGATTCCCTGATGGTAGCTTTCCAGGTATTAAAGCCCTGAGCAGAGCACTCAGCAGTTTTCTATACGTACTTAACAGTAGTGGATATTTGTAGACAGTACATTGCATTTGAGCACCCTAAACTCTTCAGCATCTCATTAGCTGGGTCTGATTTCCTAGAGGGTAAAGGATGGGCCAAACACAGGCTGGGAAGGGTGGAAAGACAGGGGCAGAGAGAGACAAACCATGGGGTATATGCTAGGGACATGGGAAAAGGGACACAGGACGTAGACAGGGAAAGCGGCATCAGCAACCACCATGACACGCTTCCTCCTAGAGCCTGTACCAGAACTCCTGGATCCTGGTTCCTGACTCTCACTGTTCCTTTGATAAACAGCAAAGAGTTGTGGATTTGTGTCTCTCATCCCACTCTAGTGGCTAGGTCCTTGGAGGATGACAACCAGCTCCAGAAGTTTAGGTCTTCTCTGTGCCTCAGTTCCCCCTGTATAACACTGAGGTGGAACCATTCCTTCATCTTCCAGGGGTCTCGTGCAGACAAGTTCACTAATGTTTGTAGAGCACTTATACATTACAGTGAAACGTGCCATGGAAAAGATGATAGGTAAATAATTCTGTATTCAGTACAGGAGTTGGATAACACCTGGAGTCATACACTGAATGAGGGGTATAAAAAGAAATATTGACTGTTTAGCTGATCTGTGAGCACCATCCATCCTGTGTACTGAGTGAGGATTTGGAAAAAGTAGTACGTGATCATGTGGTTAAAAACCATAATACACCTAGGAGCCAAATTATGGCTGCATGGGCAACCTTACTCCTGGATTTCCTAATGGTGAAGCGCTTGACTTTGCAACTTTATGCCTTACTGTTCCTTTGATGAAGAAGTTTTTGCACGTTACACACACACTTGTGTAACATTCAGATGGGCTAGAATTCATTTAATTGCCCTTCACCAGTCTCCCCAAAAATATTAAACTCCAAATCTTACAGAGAAGCAGGTGGAGACCCAGGATTCAGTCTGTAAGAGACTCACAGCAAAGACTGTTCAGTTACCCACCCCACCTTAAAATACTACCTAAGAACAAACATAATGAACTTCATTAACTACTAATGTGATAAATCTTATCTTAAGAAAAACACAATGAATTTAAACAGAAGAGTCCCCACAGAAGCATTATGGGAAAGAAACCCAAGAGTACCAAAGTTTGAGTGGAATCACCAATATCTGTTACAGTCAGTTCAAGTCCAAAGGCGCAAGGTGCAACAATCCTTTTTTTTGGTTGCAGGAGTCTCAGGCGGGAATCCATGCAGGCTTTTCTTTCTCTTCTGGAACCAGCACCATCCAGTCAGTTTACTGGTTAACCAGCAATCAGTCACATACGAGAAAACTCTGCTGCAAAATGCTCCACAGCAGGGAGAAAACATCTTGCTGTGCACTCCTGGCTCAGTTTCTCTGAGTCGCACACGGGTGTTTCTCATTGCAACCGTGTGCCAGCTGCTCTCATAGTATCTGACCACAGCAGCAGTAGAAAACCAAGTGGAGCAGGCTCAGTGCAATCACCCACTTAATTTTCAGACACTTCTGGACCTGGGCAGCCAAATCTCCCCAGCAACATAACCCAGCCTCAAGAGATCCCTAGGAGATAGCTCCTTTAATTAGGCATATGGGTTACACTTGCACACATGCACACGCATGCACACACTTTAAAGCGGCTGTTCAAGGGAAACTGCAGATAAAAATTCCAGTGGTTAAATCGCTAGCATTGCTAACTTGGTGGCTGGAAAAGAACCCAGCACCACTAATCATCCTTTAGTGAAGAAAGGCTGAGCCACAACCCTGGAAGCACAGTCTGTTACATCTAACAGCAATCAAAGCTTCAGCAAGAAAACAAAGTCACTTGAAAGACCCTCTGCCTCCCATCTGCCAAGGTTACCAAGCTGCCCAAATACAAGAGTAACAGTCCAGAGGGATTAGCTCCAGACATCCTCTGCATAAACTTAGTTCCCACTCCCAGGTCATTTACTGCCTGCAGGGCTAATGATCAATTAGGAAAACAAACCAGCAAACATGTCTCCTCATCCAAGGTGACCTGAGCTCTTTGTGTCCCAGTGGGCCCGGAGCAAAGGGAAATAAACACGGCACTGTGCAGGACTAACTAAACAACCAAAATCAGCATAACAAATAATGAAATAGAAACATAATTAACAACCACCCGCACCCTGAGCTCCTTGCTCTGCTTTATGCAGGTGCAGCATCACTTAGATAGTTTCCGGTTCCCTTATCAGTCTGTCTATCTACTATCACCATTAGAGCTGGTTGAAAAAAACCCCCAAAAAAACCCAAAAACCAAAACGAAACAAAACCCCACAATGGAACACTCTTTTGTGTGATTTGTTAAAATTTCAACTTTTTTTTCTGACTGATTTGTTGAATCCTAGAACATTAGGATTGGAAGGGACCCCAGCTAGTCCAACCCCTTGCTCACAGCAGGACCAGCCCCAGTTAAACTATCCCAGCCAGGGTTTTGTCGGACCAGGCCTTATAAACCTCTGAGGGTGGAGATTCCACCCCATCCCTAGGTAACCCATTCCTGTGCTTCAGCACCTCCTAGGCAAAATGCCACCCTCCTACTGAAAATTCAAAATGCTTCCTGCAGATGGTTTGATTTTGATTATGCTCCAGTGAAGCCTTGCCACGATTCCATCAGAAACCCGCTTGCTTTCCTGCTCATCTGCCTCCTCAGCAACCTGCCTCGCAGACTGATGGGGAGCTGGGACCTGGAAGCTACAGAAATTCTGGCTTCCAATCTCGTGGCTCCAGGAGAGGCTGTGCTCCCATCGAGGGAAATCACGCAGGACAATTCAGACCCTATGGGACTTGAAAGGGTGGCATTCCAGCTCTCTACCTCTCTTCCCGACATCCTTTTCCAGATCAGTTTCTCATAGCTAGGGACAATTTAGGCCATGCTTTCTTTTCACTACCTAGATTAATAGCTTCCAAAGCCAGAAGGGACTTCTGTGATCATCTTGTCTGGCCCCCTGTGCAACACAGGTCAGAGACCTGCCCCCAAATAACTCTGGCACAGATCTTTTAGAAAAACCGCAAGCCCTGATCCAAAAATGGTCAGTGACAGATAATCCTTGAGAAGCTGTTCCTGTGGTTAATTACTCTCACTATTAAAAATGCATGTCTCATTTCTGGGCGGAATTTGTCTAGTGTCAGTTTCCAGCCATTGGCTTGTGTTACACGTTCCTGAACCACATTGAACAGCCCCTTTTAATTAGTTGTTCTCCATGAAGATACTCATAGACTGTGATCAGGTCACCCCTTAGTCTTCTCTTTGTTAATATAAATGGATGGAGCTCTGGGAGCTTATCACAGTAAGGCAAGCCTTCCAGTCTGTTTGTCCTGCCCTAATTGCTTGACACTCTCAGCTCTGAAATGCCCAAAGTCCCTTATTTGCCCTAATTTTCCAACCCGCTTTGGACTTGGTTGCCCTCCTGTGAGGCACAAGGAAGACCCCCATAGTTTCATGTCCTCTATGTTGCAGGATCGCCCCTTACATCTCTAGCAGAGAATGAGACTCTGTTAGTCTTTAAGTGCCACAGGACTCCTTGCTTCTTTTGCTGACCAGACTAACACAGCTGCCCCTTTGGAACTGGGCTTTGCTGGTGGGTCTGGGACCGTCCTATGAAATAGCCTCCTCAACAAATTCAGTTACCCCTCTGGCTTTCTCAAGGCTTTGAAGCATTAAGCTTCCTCCTCCAGTGTCCTTGGTGTCTCTTCATCACCCTTTTTATGGGGAGGGAGGGAAAAGGGACACCCGAGTGTCAGACTATGGGGAAATAAATTTCAGTTCAGCTGCTGGTGCAAAGGGAATTGGCACCACATGGTTCTCTCTGGTAGCAGGGTCTGCCTTACATGCAGCAGGAGGATGAAAGCAATTCTTGTGCAGCATCTGCCCAGTGTGCTGCTCTGCAAGGTAGTGGCCTCATTTAACATATTTATTAATGGTCTGGAAGAAGAAGGAAACAGCATGTTAATTACATTCTCCTGCCTGAGCTGGGAGGTGTTGTGAGCGCTAACTTGGATGGAGTACTAATAGCAAGAGACCTAGTGAGATGAGAAATAAAATGAGAATCAGGCTGGGCTAATGCAGATTTCAAAATGATCCCGGATGCACATGTTCAGCGGGAAAGGGAGAAAGACCTGGGGAGCTAATGGTCAGCAGGGAATAGAAGAGTTTACCATGAGATCTGTTAGCAAAAGGTCAATGTGATTTGGGGCTCTGTGTGACTCGGTACCAAGTCACAGAGTGGAGAACTGATAATTCCCACTCCATGTGGGATGCTGCACTTCTTTCAGGAGGGGCAGTACTGGGGAGATACTGAAAAAACTGATGGCATTTCAAACAAGAGCAGCAAATATGATCAAGGGCTTCGAGGAGATTAAAAGAGCTAACTATGTCTAGAGTGGCTTAGAGATGACTCAGGGAGATATGATAACAGCCTACAAATATGTGAAGGGTGTATCGCCTGACAGCAATAGTGGACAGCAAGTATGAAATAGGTGCCTGCGTTGTATTCAGGCAGCAAGAATGTAATTTCCTCTGCATGTAACAGGTGTCATATCCCTGAGGCAGTGATAATGCATCTGTTCCTTGCTGGTGAGGCTGTCCTGTCCCCACAGCCTGCAGCCCTGAGTGCTTCAGCACCTGGAGAGCATTGAGAGGATGGAGGGAGTGGAAAAGATGAAATATTTGCATCTATTACAATTGCATGTAATAACTATTAATATCAAATAATAATTTACGTAACTAGATGAAGGTCTCTGGCTTGTGCTAGTGTAAGGGGACTGCTAGCCCCTTACTGAGACTGAATGGGCCTTTTGATTGGCCACTCGTGCCTGGAAGCAGGACTCTGAAAGACACAGCGCCAGGGCCAGTGTCCCAGGATGGCCTGGTTGATTGAAAGTGCTCCCCTGCCCCTGAGCTGAGACTGCAGGCTGGACATGGCTGGGCAAGCCAGAGTGTGTGGGGGGCAGAGTTAAGGGGGAAGCGCTAAAAGCATCCAGCAGCTGGGAGCCAGAGGACCCAGGAAGGGAGGCCAGGCTGAGCTGATTTGTGCAGCAGACCCACAGCAGCTGGACCAGCAGAGAGCCAAGTGGAGCTGAGCAGAGCAGAGCTGGAGGCAGTGACAGAGCCAGAGGTGCCTGAAGCTGGGGCAGGAGGCCAGAGAAGGAGCCCAAGGTGCTGAGCTGATCTGTGCAGCCCCACAGCAGGAGGACCGGAGGAGCCCCACTGAACCCGAGCAGCAGCTGGGAGCCGGAGTTGCAGCCGTCTGGAGCTGGGTGTGGGGAGCAGCTGGGGAGCAGTGAAGGGGGGCTGACGCTGGGAAGAAGGGCCCTGCCCCTGGAGGTTGGGGACGTGTGGCCACAGCTGGAGCCTGCATCTGGTCCCCTGGAGCATCCAGTCGCAGCCAGGCCTGGGCAGAGGGCTTGCAACGTGGAGGACAGACTGTGAGACTGTTCCTCAGGCCCCAGAGACTCTGTGTGTGGTGCTCCCACACCAGGCAGCGGTGCTGGGGGTTTATTGTTCACCTTTTTCCACTTTTTTTCTATTTTCTTATTGGGTTATTCTTTTTATTTCTGTATGCTTAAATAAATTGTATATAGTGACTGGTGGGCCAGAAGAGTGGTCAGTGCAGTCAGCACCCCGGAGTGGAGACATCCCAGCCCTGTCCTGAGAGACCACGATAAGAGGGGGGCCGAGCCCCCAGAAATCCTGGGGCCCAGCCTTGTCGGGGTTACAGAGACTCCTCCAAAGGGGAGATTGGGAGGGGAGCCTTTGAGGTCAGGCAGGCCTTGGGGTAAAGGAAGTGGGAGCAGGGACTCAGATCCTTTTGCTGCCCACCTTCACCGGGGTGGTATACAAAGTCTGGGGAGTTTCCCACAAGAGCGGGTCCATTCCCCTGGTTACACTAGGCAGGAAGTTGGATTGGACACTCCGATGGGCTTCGGACCTTCTGACTATGAATCTATTAGTCCAATTCTGGCTAGAAGCTGAGGCTAGTTGCAGGATCCTGGGCTTTTGAGGTTTTGTAACACTGCCTGTCTCCATAATGTGGGTGCGCTGGTTTCTCTTATGCTGTTGTAAATCCAGAGTAACTCTGTGCATGTCACTGGGGTTGCTCTGGACTTGCATATGGTCAAGAGAGATCAGAATATGGCCCAAGGTCCTTTCCCTGAGGGCTTTAAATCTTGAGGGACAACATCCAAAGGGAAATTGTAGAACATGGAAATTTAGTGTGTTATGCACATCTCCACTTGTCATGAGTTGAATCTTCCAGGCCAAGGGGACAGGGTTGGTGTAATGATGAGAAAAGGAAATGACTTGAGGGCTGGAAGGATTTTTATGCAAGGCATGATTAGAAGAGCTAAACTGAGAATGAATCAGTTTGGCTGAACAATGACTAAAGGAGGGGAGCATTTCCAGAGCTCATGGAAGGCAGTGAAAGTGGAGCAGAGGCAGCCTGATAGGCCATCTGCCCCACACTGGCTCCTAAGGGGTTAATAGAGCCCTGGGGTTGCTGTGCAAAAAGCAGCCAATAGGAAAGAAACTGCAAGAAGCAGCCAATCAGAGCCAGGTAGGCTCATATAAGAAGAGCTGCAGGGCAGAGCAGAGCCCAGTCAGGACTTGGGCCTTGAGGAGGGAGGATTGGTTGTCCTGCCAGCTGAGGACAGCTAGCACCCTGGACAGAGCAGGGATCTAGGGAGCTAGAAACAAGTCTGAGGCAATGGACGAAACTTGTAGACTGAGGCCCCCAGACAAGAGCAGAGGGTGCTTGGGTTGCAAGGAGGGAGCGCAAGGAAAGGTATTGAGGAATTGGAGGGGTTGCAGCTAGTGGCTACCATCTCCAGGGTCCTTGGGCCAGGACCCAAAGTAGTGAGTGGATCCAGTCCCCATCACCGCAGGATCCCCAGAACAACAGGGATTGCAGCAGTTTCTAGAATGTGAGTTGATCACGTCCCAGGCAGAGATTGCTTTCCCAGCAGTAGAGACTAGAACAACAAGGTTGATCAAGTGGATATAGTGTGCTTAAATTTTCAGAAAGTCTTTGACAAGGTCTCTCACCAAAGGCTTTTAAGCAAAGTACACTGTCATGGGACAAGAGGAAAGGTCCTCTCCTGGATCAGTAACTTGTTAAAATGTAGAAAAGGGGGTAGGACAAATGGTCAATTTTTAGAATTGCAAAAGGGAAACTAGTGGTTTTCCACAGGGTCTGGGCTAGGACCAGTGCTGCTCAACAGATTCGCAAATGATCTGGGTAAAGAGGTAAACAGTGAGAGGGTAAAATTTGCAGATAATACAAAACTACTCAAAATAATTAAGGCCAAAGCAGGCTGTGACGTGTAACAAAGGGCCTTCATGAAACTGGGTGACTGGGCAACAAAATGACAGATGAAATTCAGTGTTGATAAATGTTAAGTATGCACACTGGAAAACATAATCCCAACTATACTTTTAAAATTATGGGGTCTAAATTAACTGTTACCAATCAAGAAAGATCTGGGAGTCATTTTGGAAAGATCTCTGAAAACATCCGCTCAATGTACAGTGGCAGTCAAAAAAGCTAACAGAACATTAAGAATCATTTAGGGAAGGGATAGTGGATATGGCTGAAAATATTGTATTTCCTCTTTTAAATCTATGGAATGCCCACATCTTGAATGCTGCTTCCTGATCTGGTTGCCCCATCACAACCGGGAAAAGATACAAAAAAGAACAACTAAAATGATGAGGGCTGTGGAAAAGCCTCTGTGTGAGGAAAGTTTAATAAGATTGGAAGTTTTCAGACTGGAAAAGAAATGGCTAAAGGGGGATATGATAGAGGTCTATAAAGTCATGACTGGTGGGGAGAAAGTAAAAACAGAAGCAGTATTGTTTACTCCTCATAGCAAAAACCAGGGGGCAGCAAATGAAATTAATAGGAAGCAAATTTAAAATGAACAGAAGGACGTATTTCTTCACACAATGCACACTCAACTTATGGAAGTCTCTGCCAAAGGATATTGTGAAGGCCAAGACTATAATGGGTTCAAAAAGGAAGCAGATAAATTCATGGGTGATAAGTCCATTGATGGCCATTAGCTGGGGCAGGCAGGGATTGCTTCTTGCCAGAGGCTGGGAATGGCCAACAGGCTGGATTGCTGGATGGCGACCTGTTCTGTTCATTCTCTCTGAAGCGCCTGGGACTGGCCACTGTCTGAAGGCAGGATGCTGGGTTAGATGGACTGTTGGTCTGACCCTGTATGGCCATTTTTGTGTTCGAGGCTATCATTCTCTTACTTTGGATAGCCGAGTAAGAGCCGCTGCTAGGGTCAGCAGAGCATGTCTGATGCAATTGATTCCCTGCCATTGCAAGACCACCTTTGGGCCTTCTCTTTGTTTCTACCAGAACTGTTAATAAAATGAAGACAATTTCTTGGGAAAACTCAAAATGTTTGGTGGAAATACTGCAGACGACTGTGGAATTTTTTTTTCAAAAAAGCCCTCAGTTCTAGTTTCTGTCAATTAGTGGGAAATAAGGGCTCAGAACAGGTCCGTTTTTCAGAGCAGGAGTTTCCTCTTCTTTCCTCAGTCAGTGGACTACAGTACAGAAGTGTAGCTCTGCTGAAACAATGAGATTGGTGATGGCTCTAATGGCACCCAGCCCCATTCTGACTCGAGGGAAGTTCATCTCCAGATCCAAAGTTCGTGGAGTAGATCCCAGGCAGTTGGATCAGCATAGCTTCACTGCAGTCAGCAGAGCTGTACTGGTTTACACCAGCCTCAGATCTCACCCCATGACACTCTCTGGATCTTCCCATGGTCATAGATGGAACATCTTCCAAAGGAAATGGTGGAAATCCAATGTCTTGGGATATCAGAAGAAGATTGGTTAATGTCTGCATTGGCCCCAGGGAAGTGGGCTGGATGATCTAACAAGTCTTTTTCATCTATGAGTAAATGTTAAATAGCCACCAACTTTTTGGCCCATCCCTGACACAGGTGTGCACCTTGCATCCTACCAAGCACAGCTTCCACGGGAGCTTCTCAATCTTCCTTGGCCATTCCTGCTCTGTTTAGAACGACTCTGACTTTTGGATTCTCTGGAGATGGCATGCTCTCCATACAACGATAACAGAGACATGTCCGTTCATGCTTCAGTTCACCTTCTACAGCTCCTGCTAATGTGACTCTTTGCACCCTTATGGTGCTTTTCATTCCCAAAGTGCTTTACAAACATTAATGGTACAACTCACATGAACTTTCAGTGCCCTCAAAAAGCTTAAAACCCTTTTCTTATCTTCCTCTTTGGGCTCAGAAGTTGCAATCCCACAGAAATCTACATGCTTTTCTGGTCTCTGACAAATAAACATTAACATTTATCTCTAATCTTGCTCTACACCATCTCCCAAATGTGTCTCTCAACAATCCTTTGTGCCAATAAGCAGTTACCAGATGACAGTGCACACATAGGAATACACTTAGGGACAGAGTCTGTTCTCAGTCACATGGGGGTAAATCCAGAGTAACTCAAAAGTTACTGCTGTCAGACAGAGATGAGGATATGGCCAAAGAGCCTGGTCCTTACAAACCCTAGGTTGCATGTTTGAGGGCCCCTAACATTAACAATTTAAGAGCAGGTTAGACAAGCCCCTGTCAGGGACAGTTTAAGAGGGTTCTTGGTCCTGCCATGAGTGCAGGGGACTGGACTGGATGACCTCTCATGGTCCCTTCCAGTTCTATGATTCTGTGATTATCTGCCCACTTGAGGGTTTTGTGCTGGCTCCTGTGAGATAATTATTTATCAGGGCTGGCTCGACCACATAGGTGAACTAGGCAGTCATTTGAGTTGCCAGGTTTTAAGGGGCACCGAATTAGACAGAAGTGCATTTTTTCTCTATTTAAAAAAAGATATTATTACGTTATCTTATAACATAGGGGCGTGCCAAAGTCATTGTTTGCCTAGTAGAAAATGTGGAGAGGCTTGCAGCATGACCAGAGCCCCATTGCATTAGGTGCTACATATTCTCATAGTGAGTGGCAGTCTCCACTGCAAAGAGTTTACAGGAGTCGCATAAATAGAGCTGACTAAGAATTTTTCAACAGTTTTTTTTTAAATCAGCAAATGATTGTTTGTCAAAAACCATCTAATTTGCAGAAACGTATCCATGTCAAGCAAACATTTTGAGAGGGTTGTCAGAGCCAGGCTGGAATGGATATATAGAGAGGGACTTGGTCAGATCCAGGTCAGCCAAGGACTTGGTGCTTGGAGGACTCACCTGGACTGCAGGAGACTGAAACTCATGACACTGCTCTACTTGATTCAAAGCTGGAGCTTACACTGTAGATGAGTGCTCCTAACACAAGGCTGCTGGCTATTCTGAGGCTGGTTGTATTTTGCCATGAAATTTTTTAAAAAGTCTCATTTTTATCCCAATGAGGAACAAAAACAAATGTCAAAACCGCTGCATTTTCCAGCCAGCCTTAATTGCTCCATGCATTTTAGAGCAGAGGCACGGAAAGCTGAAGGAGACGTTTCATGACAACTCTTAACATTGGTCTGCTCCCAATTAAAGCCAATTGCCCATCAATTTCAGTTGGAGGAAAGTTTGAGCACTTTTAAGAATCCCATCCTAAATGGCGTGCCCAGGGTTACAGAAAGAGCAGGAATTGAATCCAAAGCTGTCCCAAGTCAATACCTTGACCACAAGCTCGTCTTTCCTCTCTTGCCCAAAGGGAACACTGGCATGAGGCTCCATCGAGGTGAGTGGGCATACTCAGCCATAGTAAGGACTTCTTGCACTGATTTTGTCTTTGCAGGATCTGGCTCGAACACTTGCCTTGTGAATTCGAGCTTCTTTTACCCTAATCAGATTTTCCAGACCTTAAAGCGCAATTGAAAATCTTTACCTCATTTTGCATTCCGATTAGCCTGCACTCCGCATCTCAAACTCAAGCTTAATAATTCTTCTCTTCAAGTCATCAAGTAATTTTCCTCCCCCAAATTACCTCCTTCCCCTCTCTCTGTTGTATCTGGCACTATTTCAGGCTCATTCAGTAATTTGCTCGACAATGAAAATTGATCAGAATAACTCAGTTTTACTACAATTTGCTTGAAATGCCTTTGTTAGCAATTAGAACACTTTGTTTAAAGACAAATAAGATTTACTGCAATTCTCTCCTTTCCTTGGCAGCCTCCCAGTCTGGAGTTTCTTAGTTGCTTTGTGTCCACTGGCTCCCATGGCACCCTTTTCAGCTCCTTTGGTAACTGCATCCTGAGGATACAATCTGTCTCTTTTTCATCTCGCTGCCTCCTCTAAGCATTGCTTATCTATCCCTCCCTCTTCACTGGCTGTTCCAGGTTCATGCTTACATGGTACTTGTGGCCTTGCACCTGGATCCTCAAACTCCTGATGACCCCTGAAGTCTTCAGTTTATTGAAAACTTCCTGCACTTGATAGTTCCCATTATGTATCATTGCAACTCTCCCTGATACCTGTGGAACTCATCGATGGGATGTTGTGAAGACCAAAACCATAACAGGATTAACCAAAAAAAAAAAAACCTAGATAAGTTTGCGGAGTATTGATCTATTAATGACCATTAGCCAGGCTGGTCACAGATACAACCCCATGATCTCAGTATCCCTAGCCTCTGACAGCCAGTAGCTGCCAGTGGACAAGAGGGGATGGATCACTCAATGACTGTGTTTTGTTCATTACCTCTGAAGCATCTGGCATTGCCCAGTGTCAGAAGAAAGGGTATTGGTTTAGATGGACCATTGGTCTGACCCAGTGTGGCCATTCTTGCCTTCTTATAAGCAACATTTACCCTGTTTGCTCTTGCTAACAAATGGGGCTGTCCAGCCAAGCAGTTCACTTACAGCAGCTGGAGAGCTCTTTGTTTAGCCAACAAGTAGGGGTTTTGCATTTGTAGTGAGGAAGTCTGAAGTTTCTATGGTGAACCTCTTGATGACCATGCTGTGTATACATAAGCAGCCTCAGCTCTCTAATCAGGGAGTCTAAACATTTCTTGTTGACTCCGTGGTAGCACATCAGTGCCTGGGATTACCATAGGAGAGCTGACATCACTGGATTAGGCAAAGAGTAATAGGGAGACTAAATTAGATGGGACAGCAGCCCATTCCCACATTACAGAGTGACTGGGAGCTGGTCTGCTCTGATTCCTAAGGTCCCACAACAGTCCTTGCCAAGAGCTTCCTCCTATTCGCCAGGCTTTTTAGTGTCCAGCTGCACAGAAGCATCCTGAATAGAGCTGAGAGACATTGTTCAAACTCAGTTTATTAGCAGAAAAATGAAGTGGCAGGCCAACCAGAATGATTTGGCAAATTGACATGGATTCACCAAATAGTTTTGGTCAATATTTTTTGGGAGGTGGTTAGATTCACATGGGGACTTCGGAGCTATTCACAAAAGTGGAGTTGAGTCCAGTCTCCTTTCTGAAGCAGAGATGTGAGCCCAACTTCCCTCTCTCAGGTGAGCGCCCAAACCATTGACTTGGGCATAGGGGATCCCCTCCTCCTCCAGTTTCGTTAGTCAAGCACTTCATCACCTTTGGTTTTATTTCCAAAGGTTAAAAAAGCCCAGAGATGAAACAAAGTCATTATGACTTCTTCAATTTGCTGAAAGTGCACAAAAATTTCCATTTCCATTCAACCCAAAGCTAATTTCTTTTTCCCTCCAAAGCTGCCAACAACCAGGGAGGGGGACTGGAAATCTATCATGGGCTCAACCCAAACCCTTAAATATCTTCCAAGGCTGGCCCAACATGACGTTGTCTCCCTCACTAGGTTGTGTTACACTGCAACACTACAGCATCAAGCTGGAGTCCCGCTGGCTTCTTGAGTCTCAGGAAAAATCATTTTCTGGTGGCCAATGTGGTCATCCCAGATAAAGGAGAGCCATCTGACCCACTTGGATGGCTCCAGAGAAACATTTTCTTCCCTGATCTCAGTGACTGTCTGAGACCTTTTAAATTTGATATGTGTCTTTCTGAGTGTCTGGGCTCCAGAACAGCGTTGATTTCTCATGGTAGGTTTAGACCTGTTTGGCTGTGTAATTCATATGTAGCCTGAGAAAAGGCTTTTATTCAGAGACTGTCCTTTTTGCATGTGTGGATGGCACTGTCAGTCAAAGCGAAGGAGGAAAACCAGCAGTTAAGTCAACCTGTCATGGGAATATCAAAACATGCTACAGCATTTTAGGCCAATATGTCAAGGGGAGACTCATGAAAAAAATCTGATACTGGAATTACCAGGTGGCAAAGCACAACTGAATTGCACCGCAGCTGTGCCGAGGAGGCCTGGTATGAGAGATAAACCCTGTCGCTTGGGAACTGGCTGATTATAGCAGGGATTTAACCCAGCGGGATCCACTGCCTGTGTTTTATAAACTGGACCTCAGCTCTTTGCTCAGAGGATACTTTCCAAATAACTGATTGAATTTCTTATCAGGACTAGGGGTGCAGAAACACAATTTGAAAGACATTATTTCAGCTGCAAAGCAAAAAAATGAAAGATGCAGCAAGGTACAAATAAGGGCAGGATTATTCAAAAGTGCCAAAGGGATTTGGGCAGTCAATGAGAGTTAAGCACCAACCTCCCTTGGCTGCTTTTGAAAACCCTACATCAATACACACCAGATGAAGATACATATTCTCTTAAGAGGGGAGAGGAAGAGATAGCTGACAACCATTTATCAAACCAAGTAACATGTATGGACAGCACCACCTTCTAATGAGCAGAATCAGAGCCGTTCAACTCTGTGTGTTAGTCTCTGTACAGGAAAGTGCTGGGAGAAATTCTCTTTTATCACAAGTAGTAAGAAATGTTGCTGCAGACAGGAGCTAGGCTCTGTCCCAGTTGCCACTGTGGAGCCCCAAAGGAATGGGAATACGATGGACATTTTACAGAGTGAATTTACCTGCTGTGTTCCTTTTGCTAGTCTCCATTTTAACAAGCTTTGCTGCATTTCTTCACATGCTTTGGGCCTTTTGACAATAAATGCATTTCTTACACTGCCTGTAGCAGACCAACGTCAGAGCAGACTGTCACAAGACAGTCTGGTGGTATGTTCTGTAATCGGATTTCACTCATTCAGTAACAAGTGTAAATTTTTAAAACACTGTCTCTGTCCTAGCCTGGAATGACAAATGGTCCCTAGGGCATTCCAGTCTGTCTTGTCACCTTAGGCAAGCCGGACTATGTGACAGGTGATCACTTTACAGCAGGAATCACAACTAGACTGGTTGCAGCTCTGCTTGCAAGGTACAGAATTCTGTAAAGTGCTACAGATGGGGACATTTTTAATAAGAAAAGCATGGCTTTATTTTCTCATTTTAGAACATATGTATTACAAAACCTCTGTGTCCACAACATTCCTGGTATCATGGACCAAATGAGGCAGGAATGCAAATATCATCTGGATTTCCATCTCGAGAGGCTGCTACATACAACTGTGTATGAACACTTCATCTGGCAAGAAAACACCAACTCCGTAGTGTTTGTCCCTGTGCCTTGTCAATGGCCATTACAAAAGCCAGCTGCACGGGGCTGGTGCCTTTGCCATTTGAAGGGGGAAGTGTGATCTGTAGGCTGAAGTGCCAGGTGTGGAACAAGCATGATATCATTTGTTCCTGCCACCATTGCTACCAGGAGTCTACCATTAACAGCACGGTTCACCAGCAGGCGCTTGCCATTACAAAGACCGTCCCCTGATGCCAGACTGCACGGTAACAGAATCAGCACGTTGGGTTGTTACTGAACATTTTTTACACAGATCTGTGGAATTTGATAACATTTCATAACTTTCCACGTAAATCTGAAATGTCCCATAAACTTCTTCAATGCTTGATTTCTTTCTAGAAGGGCGCAGAAGAGTCTGGGGAGGGATCTGGAACATTTGTCCCAAATTTCTGGAACTGTTCCAGGCATGGGCAACACTGGTGTGGGGTACACAGGACATGGGCCCCAGTTATCCCAGTCAGTGCCCCGAATTTCTTTCCCCAGCAGGTGCAGATGCAGACAGCCTGCTTCAGCTCCTCTGCTTGCCTGGCAGAAGACACTAGCTGAAGGGATTGTCCCAACCTGCATTACCTGACACACAACCAGGTCCAGGATGGGAGAAGAGAGACATTTAAATCCCGCCCTCTTCAGCCCAGCAGCATGAAATCTTAGTACACTGGGAAAGGAGAAGGGAAAGGGGCAGGGGTAAGAGTGGGTCCGGCAGGCCAGCTCGGCTCATGTCCCAGCTGGCTGACTTGTCTCAAGGCTTGGCGCTCAGGCCCGGGGCCGGCTCGGCTCAGAACTTGCAGCCAGCTCAGCGCTCAGGCCGAGCACCAGGCACGGCTCAGGGGCCAGCCGGCATGGGCGTAGCTCAGGAGCTGGCGCGTAGGTCCAGAGCTGCCACGGCTCTGCGCTCGGCACTCTGGGACCAGCAGCAAGGGCCTGCTGGGGCCAGCACTCAAAGCGGGGATGGCAGAGAGGGTGATTGGGGGCCTGCAGCCGGCACTAGGGCCAGGAACTGCCAACACTTAGGCCAGATTGGGTCTGTCGGGGGGGGGGCAGCAGGAGCAAGGGCAGGGTGACACAATGGTGGCGATGGGGCCTATGCCTGTCCCCCGAACTTTGGGAGCAGTGACAACCCTTTTTCCAGGGTTTTCTAGAACTTTCCAAGGGCACTCACCCAGCAGAAATAATTATATAGATAATTCAGGTTACTTCTGGTCCCAACAAACTTGCCCTGTGTCAATTGTTCTCAGATCTCTAACTAAATATGACACCAGCAGCCAATCTTATAAACTAACTAAAGATTTATTAAATAAGAAACTAAATGCGAGAGTTATTTAGAAGGCTAAAACAGGAAACAGCTCTCCCACCCCAAATGAGTTGTGGTCTTCGATTGATGTAAGCGTCTGCAGTAAGCTACTATGTGCTAGAGAGTACACTTTAAAGTTTGCCGATGATAGCTGTAAGTGCTTCGGAGGATAAAATTACCATTCAAAATGATTTGGACAAACTGGTGAAATGGTCCGAGGTAAATAGGATGAAATTCAATAAAGGCTAATGCAAAGTACTCCACTTAGGAAAGAACAATCCATTGCACATATACAAAATGGGCAATGACTGCCTAGGCAGGAGTACTGTGGAAAGGGATCTGGGTGTCATAGTGGACCACAAGCTAAATATGAGTCAACAGTGTAACGCTCTTGCAAAAAAAGCAAACATCATTCTGGGATGTATTAACAAGAGTATTGTAAGTAAAATACGAGAAGTAATTCTTCTGCTCTACTCTGCCTTGATTAGGCCTCAACTGGAGTATTGTGTCCAGTTCTGGGGACCTCATTTCAGGAAAGATGGAGAAGAATTGGAGAAAGTCCAGAGAAGGGCGACACAAATGATTAGAAGTCTGAAACACTTGACTTGTGAGGGAAGATTGAAAGAACTAGGTTTGTTTAGTATAGAAAAGAGGCAACATGATAACAGTTTTCAGATACATAAAAGTCTGTCACTAGGAGGGAGAAAAATTGATCTCTTTAACACTGATGATAGGACAAGAAGCAATGGGCTTAAATTACAGCAAGGGAGGTTTAGGTTGGACGTTAGGAAAAAATCCTAACTGTCAGGGGGTACGTCTACACTATGTGTTTAAATCAACTTAAGGGCCCTTAAGTCGACTTAAACAGAGCCCTGTCTACACTGCAGGGCAATAAAGTCGACTTTAGGGTCCAGTAAAGTCGACTTTATAGGGTCCACTTATAAAGTCGACTTTACTGTTAAGTCGACTTTATTAAGTTGACTTAAGGCAATGTAGACTCACTAAGTCGACTTATAAAGTTGACTTAGTGCAGTGGGGCCATTAAGTCAACTTTATAAAGTTGACTTAAGCCAGGGCACCCATTTAAAGTTGACCTTATAAAGTTGACTTTAAGTAGACTTTATTAAGTTGACTTAATAAAGTCGACTTAGCTTTTACAATGTAGACAAAGCCAGGGTGACTAACCACTGGAACAAGTTGCCTAGGCCGGTTGTGAAATCTCTGTCACTGGATGTGTTTAAGAGCAGGTTAGACAAGTCCCTGTCAGGGATGGTTTAATGGAGTACTTGGTCCTGCCATGAGCGCAGGGGACTGGACTCGATGACCCCAAATGGTCCCTTCCAGTTTCTGTGATTCTGTGTCCTTTTGGGCTGACCTTTACAGCCTGGGAAGGATTACCAATATTTAGGGATCCTGGCCCTTTAGAGACCTCTCAGCCCAGATTCCAAGTTGATGGGCTGAGTTCACACACAGGCTTCCTCTTCCTGGAGGAGAGAAAGGAAAGCAGTCATAGAATCATAGAATCATAGGGTTGGAAGGGACCCCACAAGG